>CM076571.1:126572851-127076332 GCA_034641835.2 Pinus albicaulis | reverse complement strand
AGGCGACTAACGGGTCCTGCGGCTTAGACAACTACTTCTTCCCCTCACTGTTGCACTGAATCACTCAGATCTGATCTTCGTCCAAGCATTACTCCGTCAGAAGAACTCGATCTCTAGATTCAGACTTTGTGTGTTCTCCAAATGACCCTCAAACCTTCCTTTATACTTTTCCTGTTGAGAAATAAATGGTCGTGATCTAATCCTTAATCTACGACTAAGATTAAATTAGAATTGATCGTTGTCACTTAGAATCTTCTCACCCACATGTTTAAATTAATTCAGTTTAATTATTTAAATTCCCTAATTTTAACTTAGGATCCATTTAAAATAATTAATTATTTGAATAACTTTCACTCCGAGTGGACTTTCTGCAAACGATTTTTGGGTCTTGGAGGTCTCATGTGTTCTATCCCCTCCACAAATTTTCGGAGCTAGAGCACATCCGATGCTACCCAAAAATCAACACTCGCTCTTAGCGAGCAATGTGATCTAGCAATACTTCTTCACTAGAAGCATCACCCTGATCCACAGCATTGGTCCACTGCGCTACTAATTCTCGGCCTGTTACCCTTCATCCACTATGTTTCTGCTATATGTACTACCACCCATGACTCTACCATTTTTAGTGCTACATCTCTACAGTAGCTCCCTCTCAAAATGTTGCATCATGTTTCCCATAGTACTGCCACTACTAACTATTGCACTGCAACTCAATTGCTGAGAGTTAAGAAACTGAAAAAGAAAAAAAAAGAAAACAAAACCTCTCAAAACTGACATACTATTCAGTCTAAATACTCCTCGATTTTGGAACTACCTCTGTTGCTAATCTGCATTGACCTTCTGATACCACTGTGCTGATGTTTCTATGCATTGTGTTGCACCTCTGTGCATTGTGTTGTTGCTGCCTCTACCTTAGAGTTCGTCACTCTAACTCTGCCACTGTTGCTCCATCATCCCTTGCATCAACTAACACTTGTCATTCTACTACTGTCATTAAGGGCTCTCGTAGTCGTATGTGATCCAAGAGTTTCGGCACCTCAAGGATCTTGCCCCCATTCATGTAGTTGTTCTACACTCCATGTTGCCCCACTTATAAGGTGAATGATCGCTCATGGCGCATCCATCATCATCATCCTCATCAATGTGAGTTGGAGCAGTCTTCGAGTAAGATTATTCCTTTCTCTTCTTCTTTAGAGGGCACTGCATGGCGAAATGTCCTAGTTCCCCACATCTGAAGCATTTGACCTTCGAGAGGCCCTTATTGTAACTTAGATGAGAGAGCCGCATCTTCCTCTTCCTGCTTCTTGACTTTGATACCTTTGCTATTGCTTCCCGCCTTGGTCCATCGTCTAAGCTCTTCTTGTCGAAGAGTTTCCCACATCTCTTCCTAGCTTGGAAGAGTTGCCCTGCCCAAATTGCCTTTGACAAGGGTTTGTTGAGATTTTGGGGTGTTGGGGTAGCATCGGATGTGCTCTAGCTCCAAAACTTTGTGGAGGGACTAGAGTAAATAAGATCTCCAAGACCCAGAAATCGTTTGAAGAAATTCCATCAGGTTTAATAGATATTTAATTAATTAATATTTTTAATGAAGGACCCTAAGTCTAACTTAGGAAAATTAAAAGATTAAATTTAATTAAATTAAACATGTGATGAGAATGACTTAAGTGACGTGGATCAAGTTCCTTATAATCTTAGCCATCGATTAGAGATTATATCATGGGCATTGGTTTTCCAACAAGAAAAGTATAAGAGAAGGGCTTAGGGTCAGTTGGAGAACACATACACTGGCAGAGCACTGAACCTAAGCTAAGATTCTAAGTCGTGGTTTGCTAATAATTTCAAAAGTGTTTCAGCTGCAGTAAGGGGCAGTATTGGTGAGGGGGATGGTCTAGTCCCAGGCCAAGAGTACAACGAGGGCAAAGAAGGAGCAATCCAGAGCAACTTAGAGCCAACAGCTACGTAGTCCAGCCAAGAGCCCAGCAGGGGCAGCGCAGAGGAAGCAGGAGACCAGGAGGGCTGACGCAGGCCCAGTTAGGGCAGCGCAAGGGCAGCATAACCCCAGCTAGGGTGACGCAAGCCCTTCTGGCAGTGCGGGGCGGCGCGGGGCTTCGAGTAGTGGGGATCCAAGGGCCAGAAAGGGGCTGAGTTCTGTAAATCTCGTTTTAGGGTGTGAATCAGTCAGATTTTCTATCTCCAGGATAGAGGTATTGCTAACGTCTACATTTCTCTTTTGATTTAACCAGTTTGGTTCCCATATTTGTTGTACTTATAATCTGCATAGTAATTAAAACCCTCAAGAAGCTAGCAACACTAGTTTTCTCGCATTGGGTTTTCAAGAGGACATTTGTCCAGAAAATCCTTGTGTGTCACTTTGTCTTTGAGCATGTTATTCAGTACTTGATTTGTATGTGTAGGTTGTTAATTGTATTTACTTCGATGTTAATGCTAAATTTTTCAGATTAATAACTTATGTAAGTATGAGAAGTAAATCAAGATTTAACAGTACAGTTTTTCATTAGTAAATTCAGAAATTTTCACATGGTATCAGAGCGATTGTAGATCAAGCTGGATCTCCAGCAAGACGGCTGAAGAAATCTGTATTGTAGAAATTAGCAACAATAGCAGAGAAACCAGAGAAGGCAACGTAGCAGCAAAAGGAAGCAGAGGCAGCAAGAGCCACGCAAGGGCTGACGTAGTCCCAGATGGGTGACGCAGAGACAACGCAGTGCCTTCTAGAGGGACACAATAGTAGCCTGTGTTGTGCTGAGTCAGTCTGCTCACGCAGAGGCCATCCTCGATGATGCAGTCCAGAATTTGATTGATGTGCAGAGTGTCGTGAACCGGAATTTGAGCTGCATATCTTTAGGAGTTGTTAGTGGGGTGAAGATTTTGCCGGTGCAGAATTAAGCCTAAGCTAAGTTGACAAAGAGCGGGAGGAGAAAAAATTGTCAATATATTTCATTTCCAAAGAAATATGAAGATCGATCATAGGGTGATCGAAGAGAGTTAATTCGTTGTGATTGGCAGATTTCCAAGGAGGAAATCAATTGTCAGAGGGAGAAGAGGGTGCCTTTCTCGCCAAAGACCCTAGATTTGAGTCTCTAGCAGAGAGAGAAGGATATGTTTCGAAAAACTTCTGAGCGTATGGCATCGCACGGATTTTTTGATCAAGATAGGTTGGATGGCATGTCCAACTTTGCTATCTGGAAGGCCATAATCCTAGTAATCCTGGAGGCATATAGGTTGAGGGAACATGCAGCGAAATTCTTGGCTACACCAACCGATGTGAAACTCCTGGTAGAGCATAATGAAACAGTAGCACATGCCAAGCGCTTCATCATGGATGAGGTTAAAGATCATGTGGTACCACATATATCCGAGAAGACAACAGCTCATGAGATGTAGGAAGCTTTAACCACATTGTATCAAGGGAAGTTTGTCCAGAGGAATATTCTTCTGGAGAACCAGATGAGGTTATTTATGATGTCCAAGGAAGAGGAAATCGATCCTTTCCTATTTAGACTGTAGTAGATCCAGGATCAGCTAACTGGCATGGGGGTTAAGGTGGATGATGATGTCATGGTGAGGACTGCTCTCAATGCAGTCACAGAGAACTGGGAAACATTTGTCCAAGTTCTCTTGGGCAGAGTGGACCTTCCTAACTAGGACAATATGTGGGCTATCCTCTGGCAAGAGGAGATCCGCCGAATGACCAAGAGGCAGTATAGCACCAGTTCGAGCAAGATGAAGAAAGAGGAAGAAGAAGATGCAGCCCTGGCATCAAAGAAGCAACAAGGGAAAAAGAAGAGTGATTTGTCAAAGATAAAATGTTTCCAATGCGGTGAACTTATACACTTTGCTAGCATTTGTCCTCAAAGTAAGAAGGACAAGGAAGCTTCTAGTTCCAAGGCTGCTGTAGCAAACGATGGCTCTGATGATAACGTAGCCATGAGCGCTCATGAACCATGAAATTAGGGCGATATTGATCTGTAGAGTAGCTACAGAGTGGTGGTGGGATCCTTGAGAAGCCCAACTCTTGGATCGCATACGAGCTACGGGAGCCTTAAGGTGGTAGCAGAACAAGTGGAACAGTGGGTGAAGAAGATCAAGGATAAAGCAGAGGCAGAGGCTGACACACTGAAGAGGGAGCATCGCAGCGCAAATGCAACAGCAGCGTAGAGGTAGCCGCACATAGGAGGTCTGCTTATGCAGTGCAGAGTTGTAGCAATGTAGTAGCCTCAGGAGGACAACACAGAGCACCAGCCTGTGGAGCTTCAGTGATGAGATGCAGCCCAACTAACTTGTCTGTCAAATATTGGGTGATGGTCCTTCAGTTGCTTACTCTCAGCAACTAACTTTCAGTGCAACAATTAGTAGTGGAAGTGTTATGGGCAGCTCGATGCAACAATTTGTGAGGGAGCTGCATTACATATGTGGCAGAGTCATGGGCAGCAGTACAGAGAGCAGCAGCAGTGCAGTGATGTAGGGAAGCAGGCCTAGCATCAGCATAGAGACCGATGCCAGAGATCAAATCAATACTTCGGGGTGAAGTGTTTTTCTAGAGCACATTCCTCGCTAAGAGGGAGTGTTGATATTTTGGGGTGTTGGGGTAGCATCGGATGTGCTCTAGCTCCCAAATTTTGTGGAGGGACTAGAGTACATAAGATCTCCAAGACCTAGAAAGCGTTTGAAAATATTCCAACAGGTTTAAGAGATATTTAATTAATTAATCTTTTTAATTAAGGACCCTAAGTCTAACTTAAGAAAAATAAAAGATTAAAGTTAATTAAATTAAACATGTGATGAGAATGACTTAAGTGATTAGTCGTTGATTAGAGATTAGATCACAGCCTTTTTAATTAATTTCTTTCTAATCTTAGTCGTTGATTAGAGATTAGATCACAGCCTTTGATTTTCCAACGAGAAAATTATAAGAGAAAGGCTTGGGGTCAATTGGAGAACACACACACTAGCAGAGCACTGAAGCTAAGCTGAGATTCTAGGGTGTGGTTTGCTAAGAATTTCATAATTGTTTCAGTTGCAGCACGGGGAAGTATTGGCCAGGGGGATGGTCTAGTCCCGGGCCAAGAGTAAAATGAGGGCAGAGAAGGACCAATCCAGAGCTTCTCAGAGGCAGCAACGACACAGTCCATCCAAGAGCCAGCAAGGGCAATGCAGAGGCAGCAGGAGGCCAGGAGGGCTGACGTAGGCCCAGTTAGGGCAGCGCAGGGGCAGTGTAACCCCAACTAGGGTGACGCAAGCCCATCCTGAGCAGCACAAATGCTGATGTAGGCCAGGAATTTTGACGTAGAGGGCTTCAGAGCAGTGCTGGGGTTTCTAGGGCCTAGAAAGGGGTTGAGTTCTATAAATCTCATTTAAGGGTGTGAATCAATTAGATTTTATGTCTCCAGGATAGAGGTATTGTTGTCATCTATATTTATCTATTGAGTTAACCAGTTTGGTGCCCAGATTTTTTGTACTTAGAATATGAAAAATAATAAAAATCCTCCAGAAGGTAGCAACACCGATTTTCCCGCATTGGTTTTTTCTAGGGACATTTGTCCAGAAAATCCTTGTGTGTCACTTTGTCTTTGAGCACGTTATTCAGTAATTTATTTGTATTTGTAGGTTGTTAACTATATTTACTTCGATGTTAATGTTGAATTTTTTAGATTAATAACTTATGTAAGTGGGAGAAGTAAATCAAGATTTAACAGTGGGGTTTCTATTTAGTAAATTCAGAAATTTTCACAAGGTCTCCAGTCTTCAATGACTGAATTCATGGCAGTCCTAACAATAAGCCTAATATCTGGTGTAGCCCCTACGGAAGTTAGTTGATCTTGGATCCCTTGCAATCTAATGAGGGATGGGTTGATCTCTTCTCCCTTCTACATCTGAAATAATCTTAGTTGGTTCTCAAGCAACATCTTCCATTGAATGGAAGATCCCTAGTACACAATGGTTAAGGCCTCCCACATTTCTCTTGTTTTGTTCTTCTCAGCAATATGTGGGATCACATGATCCTTGACTCTGTCCATTATCGTACGTTTTTCTTTAGCCTGAGCCTCCTCGTACTTCTTGATAGGATTAGCATCAACCAGAACATCAATAGTGTTCAAGGCATGATCCTTGATGTGAATTTCATCCAAAACTGCCAGGATCTTGGCCTTCCATATAACGAAGTTGGATGCTCCATCTAACCTGTCTTGATCCCTCAGTCCATTCACGTCCATATTTTCTCAACTAAGTGTCAAACAAGTCCCTTTCTCCCTCTTCCGCTGCTACCCTAGCAAAACTCGGATCTGGATTTTTTGGTGCTAGAAACCCTTTAAGGAACAAACTCCCTCTGAGATTAGATTTCCTTCACAGGAATCCTTCTGCCAACAGATGTCGAAACACTCCTCCCTAATCTTGCTATACTGTCGCTCAGCACTATATCTAGACTTATTGGCAAGAAATCTTTTAAGGAACTGCTTCCCTCTACTTTTCTTCTGCCCCACTAGACATTGTTCTGCCCCTAAAGACACAATGCCCCACCAACAACTCCAGAAGAAAACCGAACTACACCTCCAACCAAGGCAACCGGAAATATCTAGGCTCAGAAACCTTTGCGTTGGCCCAGCGACTGTTGCGCTGCCTTCTGCAGCTACAACGCCGCCCTAGCCGGTTGACACAGGCTTTGCGTGAGCCTCTCTAGTGACTATGTCACCCTTCCTCTGCCTCTTTCTGGTTCAAATTTGTTTCTCGGGACAGTTGCCTTCCTGCAGCAAATTTATCTCCGTCCTTTCGTTGATGGCTTCAACTCTACTTGATCTGCAACACCTATGATACCATGTGAAATTTTCTGAATCTAAGTTATAGAAATCCTACTGCAAAAATCTGGTTTACATTACCTACTTGTTTTCATTAATTTAACAAGTTATTTTCTGAATGCTTCAGGAAAATATTAATGCAAATACGCTGCAGACTACACAAATATACAGATCAAGTACTGAAAAATAAATGAGACAACCATACAAAGGACACACTTATTTTTGGACAAATGTCCCCAGAAAAAGCCAATGCAGGAAAACCGGTGCACCAAATTTGAGGGTTTGTATTATTAAGTAGCATTATTTTGAGTACAACTAGGGTGCCAAAATTTGGCTCACCCAACAGAGAAAAATCCACGGGAGATAGATAAAATAGTGATTTTTACCTCACACTGCAATTCTCGGTTGATCTGGATCATAAACTGGTGAAACCCCAGTTGCCTCTGTGTTGCCTCTGTTATGTAGATGTGTAGGCCTACATGGGTCTAGCTGAGAACTGCATCACCCCTGCTCTGCTCTGATCTGCCTTTCAGAAAATCAAGTTTTAGCCCTCCTGGCTCAAAAACCCCAATCTTCAACAATTTCCAGATTGTATCTCGAATGCTTTGCGCTGCCCCTACGTGAGCCTCAACCCCTCTTGGGACTGCATCACCTCTCCTGGTGGTTACGTTGCTTCCTTTGTGTCTTTTCTACCTTTGCTTTGTTATATACTCTTGGTCCTCCGACCAACAACTGCCTCTGCCCCTCGCTGCTGCACTGAATCACTCAAATTTGGTCTTCGTCTGAGCACTACTCCGTCAAAGTAATTTGATCTTTAGATTCAAACTTTGTGTGTTCTCCAACTGACCCTCAAGTCTTCCTTTATACTTTTCATGTTGAAAAATGAATAATCGTGATCTAATCCTTAATCAATGGCTAAGATTAAATTAGACTTGATCCTCGTCACTTAGAAGCTTCTCACCCACATTTTTAAATCAATTCACTTTAATTATTTAAATTCCCTGAGTTTTAACTTAGGCTCCATTTAAAATAATTAATTATTTTAATAACTTTCACTCCGGGTGGGATTTTTCCCAACGATTTCTGGGTCTTGGAGATATCATGTGTTCTAGCCCTTCCACAATGTTTCGAAGCTAGATCACATCTGATTCTACCCAAAAATCAACACAAACTGCATCCTTACTGCATTTTCCTGCTCACGAAAATGTCTCATGTAGCAAAATAAGTACTTGTAGAAGTTTGCATTTTGCATCTAAAACTCATCTAAAATTGCATCCAATGCATGATTAACCTTCTTTGATGTGTTAAAACGTCCCCATGACCCTAAAAATGGAATTTAAGCCAAGAGACCAAGTAGATTCCTTAACCTAGTTGTTATAGAAAATTGCCTTTTCCTGCAAAATTAGGGTTTAATATTTACAAGCCTTATTTTAGTTGTACGTTTGCTTTATTTGAACAGTAAAATAGAAACGCTTTTATTTCATCAGAGTTAAGATGGTTTTCTTGATTTTCCTACATTTAATATAGATTTTCTTATTGTCTTTCATTTCGTGCAATTTTAAATTTTTCATGTAGCATAAATATTAAAAGCGCCTTTGTGTAACTAAATCTCATCTCAGTGTTTTCACCGGCATAAAATCAACAGGGAAAAGATAATACATGTTGAACAAATAGTTCCAACTCGTCTTAAGTTTGTATGAATCTTGAGTTGACAATTAAAGTCGAGACCCTTGGGAGTTGCAGTATTCTTGCTACAATACTAAGGGCCATCAAACATGTGAAAAGCAAACTATTTTTTGGACAATTTTAATGATTCATTAAAGCATAAATAAAAATATTTGGAATGACTAAATATAATTCAGAAACTACCCATGAGAATTAAAATATTTCACAATAATTTTGAATTGAATCATAGATTTCCAAAATGGTGCATTGTGAAATTTAAGCAAAAAAATTATGGAACTATGTACCCCAAAAGAAGGATATCTTAATGATCAAGATCATAGACATGTAAGTCTTTGCAACTAACAATAAAAACATGTGAGATTCAACAAAAGACAAAATAAATGAGATTAGTGACGTAAGAGTTCTAATGTGATTTTATTTTTTCAAAAAATGGAAAATAAATAATGACAAAGGAATCCATGGACAAGTACAAGAAAGAGAAGATAAAAACAAGAGTATTGTTTTTCATCTAATAGTTTGAAAACACAAATATCATTCCCTTTCATTCAACTGCCATCGCCAAGGTCATTGTTCTTTCTATTTGTTAAATTCCCACCTTCCATCTGCCCAAGAACATTTGGGCAAACCAAATAAAATGTCAAAATTTGACATGTAATTTTGGTTAGTGGGGATGTGGAATCTCCTAATCCAATAGGCTCAATAATACATATTTTATTCTCCTTAAAGACAAGTCTTGTGTTGTTTATGTTGATGATTGGGATTTATATTAGTTTCATCCTTATTTACATTGATTGAGCAACATTGAAAGGTCATCATCAAGAATCTAGGTCAATTTTGGGATATTGAACATGGAATTAATGAAAAAATATTTGTGACAGGGATGCAAATACTCTCTCAATTGGTATATAGAGGTTTTACTTTGTTCATTTTGGGTCGGGATTGAAAAATAAATATATTTTGGTAGCTACATGCACTATGAGGGGGGAGGTATGATCTTATGGACAGTTTAGTGATTTGGGATCTTTATAGGTGGGGGACTTATGAAATTATTTTAGAAAAATTCAACTCAAATCAATTGGATTTGGTTCTTCGAAGTTTGTGAAGATGTTCGAATTTCAACTTTCTTGTTGATAGCATGATAATTTTGATGCTTCTTAAGTTACACTTGGTGTTTATGTAGAGTAGAAGAATTCGTAAGTTAGACACCAAAGTAATTGATGTTTGTATCTATAAGAAAGTGCATAAGCAATAATATGGATGTGTCAATATAACATAATTCGTTGGCATAATGATTGTCTCTTTAAGTCTTTTGTTACAAATATTGAAATAGAAAATTCAAATGACTTAAAAGAATCTTACCTAATCATTTTTTTGGTTACCTTCATGAATCCACAAAATTTCAAGTGGTTTTTAAGTTGTCTTTGTTAATAACAATTTGTGCTTTAAATAGTAAATTTTGTTTTAGGCATATTTTAAATTTTACTTATGTATGCATCCCTATGGATGATTACTTGTTCAAATTGAAAGGAAATATCACCACAAATTTTAGGTTGTGAAAAAATATAGACCTTGGGGATTTCATGGGAGATAATGATCCTAAACGGATCATCGAAAATGATATTAGCAATGAGAACATCAATGTCCATGAGGTGGAGAAACATGTGGAAGGATCAAATTCATTTAAGCCATATTGAAGAACAACACAAAGAGGGAAACCATAATCATGATAAACCTAAGCTTTAACGAGCTTAAAATTTTCCATGAAGAGCTAGTGATTAATATATACCTAGAAAGTGCCCTGTTCATAGTCTCCAAACATCTTCCAAATCACACTACTCAATTTCCACTACAAATTTGTTGCAATTTTAATTGTGTTATCACCATATTCAAATATGTAAGTTTGCTCCATCTTTAGCTATGTCATGGCCAAATTACAATACAAGTTCATACTTGTCAATTGTTATATTGACATTAATGAAATAATGCAAATAGTAATTCTTGTCAATGCACATGCTGAATAAAAAAATTATTCACAAGACGAATACTTTATGTTCCAATTCATTTGCATGTGCACTATCATAGGTCCTCCATGATGCATATTGTTGATGTGTACCTACATGCATGTCAAAGAAAAGACATAAAGTAAATTCATGGCATGGCATGACAAAGGGGGGGTATGACCTAGGGATTTGCAAATGGAATATGTCAGAGGTATTTAAGATGTGTACATTGTTTTCCTAAAACCCTCACCCTATTTAACAATGTCTACCACTGCTTAAAATATTTCAAATGGGTAGATGATGATGGGTGAGTTTCCCTTGTAGCAAGTGAATCTCACATGATGATTGGTAACTTTTCTTCTATTAGATGCCCTAGTACTTTATGTTTGTGGTAGTATTAATATCCTAATTATCATTCCTAGTTTGCAAGAAGTTTGTTCTTTTTGCACTCTTTGTTGATATGTTCTTTCCAAAGCAATGGCAATTATGTCCAATGACAACATTCCATAAAGTGCTCGAGCAATGATGTAATTATTGTGTTTTCATAATATTCTTTTTATGTTGTTTTTTAATTGGACTAATTTTACTTGGTTAAAACTATTGTTTTTGGTGTAATTCCTCATGGCCCCTATAGTGACACTTGACAATGATTTCCAATTTCCAAGTCTTTAGTGTATTTTCTTTAAAATTGTTCGAAAAATAAGTTACACCTAGTGCAGAAAAAATTGATGCAACCACTAATTGTACACATTTAAGATGTCCATAATGTACAAAATAGAAAGCTATTATACCAATGTAATGAACTAATCCATTAAACACTAATAAATATCCAAATTATATAGGATATTGTATTATAATCCATATGGATAAGAGAATAATGATATAAGATTCGTGGATAATGTTTCAATGGTATAAATTATTCGTGAAGTTTTATAATGTTGAATTAGTTTTATAATGTTGAATTAGTTATTAGTGTTTAGAAGCATAACTCATGACTTGTGATTATTATTATTTATAATATGATATTATTAGGTACTATAGATTTATGTGCATTACACAAAATCCAATTTATAGTTCAACTCAATCATCTAATAAATGACAAGTTCTCTTTCATTCCAAGAGCATATTTCATATTGGATCCAACTCACTTGACTATCTTCCATCACCACAAGATGTCCTTTTCACATTTTATATCATGTGCACTATCATCTTCAAATTGCAAATAATCACCCAAAATTGCTCCTTCAAGGCCCCAAACCAATGCATTATAGAGTCATTGGAATCTATAGTCATTAATGATCTCAAAAACACTTTATGCTTGGGATCTTCCTTCTTGTCTAAATCCTTCTTAGGTTGTTTCTTTTTTCCTTGGGGATTGTCCTCTCTTCCTTTTATAGGAATCTTTAGTGGAATGTCTAGGTTGCACACAATATAAGCTCTTGTGGCACTTCACAACTTCAAATCATTATTAGAGTGATCCATGTTCAATGAACTCTCCTTTCACCCATCATCTTTCATCTTCATATAAACATTAAAAAGTTGTTAACCAACACTTGGCTCAAACATTGCCTTTTTCTTCTTGTATCAATGTTTTACCCAACTTATAAAGTGATACTGTAGCAACCTTATTTACTATAGTAAGGATCGTCACAAACAAAAAAATCCTACATGAAAATATTTATAGTTAGTGCTATAAAGTCATTTCTTCAACTTTATCTTCAAAAGAAATCGATCAGCATCTTCCAATGAATAAGAATAATTATATCATCCATTACACAACATTGCCTATGTTCTATCAATATTATAGGTCATTGTTATCATCCAAGCACACAACATGAACCAAAACACATTGTAGTGGAGCTAAAACAAACTCTTCACTGACCAAATAAACAAACTAAAAAGTACATAATAGTATAGTTTCATTGAGTTACATTGTATAGAACCTAAGGCCACTCAATAGGATTAATAACTTGTAACCCAACATAGAGGCTTATGACTCAAAGGCCATTGTCACAACAAGCATAGTGCATTGGTCATTCAATGCCTCTACAATTCCCTAATGATAGTTTGAATCACACCCTCTCATTTTATTCACCTTGTAGGATTGACTCTAGTTTATAACATATTTTCTAGGGTTTGACTGATTTGACTTATTCAAATGTTGATCTTCATCCTCATTCCAAATTCCCACAAGCTTTTGTGACTTTGTGGCTCTCCTTTATCACCTTCTTAAATTCTTGGTAGGTGTTGCTACCTTGTCAATCTTCATATTGGCACATACTAATTCAATCTTTTTCCTACCTTTTGGCATTCCTTCGACATTCTCAAGACTTTGATATCAACAAATAGCATGGCATGGTTTATTCATCTATTGCATTCTCTAATTGTGCCAATGTTCCCTTGTTTTTGGCTCCTATTAACACTTTAGCTTGAGTATCTCCATGCAGTCCTGATCATTCACAAACTTTCTTTGAATGAAGTTGTTAATATTGATTTGGCAATTAACTTTTAGACAACTCACTTGACTTGCACAATTTTGATACTTAGGCACTTACCACCCAATTTCTTTGACACGACAGCAATCCTCTCACTTACCTCCTTCATGATGTCCACTAGGTTACAATGAGTGAACTCATCCAAAGTTCCCATACTAGTGATATTTTTCACCAAACATGACATGTCTAATGTCAATGTTTGAAATTGAAGTTATTGTTAGCATAGAACTTCTTTACACACTATCAACCTTCATGGTCAATTATAGCTACATTCCTTGGAATTACCCCTTGACAAATAACATATCACAAAAATGATTTCATAAGATGTCACCATATGAAAGCTAGTCACACACCACATGTCAATCTTAGCTTCACATACCAATAGCGAGATAAAGATGGTTATATATATATATATATATATATATTTTAAAGACAGTGAAACATATAAATAACCTATGAAAATTTTGCAGTGGAAGTATGGTTATGATATGACTAAGATACAAGAAAAAAAGAACTTGAAATATAGAGTATTCAAAATACTAATCATGGATGTGATATCTTCGAATAAGACATTTAAAGGACATCCTTTATATAA
Source organism: Pinus albicaulis (assembly GCA_034641835.2). NCBI lineage: Eukaryota > Viridiplantae > Streptophyta > Pinopsida > Pinales > Pinaceae > Pinus > Pinus albicaulis. The sequence continues at coordinate 127,062,744 of CM076571.1, read as the reverse complement.
TTACATGATGCTTGTCATGTGTTTAATGGTTGAAATGAGCTTCAACATGCAAACAACCTAGGTTCAAACTTTCATGAGCAAATTCCTTGAACAATGTGCGTGTTCGCTGAGTTTGACAATTCCTCATGATGAAGTGAGACCATAATTGAGTGCAGAGAGGATGCATTACTACCCAAATAACACACACACACATACATATATACATATATAATTTATGTATAATCATAGTGAAAATGTACTGTGAGATAATAAACAAACAACCCACGATGAAGAAGATCCTCCTTCAAGCCACAATGAATAAAAATCAAGAAACAAACAAAGAAAATCCTCTCAACTTAGCCCATAATGATGAAAATTGGCCCGCAATCAATAAAATTTTTCTTTCAAATCACCCTTCAAATCCTCAAACTCACCATTCAAACAATTGTCACACAAGGTAAATTACAAGTTGAACTTGCCCTAATGGTGTAAAATAGGCATTGGATTCATACAAAGATTTGGTTGTGTGGTTGATAGGACCTTTGTTGTAATAAAAATAGATATCCTGCTTGATATGTTGTTTATATTATGGATTTAGTTGTTTTTTTAAGAGTATATTAGTATTTCCTACCAGTGGGGAAGGCTCATTGAGTTAATTAGATTTACAAATTTTATGATCGTGAAGGCTCCAAATCTAAATAGCTAGCCATTCGTAGGTTATACATGGTCAACGAAACAATTCACACATGCAATAGAACTTGAGTTTGTCAATGTGATTAGTATTAGCCAAGTTGACTATTAAACTAGTTTAGTTGTTAGTAGATAATAAAATAGCCATGCTCATTCAGTGGTTACACTAATCAACTTAACCTTTTCTTAGTTTAAAATACAAGTGTGAAATGCATGGAACCAAGGAAAAATGGGTCATGCAACAATCAGGATGCATTTGTGCCTCAATAGACATCTCACTACTGCACACCAGTGGAAAGTCATTGACTACTTCAAATGTCTGAACATTTTTTCTGTGGCAGACTATATTGAACCAGAAGACAATACATGAAACAATCAACACATACAAGAGAACTTGAGTTTGTTGATGTGATTAGTATTAGCTAGGTTGACTATTATAGTAGTTTAATTGTTAGTAGACAATAACATTATCATTCTCATTCAGTCTTATCCTGATCAACTTAACAACCTTTTTTGGTCTGAAATATAAGTGTACAATACATAGAACCAAGACAACATGACTCGTGACAATCAGGATGAGTTTGTACCTCAATAGAATACATAAATTTTAAGAGAAGCTTAGACAACTCACAACTGCACAGCAGTGGAAAATCATGACTGCTTCAAATGGCTGAATATTTTTTCCTTTGACCACTATATTGAACCAGAAGAAGCTTACATTAATACGATGCTCTACAAAGATTAAACAAATTATGATCTAAAATTAGTACAATTATTTTCAGAAGGGGCTTAAAATGGGACAAATAGAACCAATCTCAGAACAGCTTAATTAGATTAAGCTAATTCTAAATAGACTAAGATCGTATTTAGCCCTATTTCCTCCCCTAAACCTAAAATCTTTGCCCCAAGAGGCAGGGACAATAAACATCATAACTATAATTGGGAAAAGGCCATTTAATTAATACTTAGCTTCCTCTTATACAAAATTTACCCCATATGTAGCCCTAAAGAAAGAGTGTATTCACTCGTGACCTACTTTTCATGCTTAATCAATCTCTTTGAAACCAAATAAATCGAGAATTTCTCTTGTCTCCTTTGAAGCACTGCATTCACAGTAACAAAGCATTTTCGGCGTTCAACAAAAATCGTTGATAATAAAAAAACTCAAACTGAAAGCTCCCTCACTCATTAGTTATAATTTAAAAATTAAATAAATAAGTTAAGAAAAGTACCTTCCACGTCTTAGGATCTTATAGACTTTGGGTGTGGTTAGATCTATAATTGTTGAGCCTGCACGTCCAACTGGAAGTTGACCTCCATCAAAAATATAAGTACAATGTTGCCACAGCTGCTCAAATTCTTGAATACAAACTGTGCTTGGTTGTCCACTTTGATTAGCGCTTGTGAGTGCAAGAGCACTCCCAAAATTACGAGCTACCATCTGAATAAAGTCACATTCTGGTATTCGGATTCCAATAGTATTCACTCCTGGGTTGAGGGACTTCTCAAGAATACTTTCTTTACCTGCATTTCCAAGCAGTATCTAGATCATAAGATGGCAATTAAAATTAACTGAAATATCGTGGATAATGCATTGTCAGCTTAAATTTCGTGTGGAATTTTGTCATAAATGAACTTTGATTAATTTTGGCCTCTAAAATAAAGATTTTGGATGGACAAAATCAAATCACAGTGTTCAAATATTGCTAGAATTACAAACCACGGTCTAGCACTAAAGTGACAGGTCCGGGAAGAAGACTGCTAAGTAGACCATCCGGTAAATGAGAGGTCACTGCAAAGCGATTAACATCCAACACATCAGCAACACAGACTGCAAGTGGGCTTGTCATACTACGTCCTTTGATTTCATATATCCTTTGGACTGCTGCTGGAGAGCTGACAAATAATGAAAAGATGAGAAAGCATGTCAATCAATAAAGAGACATGTACAAGAAAGTGAGCTATATCTACATATTGGACATAACATCATGTATCCTTTCGAAGTATGCTTCTTTAAGCTTGTGTTTCAACTAATGATCAAAAAGATTTTCAGGCCAAATGCAGGGCTGCGTGTATTATATTTCATTTTATGAGGAATAATGTGCAGAACGACGTATCTGGCAGTTGCCTCTCCACTCACATACAAGAAAGAGCGAGTGTTCATACAGCCGACCTGGTTGCTGTTCTTTCAGGGGAGTTTATTGTAGTCAACAAAGCAACTGAGGACAACAAAATCCTCTTCATGGTAGTTGATGCCATTAGCCAATGAATTGGACTCGCAGCTTATTTCCACATATGGGATGAAATGCAGAAAAGTTCGTTGTTTTTCTCAGCAGTTTCTACATCAGGGCTACCAAAGCCATTGACAAGATCAACAGCTGCTGAAGCTACCAGCATTTATGATATACAAGCAAGGAAACAAATGTCTGACACTCCAAAGAGAAGGCATAGGTTTTGTGGACTATATAAAAGCAATGGATACCTAATGGTCTCTTGCAATCGAAGCCTGAATCAGATGCCAGCTGCGATATGTAACATGGTTACAATTGCAAGATTTCTCAATGTGACTCTGAAGACTGATTGTCCCAGAGCTGGACAAGGCTTCATTTTGGGCAGATCCCAGTGAATTCGAAGACAAATTTGATGTGGATCACTTTATCACATCTTTTAGAGGCGAGATTCAGATAGTCAAAAGGCTTCCTTTAAAGCTGAAGGCAAAGGCAGAAGATGGTGCAGTCTTCACCATGCCACCTGTGAGCTGGTCAAACATGTCCTATAAACTACAACAGATCCTTCTGCTTATGAAAAAGGACAAAGTTATGCATTTGAATAAGACAGATGCATGTCTGGCAAATAATGGCCTGCCACTTGAGCTTCAAAAGCAATGCTGTCATGTGAATTACAACTCGCTGCTTTTCACTTCAAAATTGATGCATTGAGTTAAAAAAATGAAATTATTGCTATACAGTGGTCCTTTTGTGGCTCTTCATCTTCGTTATGAAATGAATATGTTGCCTTTTTATGATTGCACTCTTGGCTGTACCAATGAAGAAGCTGAGGAACTCACCAGACTGAGGCATGCTTGTCCATGGTGGGAGGAGGTCATAATTTCTGAAATGAAGAGGAAGAATGGACTGTGTCCCTTTAACAGTTAACACCAGAGGAGACTGCATTAGTTTTGAAAGCTTTTGATTTTGATAGAAATATTCCGATATATACTGCTGTGTTGAAATTTGATGACTAAAAGTTTCCTGCAATCCCAACCTGGTTTTAATTTCACCTTATCACTCCCATTCAGATAAATGGGACTGTCAACACATGCTGAAAATAAATATGGACATAAACAAACCAGCAACACAAAAAAATACACAGATTTTTGGTCAACTTAGACCAAGGCAAAACCCCTTCAATCTTCTCCAGGGAAAACCTGTTAGAGAGCTCTTCCAATTTATTTATCTTTCAAGCTTAGGAAAAATACATTTGCAGACAAAACAAAACAGCAAGATACAACTTATCTCTTCAGCCCAAAACTCCTTGAAAACCGTGCCCACTTTGCCTCGATTTCCATGCCCACTTGAAGCTGAAATAGTACTATACAGACGCGGACTGTACTATACGGATTCCGTATGGACTGTACCGATTTTTTTTTTAATTTTTTGCTCAAAAATTGCTCTCGAACTCCGTGCAGCTCACAGCATTAAATGTTGTTCATACTGTACCTTCTGATGTCTTCTATGCCTTGATTTTCGTGCCCAACTTTGCCCAGAATTCACTCCTTCAACTTGCTACAACAAATTTCTCTTTCAGAACTTTTCTCCAGCTCTCTGCCTCCTTTCTCCCATTTTCTCATGAAGAATGAATGAAGGTAGTCTCTCTTTTCTTTTCTCTTTTTGTTTCCCTAAATGACTTTTGGGCAACCCTAAGATCCAATGGCTTAGATTCATTTAGATCAAGGGATAAGAATAAATGTGCATTTAATTCTCACATTCTATTTTTTAACTCACCCATTAAATAAAGTACCCACATTGTACTTTATGTCTAAAGACTTTTCACTTTATAATTTAACATTGACTTTACCACTTATAAAGTCACTTTCACTTTATAGTTTGATATTGACTTTACCACTTAAAAAGTCACTTTCACTTTATAATTTAATATTGACTTTACCACTTATAAAGTCACTTTCACTTTATAAAGTCTCACTTAGGAAAAGAATTATTTTGAACACTTTTCCCTAAGTAGAGACTAAGCCATGGGAAACCACTTGTCCAAGGTAAATTAAAAATCAACACTCCCTCTTATTGAAAAAAGTGTTTCTCACCACACCCATCTTGTCCCTGAAATGGACATGCTTGCCTCTTGGCAATGACTTCTTGAGAACAGCGACCACCTGCTCATCTGTCGATATATACTCCAACTTCACTACCCCCTTCTGAACATAGTCCCGGATGAAATGATATCTGATGTCAATATGTTTTGACCTATCATGAAACACTGGATTCTCCGTGAGTTTAATGCAACTCTGATTATCACAGTGACTAACCGTCGGTCTCAACTCCTGATCAAATAGGCCATACAATAACTTGCGAAGCCAACTGGCCTCACAACTAGCCTGGCTAACGGCCATATACTCAGCCTCAGAAAATCTCAAAGCAACTGACTTTTTCTTTCGACTGAACCACGACACAACTGCCAAACCCAATCCGAAGCAACACCCTAAAGTGTTTTTCCTGTCAGAAGCACCCCCTGCCCAATATGAATCTGTGTAACTTGCCAACCTCACTCCATCTCCCCGCCTATATATCAGACCATAATCAACAATCCCCTACACGTAGCGAAGAATGTGCTTTGCAGCTACCCAGTGCACCCTCCTGCCATGAACTGGCTAAGTGTGTTCACTGCAAAGCATATATCTGGCCTAGTGTTGACCAGATACATCAAGGACCCAATAAGCTGCCTATATAATGTGGGATCCACCAAACTAGAATCTGAAGCATGCAGCTTCTTCCAGTTGGTGATCATAGGTGTAGACATGGGTCTACAGTCTGCCATGTGAAATCTGCTCAACACATCCACAGCATACTACCCCTGCCCTAGAAAGATATGCCCCTCCTCCTGCCACACCTCAAGCCCCAAAAAGTAATGCATCAGTCCAATGTCTTTCATCTTGAACTCCATAGCAAGATCCTCCTTGCAACCACTAATCAATCTCTCTGCCCCATTAATGAACAAGTCATCAACATATAGCACAAGAATGAGCAGATCATCCCCTACAACAATGTAGTATAGGTTTGAATCTGCATCACTCTTCGTGAAACCCATTTGCTGCAAGTATGTACCAATCCTCGAATACCAAGCTCTCGGAGCTTGCTTAAGTCTGTAGAGTACTCGCCTCAACCGGCATATATGGGTCTCCCGCCCAAGTACCTCAAAGCCCTGTGGCTGCTCAACATACATCTCCTCCTCTATAACTTTGTTCAAAAATGTGGTCTTCACATCCATCTGATGGATTTTCCAACCCATTTCTGTAGCAATAGAAATAAGGGACCGGATAGAAGTGTACTGAGCTACGGGAACGAAGGTCTCATCATAGTCAACTCCCTCTATCTGCAAGAACCCTCTAGCCACAAACCTCGCCTTGAACTTCTCAATGCTGTGATTCGTAGCATGCTTGATCTTGTAGAGCTACCTAGAAGTCACAACTGACTTGCCCTCAGGCCTAGGCACCACCTCCCAGACATTATTCTTAATGATAGAGGCATACTCCTCCACCATAGCCTCTCTCCATACCTCTCGGCTGGCAGCCTCCTCATAGCTAGTAGGATCAGAGTCAACAATGTTGGTAGCCTTGGCTACATAACTGTAAAACCGCTCAGGTGGCACACTCTCCCTGTTCACCCTCTTCGAGGACCAACGGACTCCGCTTCCTTCAAGGTGTCTTGAAGCCACTTGGGCCTCCTCTTCCTTGAAGAAGCTTCCCCATAGGGAACCTCATCCTCTACCCCCCAGGCTAGTGAACCTGAAGGTTTGCCAACTGACCCTAGTGTGCCTGTACCAACACCTGTCCTCGAAGAACCTATGCATGTGTCAGCTGAAGTGCCATGTGAACTCTGTACCAGTGGACTCCCTAAATAAGTGCTCGGTGAACTCGCCACTGTTACCCCAGATGTCACTAACACTGAAGTACCTCCTATACCAGTCAATTCAGAACCTTGAGGTCCTGCTCCCTGTACCTGACCTCCCTGCTGAGGAGAAGTCTGTGACTCTCTCTCTCATCATACTCCCGTGATCTTCGATAGGCCCTCTCCTCCTCGAACTTCACATCCCTCCTAATCACCACTCTCTGTTTAGAAGGAATGAAGATCCGATAGGCCTTTGAAAGCTCGTTGTAACCCATAAAGATACCCTTCTCATCCATGGATTCCAGCTTCGTCCTCCGCTACCTGGGGATATAAGAATATGTGAGACATCCAAAGATACGAAGATGTCCCACATGAGGCTTCTCTCCAATGAAGGCCTCCTCCGGAGTCATATTCCCCAATACTCTGTGAGGACTCTTGTTTTGTAGATAAACAGTAGTATTGCAAGCCTCAGCCCACAAAAACAAAGGCAACCCCTGATCATGAATCATCGCTCTAGCAACCCCAACAATAGCTTTGTTCTTCCTTTCAAACACCCCATTTTGCTAGGGGTTGTAAGGAACCGTGAACTCTCTCTTAATGCCCTCCTATGCACAGAAGTCACAAAACCCACCATCGATGTACTCACCACCATTGTCTGACCTCAAGACCTGAATCTTCCTACCTGTCTGCTTTTCCACAAGAGTTGTGAACTCTTTAAAGCGACTAAAGACCTCACCCTTGGTCTTCAGAAAATATATCCAAGTCCTCCTAGAGTAGTCATCAATGAATATAACATAATACTCATAACCACCCAAAGACACATAAGACATACGACCACTAACATCAGTATGAATCAAGTCTAGTATACCTTTAGAACTGTTGTCGCTCGTTGGGAATGGTAACTTGGTGTGCTTGCCCAAAGCACACCCTCTGCAGACCTCATAATGCTCGACACTGAAATCAGGAACTCCAGTAGTGATCTCCCTCAGAACTCTCAAAGCTCCATGATGCATATGCGCCATCCTCTAGTGCCATAACTCGCACAAGTCTCTACTACTAGTGGTACTAGTGTGAGTGCTACCAGATGTGCTACTCACGAATGCTCCTGCCGGCTGAAAACTGAACCTGTATAGTTTCCCAAAGTGTACTCTAATCACTTTGGCCAAAGTGATGGAAGCTCCCTTGGGATGCAACAATACCTGCCCTCCTGAGAAAGTGACGTAAAACCCCTTCTCCTCCATAGCAGACACTTAAATCAAGTTCTTCTTCATCCCCGGAACATACAAAACATCCATGACCTTCAAAGGAGGCAAAGACTCCTTCTCAAAGGTCACAGTCCCCACACCAACAGCTCTCACAGTGCGGTCATCTCCTAGTACAATATCAATATCAAGTGCCCTCTCTGCAAGCTCTGAAAAGAACTCCCGTGCACGTCATATGGTGGGAAGCCCCGCTGTCTATGTACCACACATCGAATGATGTACTCCTACTAGATGTAGAAGTAATAAATGCAAAGTCCCTGTCAAACTATGAAGCAAACTGCTCCACCTCTGCTGAAGCTGTAGTACCCTTCTTCCCCTTGTTTTTCCTCTCAGGACACGTAGCAGCATAGTGTCCCATCTTCTGACATGCCCAACATTTGACTTTGGACATATCCGTATCTTTCTTTTTCTTCTTCTCCTTTCCCTTAGACCCATTTGATGAGGCCCCTTTCTTGGTCTTCCCTTTGTTCTTCCCCCTAGCTGTCAAGGCGACATCCTCCTCATCTGTTATCTTCACCCCACCACTGCCAATCTTCTGTATCTCATGCTGCACACAATCATCCCAGAATTTGTCCCAATTTGGAAGATTCTCCCTAGAGGTAACAGTATCTCCAAAGATATCCCACGACTTAGGAAGTCCCGCTACGGCTATCCGAACTAACTCTGTGGGTGCAACTACCTCACCAATAGCAGTCAAATCATCATGTACCTGTTTGACCTTGCCAAGATAATGAACTACACTTTCTGCCTTTGTCATCCTGATGTTCTTCAATTGTTCTTTGAGTACCATCTTCTTGCTCTCATTGGTACTCTGATAGAGAGTGGTTAGAGCTGTCCACATCTGATATGCATATGTGTTTCCTCTCACTTGAGGAACAACATGATCCTTCAGACTGTCCATCAAAATCCTTTTTGCCTTTGCATTATTTTTTGTGAATTGAGCAAGTTCATCTACAGCAGTAGAAGGTACAACCTCTTGTCGCACTATGTCCCAAACTGCTACCTCCTCAAACATTCTCTGAATTTTGTCCTTCCAAACGGCATAGTTGGATATCTTCCCCCTAGCTGTCAAGGGTACATCCTCCTCATCTGTTATCTTCACCCCACCACTGCCAGTCTTCTGTATCTCATGCTGCACATAATCATCCCAGAATTTGTCCCAATTTGGAAGATTCTCCCTAGACGTAACAGTATCTCCAAAGATCTCCCATGACTTAGGAAGTAACGCTACAGCTATCCTGACTAACTCTGTGGGTGCAACTACCTCACCAATAGCAGTCAAATCATCACGTACCTGTTTGACCCTGCCAAGATAATGAACTACACTTTCTACCTTTGTCATCCTGATGTTCTTCAATTGTTCTTTGAGTACCATCTTCTTGCTCTCTTTGGTACTCTGATAGAGAGTGGTTAGAGCTGTCCACATCTGATATGCATATGTGTTTCCTCTCACTTGAGGAACCACATCATCCTTCAGACTGTCCATCAAAATCCTTTTTGCCTTTGCATTATTTTTTGTGAATTCAGCAAGTTCATCTACAGCAGTAGGAGGTACAAACTCTTGTCGCACTACATCCCAAACTGCTGCCTCCTCAAACATTGTCTGAATTTTGTCCTTCCAGATGGCATAGTTGGATATCCCATCCAGTTTGTCCTCTATCCTTAAGAACATGGCCATGACTGTTGTCCAAAATTTACAAAACCAAGAAAATGGAGAAATGAACTTTCCAGCGCACCTTGTTGTCCCAAAAGTTCAATCTGTGTGAAATTTCACCTTGTTGTCCCAAAATATCAGTTTGTTGTCCAAACTGAGTTTGTTATCTAAAAATTCAGTTTGTTGTCCAAACCACTGTTTGTTGTCCCAAACTATTGTCTGTTGTTCAAACTGCGAATTTCAGCCTATAGCTTTGATACCATGTTGAAATTTGATGACTAAAAAGTTTCTTGCAATCCCAACCCGATTTTTAATTTAACCTTATCACTCCCATTCAGTTAAATACCCTTTCCCATAAACTTACATTCAACATATAGAATTCTGGAAATGAAATTTTCAGATTAAAACACATGGGACTGTCAACACATGCTGAAAATAAATATGGACATAAAAAGACCAGCAACACATAAAAAAATACACAAAGATTTTTGGTCAATTTAGACCCAGGGAAAACCCCTTCAATCTTCTCCGAGGAAAACCTGTTAGAGAGCTCTTCAAATTTATTTATCTTTCAAGTTCAGGAAAAATACATTTGCAGACAAAACAAAACAGCAAGATACAACTTATCTCTTCAGCCCAAAACTCCTTGAAAACCGTGCCCACTTTTCCTCGATTTTCGTGCCCACTTGAAGCTAAAACAGTTGTATGGATGCGGACTGTACTATACGGATTTCGTACGCACTGTACGGATTTCCGTACTAGTGTACGGACTGTACAGATTTTTTTTTGGCTCAAAAACTGCTCTCGAATTGCGTGCAGCGCACAACATTAAATGTTGTTCATACTGTACCTTCTGTTGTATTTTATGCCTTGATTTCTGTCCCTAGCTTTGCCCAAAAATCACTCCTTCAACTTGCTGCAACAGATTTCTCTTTTAGAACTTTTCTCTAGCTCTCTGCCTCATTTCTCTAATCTGCTCAGGAAGAATCAATGAATGTAGACTCTTTTTTCCCCCTTTTGTTTCCCTAAATGACTTTTGGGCAACCCTAAGATCCAATGGCTCAGATTCATTTAGATCAAGGGATAAGAATAAATGTGCATTTAATTCTCACTTACTATTTTTTAACTCACCCATTAAATAAAGTACACACATTGTACTTTATGTCTAAAGTCACTTTTCACTTTATAATTTAACATTGACTTTACCACTTATAAATTCACTTTCACTTTATAATTTAATATTGACTTTACAACTTATAAAGTCACTTTCACTTTATAATTTAATATTGACTTTACCACTTATAAAGTCACTTTCACTTTATAAAGTCACACTTTAGGAAAAGAATTATTTTGGACACTTTTCCCCAGGTAGAGACCAACCCATGGGAAACCACTTGTCCAAGGTACTCAGAAAGACCAGAGGAAGTATATCACCAACTACTGCACGAGCAACAAATAATGCTAAAACATCTACTACATCAAGGGTATCCAAGGACAAACAATCTGACGAGACGAACAATTTGCTAACCTTGCTAACCTACTCAGGTTCAATCTCACGAGCATATAGAGAGGACAAGAGCACTGCAACCATCTCCTTTTCTCGATCATGTATGTCCATTGCCATGGAGATAAGTTTTTTAACAAAATAACGGCGATAGCTCGAACAGTCCAGATCAAAAAGATCAACAACTACTAAAGTCACATCGATGTAGAAAAATATTCTTTTAATATTGATCCAACTTTTCCCTTGTATTCCTCAAGAGACTTAGATACAGTTTTACCCACCAGTTGGTAAGGTTCCTGATTGCTGTTTCCAAGAATAGGATTACCAAGAAGCTTGATACGGTATATTAATTATGTCAAGTGACAAATCATCTACAGTGTCAGCAAGCCTGCCAAACCCCTTTGACATCTAACTAGATGTTATAAGACCTTCCTCAGCAGCTTCTTTCAAGTTTCAATAGAGACAAAATAAGTGGCTCTGCACTTCTTCGTTCCATAACTAAAATTACAGCTCTCTTTACAACTTCACGATGAAAGAAACAAACATCCAGATCTCTTATACACCGGCAAGCTTCTACCTTGTCCACACTTTCAACGTACTCATTTAGTGAGTCGTTTATCATCCTTTTCACTTCCTCTACTGTGATGTGGTTGTTGCCACCTCTCGACATTCAATAATTTTTGCACGAAGAGGAGTGGATAAATAGCTTTTCTCGGCCTTCCAAATTACTTCAACTCCCTTTGAATCCTTCAGTAGAGAGTTTGATGTTTTGGTCCGAAAGGCTAGAGGAAGTATGCCATCAACTACTACTACACGAGCAACAAATAATGCTAAAACATCTACTACATCATGGATGTCCAAGGCCAAATTATCTGCTAAGTTGAGCAATTTCCTAAAACATATGCTAACCTTCTTAGGTTCAATCTCATCAGCATATAGAGAGGACAAGAGCACTACAGCCATCTCCTTTTCTTGGTGATGCCTGTCCATTGTTATGGAAATAAGTTTTTTAACAAAATAATGGTGACAGCTTGAACAACCCAGATCAGAAAGATTGGCAGCTGCCAAAGCCACATCATCAATAGCAAAATATTCCTTTATTATTGATCAAAATTTTCCCTTGTATTCCTCCAGAGACTCAAATACAGTTTTACCCACTAGTTGGTAAGGTTCCTGGTTGTTGTAGAATAGGATTACCAGGAAGCTTGATACGGTATATTAGGTGGTTAAGGCCATTAACTCCTTTGACGATGATAGAATAATAGACCTTGTGAGGTTTGTCCTGTTGATTTTTGGTAGCATCGGAAGTGCTCTAAGTCTCCAAATTTGTGGAAAGGCTTAGGCACTGGTATTTCAAAGAACCCAGAAACTATTTGTGAAAATTCCACTCGAAATATGTTTTATTGTAAAAAAAATATTATTTTAATGGGGACCCTAAGTCTAAACTTAGGGAAATTAAATAATTAAAGGGTATTAATAAAACAGAGTGAGAAAGAAAAGAGCATTTTTATGGGGCATCCTCATCCTTTTTTGCTGCGAGCCCGCGCTGCACCTGACCTAGTGGCTTCCCGACTGCGCAGTGCCTGGGCCTTCCGCCGCCATGGCTCACCCGAAGCCTAATCCGGGCAAGGCTCCCTCCAGTAACGCCCCTGACTCTGCCCATCATTCCCAGCCTGATGAGGCCGCCTCTGCATTTGCCTCTCTGATCGCTTCAATAGGCCCTCAGAGAAATCGTCCAGCTATCTCCAAATTCGTCAAAAAACTTGAAGCAATCCTCGAGATTAATCTGCCACACAAATCAGAGCTATCCCTGTTGGAAAAATGTCTTGTTGGACAGTTTACTGGACTTTGGTCTTCCCCCAAGATAGTCCAAAAATGGGTGGAATGAAACTGGGCACAAGTTACTCAGGGAAAGATCTCCATTCGGTTTTGTGGCAAAGGTTATTACACCTTCCACTTCGAATCCAAGGACGACCGTGACTTAATCTGTAGAAGCAGTCCTTACTTCATGGACACCAGAAGTCTATATTTGAACAGATGGACACCGGACTTCAATCTAGAACTCGGATGTCCCTAACGCAGTTCCAGTCTAGGTCAGGCTTCCGTACCTTCCCCTGAACTGCTAGGAAGATGATTCCGTAAGAGCAATAGGGAATGTCGTTGGAAAGTATGTCGACAAAAGAGAACCAAAAGACAATATGCAGGCATGCGCAAGGATCTGTGTCAAAGTTGATCTAGGAGAAGGACTCCTGGAAGCCATCAAGCTCAAAGTCGACAACTGGATGCATATTCAGCGACAGGACTACGAGCAAATACCCTTCAAGTGCAAGGTATGTCACAAATACGACCATTTCACTAATAGATGTAACAAAAAAGATGAAAATAACAAGCAAACTGAAGAAAGCCAAGATCCAAAATGGGAACAAATGAAAAAGAAAAAGACTGCAAACAAATCTCAGCTCGTCGCTCCCCCTCCTCCATCTGGGCCTTTCTCCCCTACCCACAGATCTTTTGTCCAAACTTCCCCTTCCTTCCCCGAATCCTCCCCCATCCTAGGCTCAAACCCTTTTGAGCATCTCTCCATTCCTTCGGATCCCCCTAATCCCTTCCTCTCCCTCCCCCTCAACCTCCAAAATACCTTTGACCTCTCCTCTCCTCCCCCCAGCTCCCCTCCCCCTTTGGGCCTTTTCCTCACTGACCCCCTCCCCCTCTTGGAGCCCAACCCCCCCTCCCACTTCTGACCGGATCCTTACAAGAAATCAATCCAAGGAATCCTTAATATATGTCGATCATTCCAAGAAAGCAGGAAAGAAGTCAAATAAAGAATTAAGAGACAAGGCAGTTGTGAAGGATCTCACCCTAGGAACACAACAACCAATGGAGAGCTACCTTGACAAAGGCAACAAGAGCAAAGAAAAAACCCATCAGATCAACAGAGGGAAAGGTCCCTCATCCTCGATCCCAAATAAATAATGATAATAGTCTCTTGGAATTGCAGGGGATTAGGTCACCCCTCCAAACTAAATATCATCAAACCCCTCATCAACAAGGAACAACCAGACATCCTCTTTATCCAAGAGACAAAAATCAGCAGTCATGAGATGGAGAGTATCATAGAAAAAATAAAAAACTATGAAGGGATAGTTATTTCAGCGAATGGTGCATCCGGTGGAATTTGCACTCTTTCGCATAAAGGAAAGTGGAAATTGCAAAATTCAAAAATGGAAGCTCATTGGATTAAAACAAATCTGAAAAGTTCAGTTTTGAAAAAGCAAATCAGCCTATACAACATCTATTCCCCAAAACACAACAAAGACAAGGAAATATGTTGGAAAACCTTAAAAGAAACAACAATGGCAGATCAAGAAGAAGATCTAATCCTCGGAGGAGACTTAAATCTAATTCTGCAAGCAGAAGAAAAAAGAGGTGGCCTCTTTCAGCCAGATCCATCCAGGGAAACCCTTGAAGAAATCATAGAGCAATGTAACCTTCTGGACATCCCACCCAAAAATGGGAAATTCACTTGGGACAACAAGAGATTGGGAAAGGCCAACATCAAAGAAAGGTTGGACAGAATCCTCATTAGGGACAGCATGGTGGCCAGCTTTAGCAAAGTCTCTTCCAAGATCATCCCATCAATAGCTTCAGACCATAAACCTGTTTCGATCGAGCTTGGTTTAACAGAAAATTATGGGCCTCTTCCCTTCAAATATAACCAGTTGTGGAGCAGCCATGAAGAGGTCAAGCAAGATGTTGCAAAAATATGGAAACATAAAATTAATGGATCTCCCAGCTATATATGGGAAACAAAACTAAAGAGCATCAAAGCAAGACTGAAATATTGGGAAAAGACAAGCAATAAGGAACCGCAAAAAGAAAAAGAAGAGCTGCAACAAGAGTTAGCAAAAATACAAGAGAAAATAGAAAACATGGATAACACAACAGAAAATCAGATAAAGGAAAAGGAGATACATTGGAAAATATATAGAAGTAACAGGCAAGAGGAGGAAACCTAGAGGCTAAGGTCTAAGCAACTCTGGATCCAAGTAGGCGATAAAAATACTACCTTCTTCCACAATTCAGCGAAAACAAGAATGATAAAAAATAATATAGAAAAAATCATGGGAGAAAGAGGGTCTGAGATAAAGGGCTAAGAAGACATCAAGAAAGAAGTTTTCTGGCATTTCAAAACTCTCCTAACAGTGGTGGACAGCCATGCAAATACAGAGGAATTTTTAATGCATATTCCAAAAATTATCGGTGAGGAAGCAAATAAAGAACTCTCCAAAGAAGTAACAGAAAAAGAAGTCATGTCAGCGGTTTGGAGCCTACATCCAGAAAAGGCACCAGGCCCGGATGGCTTCACCATCCCCTTCTATTGCTCCTTCTGGCATGTAATAAAGAAGGACTAGTTAAAAATGATAAGATATGTTATCAAATAGAAAAAAGTGGGAGGATTCACAAATTCCACCTTTCTTGCCCTCATCCCAAAAGGCCCCCGCCCCTCATCACTTAACAAATTCCGCCCCATTTCCCTATACAATGCTTCCTACAAAATCATTTCTAAAATCCTAGCTGGAAGACTTAAACCTCTCTTTCACTCCCTCATCTCTGAAAATCAAGGAGGCTTCGTTCCAAATCGTCAAATTGTTGACAATATCATTCTTGTCCAAGAGGCCCTCCACTCAAGCTTTTCTCGCAATGAACAGGGCTTCATTCTAAAAATGGACATGGCCAATGCTTTCGACAGAGTTGATCTATCCTATCTCTCTGTTGTACTTAATAGATTTGGATTCTCTGATGATTTTATAGAAACTATAAAGCCATGTAATAATGACCCTTGGATTGCCCCTCTTGTAAATAGCACACCATGTGATTATTTTTAGAGCTCAAGAGGGCTCAGGCAAGGCTACCCCCTGTCTCCATTCCTCTACATTCTAATGGATGACTCATTAAGTAAAAAGCTGGAACATTGTCGTAGAAACTCCTCCTTGATTGGTCTGACTATAAGCAGGGGCACCAAAAGCATCAACCATTCCTTGTTCGCAGATGACACCCTTCTTATGGGGGGAGCATCCTGTATTGTGGCAAGAAGATTTAAATCTGTTTTGGACAACTTCATGGATGTTTTGGGAGGGTTGGTTAATAACGGCAAAAGTTGTTTATATGGCTGGAACACCCCTCCAAGAACTATTCAAAGAATGTCACAAATTTTGGAAATTCCTTTCCAAACAAATTGGAGCCACTTTCAATATCTCGGGCTACCTATCACCAAGAAAAATTTAAAGACCGAGATCTGGAATAAATATGCTGGAAAAAATGAAAAACAAAATCCATCCTTGGGGGATGATATGGTTAAATCAGGTGGGAAGAGTCACTCTCATTAAATCAATCCTTTCAGCACTGCCCCTATATCAGTTTGCTCTGATAGCAGCTCCTGCCAACATTCATAATAAATTGAAATCATAATCAGAGGCTTCTTATGAAAGGGAGGCAAAACTGAAACAAAAAAATTCAGCCTTGTCAATTGGAACCAAGTCACTGCCCACTACAAGAATGGAGGGTTGTCTATCAAAACCCCTGGGCTAATGAATTTGGCCCTCGGAACTAAGATTACCTGGAGGTTTCTAACAGAAGAAATATGCTGGTGGAAAATTGCTTTAGAAGCAAAATACCTCAATGCTCCACGAATCTCTTTTTTGGAAAGGAGCCCCCCCATAAGACCATGCTCCCAAATTTGGAAGCTCATTTCCAATGCAATTCTAGTGATAAGGAAAAATATGTCCACAAGGCTAGGAAATGGGGGAAAAATCAATTTATGGACTAACAACATCATGGGGAATCCCCTTGGGCAGCATCCCAAATATTCACGATCTAAAGATCTGGATGACAACGAAAGGTTATACAAAATTGGGGGAAATTTCCAAAGGGGAGGAAGATGGCACCTAAAAGCAGTGGGATATACCCAACTTTCCAATCAAACTCATGGACCAGTGTTACCCATGATCTTTCGGCTGACTGGAGCAACCCCTTTAGCTCAGAACATCCACGATGCCCTTTTTGGATCCCTACAGGTGGAGACTATATAGTCAAGTTAGGCTATGACACAATACAAGATCAGCAAAGGCAGCAAGATTGGCAATATTGGAAGTGTGCCTGGAAAGTGGAAACTCTCCCAAAGATCAAGATATTTTTATGGACTCTTCTCCAGAGAAAAACTCTCACTGCTGAAAATCTGAAGAAAAAAAAAAGAGGAATCCATGGGCCTTCTCAATGTCCCCTCTGCTTGCAAGAGGAAGAAAACATTCAGCATCTCTTCTTAGACTACTCTTTCTCCAGAGAATGTTGGAAGAGAATCGTGTTCCCAATTAAAGCAAATCTAAATTACAATCTCCCTCTCAATCAATTCTTAAACAAATGGAAGAGCACTTACCCCTACACTTTAAAAAGAAAAGTCATTCTGCAAAGATTCTGGTCCAACATCCCCTCCTTCCTCTACTAGCATATTTGGCTTGCAAGGAATGGAATGGTGTTTAAAAACAAAAGGCCAACTTTAGAAAGAGTGACATCAAAGGTCTTGGGCTAAATCAGAGAGCTCCTATCAGTAAAAGGGATCAATGGAATCGACATGCAACAATTACAGAATGAAGAAAATAATTGGATCAGCTTCGCCTTCAACAAGATTACTACCCAACAGAGGACAAAAACCAAAAAGGAACAGCCAAACTGGAAAGTTAGAAAAGAGGAAGAAGAATTTCAAAACTGGACCAGATATCTCAACAGGCCATGTCTTTTCTTCGACAGGGCTTCCAAAAGGAATCCAGGGAAAGTTGGAGTTGGTGAAGTTATAATACACAGAGATAATTCTAGCCCCATTCAGTACAAATGGGGCATGGGAACAATGTCCAACAATAAAGCGGAAGCATATGGTCTCTTTCTGGGCATACAAATTTTAAAAGACAGAGGTATGCACATCCCAATTATTTTTGGAGACTCTTCTATTATTATTCACGCAATGGTAAGTGGCAACAGGCCAAAGAATGCAGCGCTTCGTCAAATTCTCAGTAGAGTGGACCAATATGCAATGCAGGTTAGTGGGAATGACTATTATCACATTCTAAGAAATAAAAATAAATTGGCAGACTCTCAGGCAAACGAGGCAATTGGCAGAGAAATTGGACAGACAGCATTAATGGACACATCACAACAATTCCCATCCCATGATGTCTCAGCTCAAGCCCATCTACATTATGGATTTTCGCTCCCTAAATGTACAGATTCTACTCAACTCTGATCTGACTCGATTCTCTGAGCATACTTATAATCAAACCCACAAAATCCAGAATTGGATATCACCGAATCCTCTTAGGATATCCTGCAAAATCTTCCAACGTATCCTTTCTCAGAACTTCATTCTCCATCCCGAGAACTCTTTGTACACTGGCACTCCCCTCTTTATATATTCGCTCTCTAACCCATCCATCTGCGGCACCCACCTCTTATTCCTAAAAACACTTAAAATGTCCAGCCGCCTTATTCCTTTGCTTTCATCAGTCTCAACCATCACAGAATCTTTTCTCTCCTTTCTTTTGTCTTTCTTCATTGCGATTTGCACTTTTGCAATCGCAAATCGCATCCCCCACTTGGTTCCCGTTAATACGTTCTGCTTTCAAGCCCCGATTGCGATATTCTTACCGTACTCCACTGCCACGTCACCACTCGCATCTCGCACTTCGCAAATTCGGCATTATCGCATTTCGCACTTCGCAGAAACCTTTCTCTTCTTTCTTTTGCCATTCTTAATTGCGATTTGGGCTTTCGTAATCGCAAATCGCATTCCCCACTTGATTCCCATTACTACGTTCCACTTCCAAGCCCCGACTGCGATATTTTTACCGTACTCCGCTGCCACATCACCCCTCGCATCTCGCATTTCGCAAATTTGGCATTATCGCATTTCGCACTTCGCACATTTTGCTCTCGCTTCGTTAACTCCTATTGCTCCCAACCATCAATTGCGACATTACTGTAGCACTCCGCCACGTCATCCCTATCGCAAATCGCATTTCGCAGTTTCTCTTCCCATTGCAATCCCGCCATCACACTTTTCAAAGCCTCCCTCTCCAAAGCATTTTTGCAATATTAAAAGTTTTAATAAAGTTTTAAACCCTTTTTCAATCTTCAAAACCTCTGTTGTCATCTTCAAAGTTGTGTCCTTTGTTCCTCTGAATAAAGACAGCAACACCTTCTCCTTACCTCACAATATGAATATGGATCCCTCCGAAGAGAAGAGTCATCCCTATGCTTTTTGTAAATCTCATAAAATAGTCATTGAGCAGTCAAAGAACCAAATGATCTAGAACAGGGCTCACACTAAAGAAGAGACAGCATTCCTCCGAAAGCAATGGTTTACAAGCAGAGCGGACCTGAAGGATGTAAAAAATCGTTGTACCTACCTTGAAGGAACCATTCTCTTTCTGTAGGACCTTCTCACAAAAAAAATTTGAGCGCGGCTCCAACTCCTTGGACCAAGGAAGTGGCCACAGGGAGAATGAAAATACTGTCAACAAGTGAAACCCCTCCTCCCTTTGTTTCTCACAGCTCAATCCACTGTTGATTAGGATTTAATATAGTTTAACATGAAAACAAAATGTATCTTTTTTCTTAATCAGTTTGTTAGAATCTATAGTCTAAATGCGATAGCCTTTATAGCTGAAAGGCATGTAAGAAGTAGCAACAGTTGCAATGTAACAACATTCAAGCACTCCCAGCAATTAAACCTATTTTGTAAGCTGAGAGGAGTGAGCATGTAACGAGGAAGTCCCTCAACCTCCCCTTTTCTGATAAATATATCATAACCGACCTTGTATGAAAAAAAAACAAAGTGAGAATAATTTAGAAAAAACGAAGATCAAGTCAAGTTATAATCTTAGTCGTTGATTAGAGATCTAATCTCAGTCATTGATTACTCAACGAGAAGACTATAAAGGAAGGCTTGAGGGTTATTTGGAAAGATACACTGAGTGAATCAAGTGATCAAATTCTTCTGACGGACCAGTGCTCAGATGAAGATCAGATCTAAGTGATTTTGGCGCAGTGAGGGGCAGAAGTAGCTTCTATAGAGAGAATTTTCTCAGCTGGAGAAACATCAGCAAAGAGAGGCAGAGAGACGTCCAGCATAGCTAGAGCAGAGGTTGCGCAGTGGCTAATAGGGTTTCCGAGGTTTTATTGTCGGATCAGTTCCAGAAGCCGAGAGGCTGAGATCTGAGATTCTGGGAGTTAGATCGATCCATAGTTGGGGTGACGCAGTGCCCAAAGAGGGTGACACAAGGACTGTGTAGGGACTGTGCAGTGGCAGCACAAAGCCTGCCAGGGGCACCTCATCCAGTGGTCGGATCAGCCAAATTTTCCAGTGATTGAGTTAAAACTCACATTCTTTCTGCCAGTATTTCTCTCTCTGTAACTGAATTATCCTTGAAGTATTCAGCAATGTATTCAGAAATTGCTACTACTTAATAATACAAACCCTTAGATATGTTGCACCGGTTTTCCCGCATTGGGTTTCTTTGTTTCAAAATCATAAAGTATTAAGTGTATGTTGCTTCAGTAATTTACTGCAATAATTCATGAAGAAATCTGAATCAATTATGTAATGTAATTTACAAAATAGGAGTAGTAAATTCAGCTGGTTGCAGTAAGATTCCTGAGATTGTTAGATCTAGGAATTTTCACATGTCCTTCTCCCTCTCTTCTACTTCATCAATGTAGGTCGTACATAGAAACAGGTATGTCACCATAAAGTTTAAAATGTCAGCTGCACACTATTTGCGGAGTCTCTTTTGTGTACCATACTGTTGGCAGGAGATGGCATATGTAAATTTCATGTCAGGGATTGCCTGCAATTGTGCCCACAATGATCGTTGGCTCTTTTATTTCTCTTCTTTTTCAACTACAAAGTCCTAATAACCTTCAATGGTTTTTTAACCATTCAATTCCTGCTCTAGACTTTCATCATTAACAAGTGATATGGGATTTTTCTGAACATTGCATGAAGCTAAGATATACTCCTTACTGCATTCTTCATCAGCTTGAGCTTCACTATTTGATGTCTGCTGCACTGGAACATCCAGAACTTGATCCTCCGGGATAAGTTCAAATTGATCCCCCTCTTTCCAATTGCCTCCAACTGAAACTGCAATCTACTCTTCATCAGCAATTTCTTCAGCAATGTTTAAATCATCTGATTCATCTTCATTATCTATGTCTGCTAGCAGTGGACTATTTTGCAAATCTACATTTGAAACCAGAATCTTCTCTTCAACATCACAGTGTCTAAGCTTTGGCATTTTGGATGCAGTAATATAGTCCAGTCCAAAAAAAGTGACTAAACAGGAAGATATATTATATCCGTCAGTAACCTCAGGGGTCTTCAACAGAGTATACAACTGGGGTAGTTCCTACTTGCAGGCCTCTTTTGTAAGAATCTCTGGGAGTTTGTCTAGTATAGAATCATCCATGATACATTCCTTAATGAGGGAACACATTGCTACTGTCTTCAAAATCGATTGAAGCCATGTCTGCTTCTATTTCAAGAACAGAATCAGTCATAGTTGAACAAGGGAACAAATCAATATTGTCTTCAAAATTGATTTTAGTTGGAACAGTCGGCTTAACAGTAACTGCTCTTTCAAGAGTAGATTCATCCATTACCCAAACTAGTGAACACATCATTACTTCCTTCAAAACTGATTAAAGAAACAACAATTTCCTCAGTTGTGTCCGTTTCTGTTTCTTTATAATTGCATGCACCACTTAATTGGTTCTTTGAAGTATCGCTCTCTGTTTGTGTGTGGATATGGATCTCATAAACCTTGTAATCAGCTGACTTATTTGCATGCTTGGAAACACTAAGCATTGATTCAGAGATACTATAGACACTGTCCACTTTTGAATCATAAAATTCATCAAGGAAATAAAATTGTTTGTCACTGTCAGAATTATAAAATTTGTCTTCATTAACTTCATCCTTAATAACTGAGTTACGATGTTGCAAACTAACACCTGAAACTCAAATATTCCCATTAGCCTCTTAAGCTTTCAGAGAAACTGCATCAAACAACATAGGAAAGCCGTCATTTTGGTCACTGTTATAATTCTTATGTGACATTCATTCTTAATCATCGTGAGTTTCACTTTCGGAAACCTGTTCGTGAGTTTCGCAAATGGCACAAATTTTGTTGTGTAGATGGTAGCACTGAAATATCTTGTAGATGACCTTGCTGAACAAGCTTGAGGAGCTAAGTCGACCCTCCTTGAGATAATTCCAAAGCCTAGCAATGAGATGGATCTTTGGCAATGTTACCCACCAAATGTGGGTGACCCTATAGCAGAATTTTTTTCTCCTTTCTTGCATCCAACCAGCCAGCATGCAGCCCCGACAGCCACCAGTAGCTGAGACATCGTGCCATTACACATCTCTTCCACTTCTATCAGTCATATGCCTCCCTCACCCATCTCGCAGGAACACATGGATGAAGGTGGGCCTCTGATCAAAAAGTATTTTAATTATTTTGCAATCAGATGCTTATGCTTGTTTGTATTTGGGATTTTGATATGGATTATGGGGTGATCTGGAAGAAAGAGGGGTTTTGACCATGATCTTGTTCCCTCACCTTAAATGGGGGGGTTAATCTTCAATCCTAGTGTCGTTAGACTTCCCCTAATGGCCCAATGGTATGGGAGGGACGCTACTTGGGAAACCCTGATTGAGATAGCATAGTTCCATCTATCCCTATTTTGTACAAACGACTTTCCATCATACATTACAAGCCCTTATCTCACCTCCATTCTTCGAGTTCAATTGACCATTGGTTTTCTGGGATTTGGCACCAATACATCATCATACCTAAGTCGGGCCCGAAGCTTTTCCCTAGGAGGTTGATGTAGCTAAAAGAAAATGAAAGAGCATATCATGGCCACAATGTAAAAACAAAGAATATCAAAATGCAAAATATGGCCGGAACATACACATTAACACGTAGGAAAAAACGTATCATGAGCCCTACCTCACTCATTATGGCCATCACTTGGTTCTTGAGCACATGTTTCTCTTTCACATCATGAAAAAGGAACCCTTGCATGTCCCAACCCAGATGGGCAAGGAGTTGCCAAATCATCGAGGGATAATATAATTGTTATACATCATGCAAAGCAAGCTTTAACCCTTTGAACTATGAGCAACAATACAAGGAAAAATTACGAAAAAGTATAAGACACACAAGAGGGGTGGAAAAACAAAGGCCGAGTTGGTAACTCATGCACCCACGATTGCTCCCTCTCCACATCTATGCACTCAGGATGAAGAGCACCATCATGCTAGTCCCTTTGACCATGGCACTTGGCCATGAAGTCCTCTCCCCTTCGTACCATCATTACTATTCACTAACAACTATCAATTAAAGGGTGGATTGAGGAAATGTTACTTACCCTTATGGGCTAAAAACACCTAATAGGGTTGTCCTTTAGCCACTCCTACCTAGGGAGGTAACACCATTGCAAGTTCAAGGCCCTAATTTTGGAAGGGAAGTCCTATTTGAATGTTAAAGAGGCCTTTGCACTCAAGCTTGGTTCACTTAGATGCAAAAATTATTATTGTACCTAATGACTGGTTGTTTGCACTAGAATTCATGATTTCATTGTTAGGTGGTTCCACAACCATGATCTGGGAACCTTAACTGAGACCCAAGCCTTTAGAGAAGCATATTGGAACCCACAAGTGGAGCGTTGACTCCATGACAGCCCTGTAAGCAACCCTATGAAAATTCTGAATGTTACTTTTATGCAAAAATCTACTGTTAGATTTGGTTATGCTCCTCCTACTTAATTAAGTTATTAACTGAAGAATTCAGACTAATATCGAAGCAAAACACATAACAGACTTTCACCAATTCAGATCTAGAAAAAGTACATGCACACATAGACAAAGTGACACAGTGATTTTCTGGACAAATAGTCCACGGAAAAACCCAATGCGGGAAAACCGGTCTGTTGGCTGCTGGAGGGTTTTATTATAAGAGTTTTCTGAACACAGGAAATCTGGGTTTTAGATCTGGAAAACCCAACAAAGCTAAAATAGATCTGCAACTTACCGGATGTCCTGAAGCAAAAATGATGATTGATCCACACCCTCAAACAGGATTTATAGGACTCAACCAAAATTACACCCTAGAAACCCCAGCGCTGCCTCTGAAGCCCCTACATCAACCTCTACAGCCCCTGCGTCCCTCAGTGTTGGCCTGGAAAGGGCTGCGTAACCCTAGACTAGGTGACGCAGTCCCTACGCTGCCCCTAAGGGTCTCTGCGTAACCTCTCAGGGTTTCCAGCTATCTAATGTTGCCCTGGGAGTGACTACGTAGCTGAAGCTACCTCTGCGCTACGCAGCTACTGCCCTCTCTACTGTTGCTTCTCCTGCTTCTCTGCGCTACCTCTCTAAGTTGATATTTGTCTCTTGCTGATTCTAGACACTAGGATCAGATCATCCCCTTTGTCTAAACTTCCCTCTCTGCAGCTGAAACACTTCTGATAATTCTTAACAAACCCGCCCTAGAATCTCAGCTTAGCTTCAGCACTCTGCCTCTGTGTGTTTACAAATGACCCCAAGCCTTTCCTTTATACTTTTCTCATTGGGAAACCAACGGCTATTATCAGATCTTGAATCAATGGCTAAGATTAAAAGGAAGGCTTGATCCGTGTGACTTAAGACAATTTCATCACATGTTTAATTTAATTAACTTTAATTATTTAATTTTCCTAAGTTTAGACTTCGAAAATACATTAAAATAATTAATTAATTAAATATCTCCCAAACCAGATGAAATTTTCCAAATCCCTTTCTAGGTCTTGTAGATCAAGTGTACTCTAGTCCCTCCACAAAATTTGGGAGATAGAGCACAACTGATGCTACCCCAAATACACAAAATCTCAACATGCATGAGATCTCCAAAATGCAGAAATCGTTTCTGAAAATTCCACCTGGAAATGACTTAATTAGATTATTAGCCAGTTTTTAAATATTTGCTAAGTCTAGACTTAGGGAATATGGTTAATTAATCAAAATTAATTAAGTCAACGTTTGAATGATCTAGAAACTCACACAGATCGACTTCAAGTTAATCCTAGACATCGATTAAGATTAAATCTTGGTCATTGAAGTCTCGACAAAGGATTATAAGAAGTCGATGGGGCTTGGAGAAATCACTTCAGCAGTTCGATTTCATTGGCAGATCGATTTCCAAAGTAGCAGTTGTTAGTTGCCCAAGAGAGAGTCAGTGGGATCGAAACAGTGAGAGAGGGGCAGGGAAAGTGAAGCAAGAGGAAGGATTCCAATTTTGGTGAGTGCATTTGTAGAGGAGCCACAGTGAGACTGACGCAGAGCAGCACAGTAGCCTCTAGAGACGATTTCGAATTTGTTGGGAAGAAGCAAAGTTGTAGTGCCAGAAGTTGGGCAGAGGTTCCAGAGGCCAAGAGAGACATTTTCCCAGACAGAAACTGACCAAACGGCTTGAGGAGAAGTTGTTCTGAGCTCAATGTAGAAGTGACAACGCTAAGGTGACGCAGTGACTACGCAGAGCCAGTTTGGACGACTCAATTTGAGCCAAGGTCAGGCCCGAATTTCCCTGTGGAGTAAAGAAATTCCTCACTATATTTTTTTGTCAGTTTTTTCTCTGTAGGATTGCCAGTTTCGGCATCTAGTTGTACTAAGATTATTTCACTACATAATAATAATAAAACCCTCAGTTGTTGCAACGGGTTTCCCAAGTTGGGTTTTTCAGGGGATATTGGTCCAAAAATAACTGTGTAAATTTATGTGTGTGCTAGCATTTCTTCCAACGTTATTTCTTCTGCATTTTATTTGTGTAGGTAACAGTGTGATTGATTCAGTATTTGTTGTAGAAAACAATAAATAAATTGTTAAAAAATAATTTAACAATTAGGAGAATTATTTCCAGTTGTTGCAATAGGATTCGGGTCACCAAATTTTCACATGGTATCAGAGCGCAGATGATTAGCCAGAGAGCTTGGTAGAGAAGAAAGGAGTTACATTGTTCAGTGTGGGCAGCAGATCGAAACCCTAGAGGGAAGTGCAATCACCTTAGCCAAGAGGTCGAATTTCTTGAGGAGAATCGATTTTTTTCTAAGAGAGGGACAGAAAAATTCGATCTCTCCAGCTCGAGGGATTCCAGAGGCAGAGGGAGTAGCTAGTATTTTTCGCAGAGCCGATCTCTAGCTGGACGCAGTGGTTTTGCAGCAATTTTCTAGAGCAGAACTAGCGTCAGGTGGAAGAATAGCACAGACTGAGGGAAAATTTCATCCGGGAACTTCTAGTCTCAAGAAGTTTGATTTCCCTTGCAGATCAGCGGTCGTTGTGAACAGAGTTTCTCACTCCAGAAGGGAATATGAATAGCTTAGCAAAAGGGAAGAGGAGATTTTCGACATTGTTTGATATGGCCATTGTTGGACTTCAAGATCAGGATAGGTTAGATGGTGCTTCCAACTATGTCATCTGGAAGGCAAGGATGTCCTTCCTTCTGGATGAATATGATGGCCTGAAGCCATGCATAGATGTAGTGGTAGCTAGCCCCATAGATGCAGATCAACTGAAGGAGTCTAAAAGAAGATGGCGCAGGCAAAGAGGTTGATCCTTGATGGTGTTCGGGATCACATTGTATCACAAATAATGGCCAAAGGGAACAGCCAAAGAGATATGGGATACACTTTCCACGCAGTACCAGGGCACTTCTGAGCAGCGGAAGATGTACTTGGAGGAGAAACTGAGATGCACCAGGATGCAAAAAGGGGAACACATAGACCCCTTCCTCACCAGGATTCAGGAGATCCGGGACCAGCTTGCAGTTGTTGGGGCAGCACCTCAATCCACAGAGCTAAGGCAATTGTGTTAATTTTGGGCAACTAGATCCAAACTCCATGTTGTACTGCTCAGATGATGATGCCAATATTTTTATTGGATTCCTCTTTCGGAGAGGTGCAAGATCGATCTAAAGATCATCTTGATCGGATGAGCAGAACAATTATTTTGAATTTATTCCACTTATGTGCCAGGTCGGCCATAATTGTAATGTAGGCTTGGAGCCCCAACAGATGTATCACCCACTCTCACAGATGGATATAAATTGGAGAAACTTGAAGGTCATTTCATCATCCACTCATCACACACTTCTCTCGTGTCTGATTAGTTCGATCACCTTTTTGGAGACGTTTCATCTCACACGTGTGGAACAGCAGCGAGGGTTTTTGTACGGATCTGCCTAGGGTTTCAGCGCAAGTTTTACCAATGTTGACTTTGGTCAATGCTTGGTCCATTTGACCTCAAACTCCACCAAAATTCTGATTTTTGAAGTCCACATTCATTGGCACAAAAATCGAGGCTAGACATTGACCTTTGACCTATTGCGTTGACTTTTTGCTGCAACTGTTCTGCGTTGACCGTTGACTTTGGGTTGACTTTTGTGGAGCTATCTTGAGGTTTGTGTGACACTTCTAGTTGGCTGACTGTGAGGAGACTTTGCTGGTTGAAGCATCTTGTTGACCATCGTAACGCACCAACACATATATTTTTCTAATCAAGTTAAGTGTATTTTTTGGCTTGTCTTTCGTCGATCTATTGGTATGTTCTATCAGCATTTTACTTTCATGTTTATGTGATTGCTATTTGGTATCGGGTTTAAAGTAAATTTGCATCAAGCATAGAACATCTTCGAAAATTTACATGGAATCAAAGCTAAGGTGAAGACAAAGCCCAAGTTTGTGTTGAGAGCAATCACCAAAGAAGTAGCATTTGTCAAGGACCCATGGGTACCTCAAATTATAATGGCATCAAAGTTGATGATAAGTTGACTAGCAAGTCTAACTATCATGCTTGGAAGATGTCTTTGGAATTTGTCTTGGAAGATCAAGAGGTCATGGACTATGTGCAGAGAAAAATCCAAGAGCCTCCATCATCTGCACCTATTGCCACAAAGTCGAAGTATAGAAAAGGGGAAATCAAAGCTACGATGATTATCCGGGATTCCATCCATAAAATTTTGGTTGCTTAAATCTCTGAGCTGGGCACATCCAATGAGATGTATGATAAGTTGGTCAATATATTTAGGGCTAACAATGCAAATCAAGTTCTTTTCTTTAAGAACCAATTGAAGAATCTCAAGAAAGGCAAGGATGAATCCATTCAATCCTATTTTCTGAAGTTGACTGAAATCAGGAATAACCTTCTTGCCATTGGGGAAACAATAGCTGATCGAGAAATGGTTCTCACTGCA
The DNA here is from genome assembly GCA_034641835.2 of Pinus albicaulis. Classification (NCBI taxonomy): domain Eukaryota; kingdom Viridiplantae; phylum Streptophyta; class Pinopsida; order Pinales; family Pinaceae; genus Pinus; species Pinus albicaulis. The sequence goes on along the minus strand of CM076571.1, from coordinate 127,034,197 downwards.
CTTGGAGGTCTCCCCTCTGAATGGCATGTATTCATTACTACCATTCTCAATAATAATGTGATTCCCAACTTTGACGAAGTATTGTCGAGATGCACTCAAGAGGAAACAAGAATGATGGAATATGAAATTGAAGGTAATGTTGCGTTCACCGCTCGTGCTAAGAAGAAGAGCTATGGTGTTCCAAGGAACCATGAAAGAGCAGGGGCCAAAGGAAAGAAAGGAAGATGTTACACATGTAACAAGTTTGGCCACTATACTAGAGAATGCCCTAATAGAAGGGATTCTCCAGGGGATGATGACAACAACAACAGGGGGAATGACAATCAAAGGAACAACAGGTTCAAAGGAAAGAGGAAGGCTCCCTCTGGTCGAAACAGAAATGGGCAACCTTTCAAAAGGTCAAGAAATTCCAAGTATGAAGAATCTAATGTTGTTGACGATAAAAGAAATGAATTCATTCTTGTATCTTCCCTCTCTGCTGCATCTCCACCCGACACCTTGGATGTTTGGTTGATTGATAGTGGTGCTTCAAGGAACCTCACTAGTTTTAAAGAAGCCCTCTCTGATTTGATTGAGAAGGATACTAATCTGCAAATTATCCTTGGAGATAATGCCACCTATCCCGTGAAAGGGACAAGGACTGTGACCCTCCACTTATCTCAAGGTCAAGTCCTCCGTTTGCTAGATGTATTGTATGTACCTGATTTGAAGAAGAACCTTGTGTCTATTTCGGCCATGGAAGACAAAGGTTTCAAGGTGGCATTTGTCGAAGGAAAGGTACGCATCTGGAACAAGATTTTCAAGGAAGCTCTCATGATTGGTTTTAGAGTTGATACACTCTACCAAGTTGGAGGAAGTCCATTGGGGGCTATGACATGTGATGCAATTTGTCAAACCGAATTATGGCACCGGAGGTTTGGACACCTTCATTACAAAGCCCTTCCCGAAGCAAGGAAGGTGGTGACAAGGATGCCCGAATTCAAAAATGATCATGAAGGTGTATGTTAGGGTTGTGCCAAAAGAGAAGTGGAAATATGCCACGATGTCACCTTCAATGAAGATGCTTCCCTCAAGAAAGTGATAAATCTTCCTAGCTCCAAGGAAGACAATGATGAAAGAACAGGGAAGCAGGTAGAGCCGAAGGATGAGATGATGCCCGATGTTGAAGGACCAATGGACCCTATTGATCCACCTCCGTCAATGAAGAGAAGACCCTCATGGCTTAGGGATACTCTTGAGGATGTCGAGAGACATATGACCCCAAGGGGGACATTCCGAGAAAGCAAGAAGAGTACAATCGTACAATCTGAACCTAGATCATTTGAAGAAGTCGTAAAGCATCAAGTCTGGAAGGATGCTATGCACGAGAGTACGAGTCCATTATGAAGAATGACGTCTTGGATGTGGTTCCGAGACCGAAGGACAAAGCTGTTGTCACCTCGAAATGGCTCTATAAGATCAAGCATGGATCTGATGGTAGTTCTGAAAAGTTCAAGGCAAGATTCGTTGCCCGAGGCTTCTCTCAAAAGGAAGGCATAGACTATGATGATATATTTGCACCTGTGGCCCGCTATACCACCATCCGATCTATTATTGCCCTTGCTGCTACGCAAGGATGGAGTCTTCATCAGATGGATGTGAAGACCGTCTTTCTGCATGGTTCAATAAAGGAAGAGGTGTATGTGGAGCAACCTCTGGGGTTCAAAGTCCAGAATAGAGACTCTCATGTATGCAAGTTGAAGAAAGCCCTCTATGGGTTGAAGCAAGCCCCCAAGGCTTGGTACGAGAGGATAGATAACTACTTGATGAAGCTGGGCTTCACTCGAAGTAATGTTGATCTGAACCTTTACTTCAAGGTTGATAGAGAAAAGCCTCTCATTCTAGTTCTCTATGTGGACGATCTCTTCCTGATAGGTGTTGACCCTCTCATTCATCAGTGTAAGAGCGAGCTCACTTCCGAGTTCAAGATGAAAGACCTAGGACTAATGCATTACTCCGTAGATATTCTGATGTCGATTGGGCTAGCAGTGTGGTGGATTGCAAGAGCACATCTGGATGTTGCTTCACACTTGGTTCTGCTTCGATATCTTGGATGAGCAAGAAGCAGAAGTCGATGGCTTTGAGCACCGCTGAGGCAGAATACATTGCAGCGTGTATGGCCTGTTGTGAAGCTATTTGGTTGCGAAATCTCTTCAGTGAGCTTTTCGTACATGTGCTAGATACCACCGTTATCCTTTGTGATAACCAGAGTGGGATTTGTTTGTCAAAGAATCTCGTGTTCCACGATCGCTCCAAGCATATTGATATCAGGTACCACTTTATCCGGGATATGGTACAGCGAGGCACCATAAGGCTTGATCATATAGGAACTGATGAGCAGGTCGCGGATATTCTCACAGAGCCCTTGGGGAAGGTCAAGTTCCTAACCTTCCGTGAGAATCTTGGAATCGTGGAACGACCCTATTCGGAGGGTCCTGTTGGACGATTAGCTCTGGGAGCTCCGGGGGGGCTTTAGGGATAGCTTCTTGGAGCTATAAGCAACCACAAGGTTAGGCTTGTCAAACCTTGTTGGTGTGCTTCTGCCCCACCATGATAATACTGAGTTTGCTAATCTCTCTTTGATTTGTGCCTTGTATGCATCCTACCCATGGAGTATCAGACTCATGGGAACTACCTCTCATCTTAGCCAATGAGGTGGGAAATGTGGATAAAGACCGATAGCAAGACCGATGGACGCATCGGAGATTGCCGTACTCTCTATGTCTAGGATGGCACGTGTCCAACCACTTGATTTGGGAGTTCGGACCTCCAACTGACTTCGGGTCAGTTAAACTAACTTTGGGTTAGTATATGACTCTTTTTGAGTCCAAGTGAGGTTTTGGACCTCCAACTGACTTCGAGTCAGTTAAACTAACTTCAGGTTAGTATGACACTCCTTTGAGTCCTATAGAGGAGGTTTCACTGTTTAGACCTCTGAGCTGACTTCGGGTCAGTCGAGAGTGATGTCTTTGTGACTCGCCATTTGAAATAAAGAAGCCAGCAAAGCAAGTTACGGAGGGATGACGCACAATGTTTGGATGGCACAGGTGGATGGAGCTCTCCCTAATTGAGAGGGAGTGTTAATTTTGGGCAATTAGGTTCAAACTCCATGTTGTACTGCTCAGATGATAATGCCAATATTTTTATTAGATTCCTCTATCAGAGAGGTGCAAGATCGACCTAAAGATCATCTTGATCGGATGAGCAGAACATTTATTTTGAATTTATTCCACTTATGTGCCAGGTCGGCCATAATTGTAATGTAGGTTTGGAGCCCCAACAAATGTGTCACACACCCTCACAGATGGATATAAATTGGACAAACTTGAAGGTCATTTCATCATCCACTCATCACACACTTCTCTCTTGTGTTTGATTAGTTCGATCATCTTTTTGGAGGCGTTTCATCTCACACGTGTGGAACAACAACTAGGGTTTCTGTACGGATCTGTCTAGGGTTTCAACGCAGGTTTGACCAATGTTGACTTTGGTCAACGCTTGGTCCATTTGACCTCAAACTCCACCAAAATTCCAATTTTTGAAGTTCACATTCATTGGCACAAAAACCGAGGCTAGACGTTGACCTTTGACCTGCTGCGTTGACTTTTTGTTGTTGGTGTTCTGCATTGACCGTTGATTTTGGGTTGACTTTTGTGGAGTTGTCTTGAGGGTTGTGTGACACTTCTGGTTGGCTGACCGTGAGGAGACTTTGCTAGTTGAAGCATCCTGTTGATCGCCGTAATGCACCAACACATATATTTTGTTGATCAAGTTAAGTGTATTTTTTGGCTTGTCTTCCGTCGATCTATTGGTATGTTCTATCATCATTTTACTTTCACGTTTATGTGATTGCTATTTGGTATCGAGTTTAAAGTAAAGTTGCATCAAGCATAGAACATCTTCAAAAATTTACAGATTGGCACTCAACCGTGTCTCAGAGGAGTGAAGAGTATTTGTCCAAAGTATCTTGGGCAGAGACACCTTGCCAAGGTGGGGCAAGATGTGGGTCGATTTGCAACAGGAGGAGTTGAGACGAGACTTGGTAAAAAGCTCCATCAGTGGCAGCAGCAGCGGATAGAGCAGGTGAAGGAGGAGGAGAATGTGGCCCTCGCATCAAAGGGTCCCAGTCAGGGACAAGGGGAGCAGCGAAAGGAGGACTTGTCTAAGTCAAGTGCTTCAAGTGTGCGAGTTTGGCCACTACAATACCCAATGTCCTCTAAAGAATAAGGGCAAAGAAGAGAAGCAGGACAAGGCAGCAGCTCATGCCGAGATTGATAGGCTATCCTCCAGGCTGGAGGAATACTTCTCCATGTTTGCAGACATATCCCAGGAGTGAAATGGGGTGACTTGGTGTTGTAGCCCCAGAGTGCTACAGATGGGCAAGGTCCTTGAGGAGTCTAGCTCATGGATCAGTCCCTGGATACGGGGGCCCATAGTATTTAGTAGTAGGATGGACTAGTAGCAGTTGGCGCAGTCAGATGCTAAAGTGACAGTTGCAGAGACTAGTAGTAATCAAATGTTAGGGAGCGCAGTGCAGAGTTGGCAATAGTGCAGTTGGCGCAGAGCAGATTCAGCAGGAGTGCAAAGTTCTCAGTGACAAAGCAGATGCTAGTAGCAGTCAGGCCTCGGGTGACAAATGCATCATACTGAACACAGTTGGTTTAGTATTTCGAATACTTCTCAATTGCAGCAACAGCGGATGAGAGGGATTTGCAGTGTTGGCAGCAGTTTAGCAAGGTCAGCAGCAGCACAGATGCAGCTCATATCAAAGTTGTGCAATGGTTGGTGGGCAGTATGGCCAGACATCAGCATCGTGACAGGGGATGATGCAGAGATAAGGTGTTGTGGCAGCAGGTGCAATACTAAAACACATTCCTCGCTAAGGAGTGTTAGCTTTTGTAGCATCGGATGTGTTCTAGCCACGAAATTTTGTGTTCTAGATCTCCAAAACCCAGAAATCATTTCTGGAAATTCCACCTAGAAATGACTTAATTAGATTATTAGCCAGTTTTTAAATATTTCCAAAGTCTAAACTTAGGGAATATGCCTAATTAATCAAAATTAATTAATTCAAGGTGTGAATGATCGAGAAACTCACACAAATCGACTTCAAGTTAATCCTAGCCATCGATTAAGATTTAATCTTGGTCGTTGAAGTCTCAACAAAGGATTATAAGAAGAAGTCGATGGGGCTTGGAGAAATCACTTCAGTAGTTTGATTTCATTGGCAGATAGATTTCCAAACTAGCAGCTATTAGTTGCTAAAGAGAGAGTCGGTGAGATCGAAGCAGTGAGAGAGGGGCACGGAGAGTGAAGCCGGAGCAAGGATTTCAGTTCCAATGAGTGCATTCGCAGAGAGACAAAGGAGCCACAGTGAGGCTGACGTAGAGCAACGCAGTAGCCTCTAGAGGCAATTTCGAATTTTATGGGGAGAAGCAGAGTTTTAGTGCTAGAAGCTGGGCATAGGTTCCATGTTGAGATTTTTGTGTATTTGGGGTAGCATTAGTTGTGCTCTAAATCTCGTTTGAGGGTGTGGATCAGTCAGATATTTGGCACTAGATCTTCAAGTTAGCTGTAGATTTGATATATTTTATTCTTTGTCGGGTTTTCCAAGTGTGGAAACCAGATTTGTTGTACTCAAAATTGCTTAATAATAAACCCTCATATCTGCTGAACCGGTTTTTCCGGGGACTTATGTCCAAAAATCCATGTGTCACTTTGTTGCATGAGTTGAGTGTATTATTCAGTAAATGATCTGCATGTGTAGGCTATAGTTGTGTTTATTTTCGGCATTTTATGAATCTAATTTATGGATATAACTTGGATTAATTAAATCAAGTAGGAGAAAATAGACCAATACACTGCAGTGGAATTTTCACATGGTATCGGAGCAATAGCAGTTCAAGTTGAATCTCCAACAATCAGCTGAAGAAATATTTTTTCTACAGAGTGGCAGAAGAAGCAGCAAATCCAGAAAGGGCAACAGCAAGGGAAAGCAGATCCAGGAGACAGCATTGAAGCTGCAGAAGGCCTCTAGGCTTACGCAGACCCTTCCCAGGGTAGCGTAAGGACTGCGCCACCCATTCTAGGGTTACGCAGTCCACTTCTGAGCAGCGCTAGGACTGCGTTGGGCCAGCCAAGAGGACATTTTCCAGTCACTTCTCTTGTTTCAGAAGAATTTTGCCAAGATTCAGAAGCAGTGTTTCAGATCTTCAGCAGTGCTGGTGGGGTAGAGATTCTGCAGGTGCATAATTGTGCCTAGCTAAGGCAACAAAGGCAGGAGGAAGACAGTCATTCAGCAGATCTGATCCAAACAGATCTGAGATTCGATGAGGAGGATCAGAGGATATTGTCCGTTTGAGTTTTGGTGGAATATTTCCAGGAAGGAAGTCAGTTTCAGCAAAAGCAGCTACTAGAGGGTTTCTAGTAACCAAGAAACCCAGATCCAGAGGGAGAAGTACTATTTCTTTCAAATCTGAGCAAATATGGCTCGATATGGACTGAGGGATCAAGATATATTGGACGGCATGTCCAACTATGATATCTAGAAGGCCAGAATCCTCTCAGTTCTGGATGAGTATGGTCTCAAAGATCATGCAAAAAAGACACTTGTTGTACCAACCGATGCAGATCCACTCAAGAAGTATGAATAAAATCAAGCGCGGACTAAGCGTTTGATCATAGACGGAGTCAAGGACCACGTGATTCCTCATATTGCTAGTAAGGTTACAGCGAATAACATGTGGTCAGCTTTGGAAGTGATGTACCAAGGAGGCTCTGTGCAAAGAAGAATGCTTCTTGAGATTCAAATGCGGATGTTCCAAATGATGAAGGGTGAAGAGATAGATCCATTTCTCTTCAAATTTCAAGCTATCCATGACAAGCTGATTGGCATGGGTGATAATCCAGATGAAGGGCTCCTAGTGAGGACGACCTTGAATGTTGTCTCTGAACAATGGGAAGCGTTTGTCCATAGCATTCTAGGAAGGGCAGCGTTACCATCATGGGCAGATATGTGGGCTATTCTCCGCCAAGAGGAAATCAGGAGGATCACCAAGAAGCAGTCTCTCTGTTATCACCAAAATAGGACCCTGATAGGCTGCTGATCAGACTATCTCAGTGTAACTATTTCAAACCAATTTTTTAGCTGAGGCTTAGCCTCCTCAGCCTGAGAGGGCTCTCTCAAGGTTTAATGATTTTGAATAAAGATGTAAATATATGGCTAACTCTATGGTTTATGATTTTGTAGGTTTGTTGGTTGAAAGATGGAGACTAGCTACTATTGGGCTATGGAGTCAGTGACAGGGATAAAGATAACAAAATAGCTCTTCTTATAAAACTGAGGCTTGGATATACTTCAATGAAAGAGTGGCACATTCAGGAAAGTCTCAATATCTTAAGGTTCAAAGGAAGTCAAAGCATGAGTGCATGAATTCTGAGTAATGATACCTCAAGATATTGAAAGGAAAGTATTTAATAGAGATTTATCAAAGCTTAACACTTAAAGGAAGTCAGAGCGTGAATGACCATGAATTCTGAGTAATAAGTATTAAACATTGAAAGAAACCATCCACAGATAGGACCTAAGAACTCAATTCACCATAATTTAACACTTAAAGGAAGTTAGAGCATGTTCCCATGAATTCTGAGTAATAAGCATTAAAACTATGGAAGTAAAACATATGATAGAAGATAAAGCTCACTGAAGTACACTAAGAATCTCAATCTTAGAAAAGTTAAATTGCTTCTGTATATATCAGTGCATCCAAAGCATTTACAAAGTACACTGTTCTGATAACATTTTCGAACCTTGTGTACATCGAAGTCTACAATATTTATAGGCTTTTAGCCTTTACAACCAGTCTGCCAAGTGGCTAGACCATTTAAATTTAAACTGACACTTAAATCTAACCATAAACTGGATTCTAGAGACTAGGACTGACACCTATTCGAAATAAGACTAAGAGTCCTACTAGGACTTAAACATTTATTTATTACATTTAAACTAAACTGATCCAAGTCTTCCTCGAAAGGAATCTAATCTTTTTACCATGCTAGCCATTAAAAAAACATTTATATCATGATTGTCTTCGTGAAGTAACTCTGCCCCTCATTTAAAAGAAGTTAATTTGATGACATGGCATATGCTGGCTAGTATCTTTCAAACTCCTCTAACTGAAAATCTCCACTTGGAAAATCTGATACTCTTTGTCATCCTGATACTCTCTGACACCTTGTTGATGAATAACGTTACACATGCTTAACCTTTTTCACTCTTTTTCGTCATTTGTCACAAAATTGTCCTTATTGTCAAATTATGTTTTTGAGCTACGAAAACAACCTGTTTTCGTTGCGCACACAAAAACAAAAACAATTAACCATTGGAAGATGTTAAATGATCAAAAACAATTAAACATGACCTTCAAAACTGCTCACTCCCATCAGTTTATGTCTCTTCAAACCCAAAAGAAACCTTCAGAAATTTCGCAGCAAAAACTGGGCTTCAAGTCTGACACTTGCTGCGGAATTGCCTAATACTTAGGTGATTTGATAAAACTTGTATCTGAGCTTCAAAAAAGCATATGAACATGGCTACATGTAGTTTATTTATAATATAAGACAAAAAGATAATGATCTAATTGTTACCTTCTTATCTATCAGTGGTTTCAAACAATTTTGTTCATGATTCCTCTTTCCAAGTCTCCTTTCTTTGATTCTGTTTTCATCAATTCCATTTCTTCTTTTAATTCTTTCACTTGTCTCTATAGGTTTCTCTTCTCTGCTTGTAAACATAAATTCTTCTTTCTTGTATGTGACACTATGATGCGTAAAGGATGTGTCATTTTCAACAGATTCTTGGCTTTTGCAATGGAAGTCTCAAAATGAATAACCTGTTAAGTTACTTTCTTCTCTACCTCATCTATCATCTCTCTATCTTTCTTATATCCTTCCAGCTCTTTCTTTGTCTCAGCCAATTCATATTTGACAGCTTTCAATTATTCTTCTAAAATCTCCTTTTCAGCCTTCTCTATGGCCTTGTCTTTTCCTTTTCTCTGTTTCACTGTTTCTTCTTTGTCCTTGCTCTGTCTTTTAGAAGAATCTGTCTCAAGTTTCCTTTGAGACTTATCTTTAAATTTGTCTGTCTTCTTATCCTCGATAGCCTCTGTCTCACTAGGTGATATAACAATAACTTCCTTTGCCATTTCTCCTTGACCTTTATCTTCCCTCTTTTTACTATCACCAATAGTAAAAGTATCTGACATTTGTGACCTAGTAAGAGGTTTTTGAGGTTTGAAAATAAAGGTTGAATCATTTGAAGAGAAGTCTAATTTCTTAACTATGAGTCCCTTACCTTTGACTTCAGCGCTTCTAATTTCTGCTGCTTTCACCACAGGGATTTTTGCAATGTCAATGGCCTGTAGGATATCTTCAAGTTTGCCTTTGCATTTAACATTTTCTTCAACATTTCTTTTAGATCTCTTAGCTTCAGAATTAGTCTTGTTGTCTGTAACATGTTTGATAGTCCTCTTTCTAATTCTAGTTGTTGGAGGTAATGATATATCTTCGACTAAATCAGTTTGCTCTACCAAGTCTTTATCTGAATCCTTTAAATCTTCATGTTGAGTTCCTTTAAATTCTGCAGTAGTATTGACATCCATTTCTTGCTTGGAAGAAGAAATTTTAAGCTTGGAAGCTTTCCTTGGAGATAAGACATCAAGTTCATATCCATTCATGAACAGGAATGAGGCCCAATCTCTGTTTAGTTTATTTAACTCCTCCAAGACTAGTAATTTCATCAATCCATGATGAAAAATGGAAGTTTCATTCCTTTCATGCTTTCCTTGTACCTTGTCTGCCATTTTCCCGAGACTTTTAAAGAGATAGAATGGAATATCTATCAATTTCTTCCCTGTGAAATGAATCAATAATTTGAAATGATACATGTAAATTGTCTGAAAACGACCTTCACATGTAAAATATTTTTGTATGACCGTTAGAAACTTGGAAAATTCATCTTTATGACAGCTTCTAGGAATTCCTTCAGTCATTTTGATCCCTGCATGCTCCGGCTTTAAATAATCATCCCAAATTTTCAAGTCAAATTTGGTGGCTTTAAACCATTCCTCTCCGGTTCTCGAGATCCCTGTTGCTTTAGAGATACTATCAGGTGAAATTGGGATATGAAGACAGCCTACCTTTGTAAGTGTGCCTCTGAAATTAGCCACAAAGTCTCGTGATACCTGTTAATAATGCCCTTGCAGTTTCTGAAAGAATTCAATACAACCTGCCTTTGTAAATAACTCGGTGAAATGTTCATCTCCTAAAACCAAGTCTGGAGTTGTAAGTTCATAGCGGAATGGAAAACCTCCTTTATAAACCTTCTTGGGTGTAGCTGTAGCCATTTCCTGTATGATGCAGCGGTGGATTTCCTTACAACTTTACACCTGTTTGGGAAAAAATGCTTGATGACAGAGAACAGTTAAGATGGAGAGAGACTGATATAACAGCAAGGATTTTCACTGGGAGTTTCTTGACAAAGCGCTGCTTTGGTAGCAAATGATAAGTGCGGAAAAACAAATTGAAAGAGGTGAGAGATAAAATTTTACAAGAGGAATGAGAAGACATAAGACAAATGATGACTGGTATGAGAAAGTGTATAACTTTTAAATGATGGCTTAAGTCTGGCAGCAGGTCCTTGAAATTCTCAAACACTTAACCATTCATCATTACTCTTTAAACCATTAAAGACTGGCAGAGATTTCGTAGCATGTTTCATTTGACAAGTGTCAGTTCTGCTACGGAACTACTAGGTGTTTTCGTAGCGAATTTGGTTAATTTCGTGTTGTATTTGCTGCAAACTCAGACAGTTTTCTGACAAATGGCAAAATTTCGAACTCATGATCATTTCAAAGCATTTACTCATAACACACTCCTCCGATGTGACTTGGAATCATTTCTAAAGTCTTATCCAAAGTTTTAAAAACTTAAATACACCATAAAATTCATCATTTTATGATATCTTGCAACCTAAGCAATTTGAAGGAGTATTATGACTGATTTTCAAGCATGAGATTTTGAAAATTTGAGGTATGATAACACTATCAGTGGAGGAAGCGGATCAGCGAGAGTGAAGAAAGAAGTGGAGGAGGATGCAGCCCTTGCATCAAAGGAAAAGAAGCAAGGGAAGAAGAAGAAGGACCTCTCCAAGGTCCGGTGCTTTAACTGTGGTGATCTTGGACATTTCGCCAGCAGTTGTCCTAAGAAGAAGGACAAAGGAGCTTCTAATTCCAAGGCTACAGTAGCAAATGAAAATGGCTCTGATGATGATGCAGCCATGAATGTTCATGCACCTCGAGAAAAAGAGGTGGGGTGCAATGGATATCTAGAGTATCCATATTTTATGGCGGGATCCTTGAGTCAGCCCTACTCTTGGATCACATACGAGCTACGGGAGCCTTAAGACGGTAGCGGGATGATTCGGGAGATGGTTGCAGATGACCACATTGAAAAGCAAGAGGGAGTTGAAGAGCTGAAGAGGGAGCAGCGTGATGCAGAGGCAGCAGCAGCGTGGAGGCATCAACGCAAAGAAGATGGGACTTCAGCAACACAGAGAAGTTGGGTTTACGCAGTGTAGTGTTGCAACATGACAGTGTCTCCAGGGGGACAGCGTGATTCAGCATCCAGGGAGCTTCAGTGATGGAGGGAAACTTGACTTGTATGTCAAACAGTTGGGCAGAGTCTTTCAATTGCTTACTTCTCAACAACTGAGTTGCAGTGCAGTAGTTAACAATGGCAGTGTTATGGGCAGCATGATGCAGTAATCAGAGAGGGAGCTGCAGTACAGATGTGGCAGTGTCAGTGGCAGTGGCATGGGCAGCAGTGCAGAGAGTAGCAGTGCAGTAGATGGAGGGTAGCAAGCCAAGCATCTACAGCACAGATCCAGTACTCAAGATCTAGTAATGCATGGTGTGATGTATTGCTAGAGCACACTCCTGATGCTAAGAGGGAGTGTTGAGATTTTGTGTATTTTGGGTAGCATCAGTTGTGCTCTAGCTCCCAAATTTTGAAGAGGGATTAGAGTACACTTGATCTACAAGACCCAGAAATGGATTTGAGAAATTTCAGTTGGTGTTCAAGTTATTCAAATAATTAATTATTTTTAATGGATTTCCTAAGTCTAACTTAGGAAAATAAAATAATTAAAGTGAATTAATTAACACGTGCTGAAATTGTCTTAAGTCACATGGATCAAGCAGTCTTTTAATCTTAGCCGTTGATGGATGATTTAATCTCGGCCATTGAAGGGTTCAACGAAAAAGTATAAGAGAAAGGCTTGAGGGTCAGTTGAGGACACATTTTTGGTAGAGCTGAGGAATAGATCTGGAATTCTAGGGCGGGTTTGCTAAGAATTTTCGAAGGAATTTCCTGCAGTGAGGGGTAGTATTGGCCAAGGGAATGTTCTGATCCCAGGGCCAAGAGACAGCAAGAGGTAAGAGGAGCAGCAGCAAGGACAGTGCATAGGGGCTTCAGAGCCATGCAGTCTAGCAGGGACAGAGCAGAGGCAACGCAGAGGCAGCTAGGGCCACGCAGGGCTACGCTGGCCTAGCAGAGGCAGCGCAGGGGCAGCGTAGACCTTCCAGGGGTGACGCAAGCCCTCTTAGGGCCACGCAGAGGCTGATGTATGCCTTTTAGGGCAACGCTGGGGTTTCAGAAGTTGCGTTAAGGGTTTCTAGGGTCAGATCCAGGCTGAGTCCTGTAAATCCCGTTTGAGGGTGTGGATCAGTCAGATATTTGGCACTAGATCTTCAGTTTAGCTGCAAATTTGATATCTTTTATTCTCTGTCGGTTTTTCCAAGTGTGTAACCCAGATTTGTTGTACTCATAACTACTTAATAAAAAACCCTCATATCTGCTGAATCGGTTTTCCTGCTTTGGGTTTTTCCGGGGACTTATGTCCAAAAAATCCATGTGTCACTTTGTTGCATGAGTGTATTATTCAGTAAATGATCTGCATGTGTAAGCTGTAGTTGTGTTTATTCTCGGTATTTTCTAAATCTAATTTCTAGAAATAACTTGGATTAATTAAATCAAGTAGGAGAAAATAGACCAATACACTGCAGTGGAATTTTCACATTCCAAAGGCCAGGAGGGACATTTTCCCAGATAGCAGCTGACCAGACAGCTTGAGGAGAAGTTGTTTCGAGCTCAATGCAGAAGTGACTGCGCTAAGGTGATGCAGTGACTGTGCATAGCCAGTTTGGAGGACTCAATTTGAGTTGAGGTTAGAGCCTGGATTTGCTTGTGGAGTGAGGAAATTCGTCACTAGATTTTTCTTGCCAATTTTTTCTCTGTAGGATTGCCAGTTTCGGCACCCACTTGTACTCAGATTATTTCACTGTTGCATAATAATAAAACCCTCAACTGTTGCACCGGTTTTCCCAAGTTGGGTTTTTCCAAGGACACTGGTCCAAAAATAACTATGTAGATTTATGTGTGCTAGCATTTCTTCTAGCGTTTATTTCTTCCGCAATTTATTTATGTAGGTTGCAGTGTGATTGATTTAGTATTTGTTGTAGCAAACAGTGAATAAATTGCTAAAAAATCATTTAAGCAACGTTACATGGGAATGGGAGCGAAAACAAGGAGCGAGAGAGGGAGTGACATATACAAAAGCTTCCAGTTTGGAAGCAAATCGGGGAGCGAATTTTATATAATATATATTTTTACATATTTTGATGCATATATGTCAACAAAAGCATGTAGAATGATGAATTAGATATAGAAAAGCATAAAAACATAGATTGAACCATATAACATCAATCATCTAGAAGTTATAATCTTCATCAACCACGTCCACAAGTTAATAACATACAACATATTGAGTCTCATGATTCATCAATCTTAAAGTTTCACGCTTTCAAAATTCAATATATAACATTTATCATCATTGATCACCAAATTTGTACTTGTAAGCTAAGTGTAACCATTACAACAAAGAATATATAACATGAAATGAAATGAAATGAAACAACTTTCAACTTTCACGAAGCATCATATTCATAATTTATTACCAATGAGTTATAATTGCCAACTTCAAAATTAAATTGTCATATATTGTTTACCAAAAAATATCATAATAAATATGAAAGAGTCAACAATTATAAAAACTACTAGAAACTAGAAAAGATAAGTAAATCTATTATCTATAGCTAATGCTTGGGTCTCTTGCCGCCACGAGAAATGTCTAATTTTTTAGTCTTGTTGAAAAATCAGGATCTTTATCATTAATATCACCCTCTAAGCATTAATATCCAGAGGTATCTTTGTCATTACCTCTGGATCTGTATAGGGATATTTGTTATTAATATCACCCTCTAAGCATTAACATAAGATAGAAAAAACATAACATGTCAAGTCAAGATTTTGTTTGAGTGATAGGTTCATGATAGAGGAGTTCAACAACCAATGTCACTAACATCAAAGTACATAGAGGGATTGGTGCTCTTGATTAAATACGAGTTCTATACCCTAATACATGACAAAATCCAATGGAAACATTGCAATCCCCCCAATCCTGAAATCTTGACAAACTGATAAGTCTGCTGGATTTTGAATGAGATCTAAAATTCTGCTTTCTACATATGAAATCCAATGAGGTCAGAACCACTCTCAAACATCCTGAGTCATTTCATGATAATGTTAAAAATTTAAGTAAAAGTGACATTCTCCTTAATCTTCATTTTCATCCGATGAAAATGAAGATTAAGGAGAATGCCACTTTTACTTTAAGAATTTAACATTACCATGAATCGTATATCAATACTAGGGCCATAGGCTTGATCATTAAGCTGCCCCACTCAAAAATTACTGTTTCTTTAAAAAAAAATGCATCTGGAATTTTTTTGCAAAAAAAAAAAATTGCAAAAAAGGTTGGGGAGCGAAAATTTCGCTCCCTAGTTTGCTCCCAAAAATCGTTCCCTATGGGACCGCGCTTCGGGAGAGGGTTCAATGGGAGGTAGCCACTACCCCGCAACCCTGAATTTAACAATTAGGAGAATTATTTTCAGTTGCTGCAATAGGATTCGAGTCACTGAATTTTCACATAAGCTTGCCTGCATGGGTTTTGACTATCCTTCCACTAAAAGAAAAATAACCTTTTCAATGTTAGCATGACGCATTTTGAACAGGTTCAAGATCTTATAGCCCAGTGAAGTGTTAGTTTTTGTAGCATCAGATGTGTGCAAGCAACGAAATTTGGTGGAGAGGTTAGAATACATGAGATCTCCAAAATCCATAAATTGTTTCTGGAAATTCCACATAGAGATGGCTTAATTAGATTATTAACTAGTTTTAAAATATTTCCTAAGTCTAAACTTAGGGAATATGGTTAATTAATCAGAATTAATAAAGTCAAAGTGTGAAACATCTAGAAACTCACACGGATCGACTCCAAGATGATTCTAGCCATTAAGTTAAGTATTAATCTTGGTTGTTGGTGCTCCAACAGTGGATTATAAGAGGAAGTTGATGGGCACTTGGAGAAGACACACCAGAAGTTCAATTTCCTTGGCAAATCGATCTCCAAAGAGCAGTAACAGTTGTCGAAGAGCCAGAGATAGAAGCAGTGAGTGAGGGGTAGGGATAATGAGGCTGGAGGAAGTTTTCCAGATCCAGCAAGTGGACTTGCAGAGAGGCAAAAGTACCACAGCGAGGCTAACGCAGGGGCTGCGCAAAAGCCTCTAGAGCGCAGTTTGATTTAGCTAGAGAGAAGTCGAGTTTCAATTCCAGAGGTCGGGAAAGGGTTCCAGAAGGCCAGAGAGACAGTTTCTCATCCAGTGGCAGAAAGGACGGCTACAGGAGCAGCTAATTCACGCTAAGCATGGCAGATACTGCGCTAGGGTGATGCAGGCCAGCGCAAAGGCAGTTTGGACAACTCACTTGGAGTTGCAGTCAGAGCTCAGATTTTCCTATGGGGTGAGGAAAATTCTTCAGTAGAATTTTGCCAGTATTTTTCTCTGTAGGATTGCCAGATTCGGCATCCAGATTATTGTACTCTGAATTTTTCACTGTTGTTTAACAATAAAAACCCTCAATTGTTGCATCAGTTTTCCTAAGTTTGGTTTTTCCAGGTATATTTGTCAAAAAAATAACGGTGTCATTTTTATGTGTGTGTGTTAGATTTTCTCAGTTTCCAACGCCAATATTTCCGCAGTTTTATTTGTGAAGATTGAAGTGTGATTTATTCAATATTTGTCGTAGCAAACAAATTGTTAAATTAATTAACAATTAGAAGAATAATTTCCAGTTGTTGCAATAGGATTTCAGTTTTGAAATTTTCACATGAAGGAATAGCCATGTATATGTATAGACCCTGCCAAGCGGGCAGTCTCTTATATAAGTATTTCATGTTAATAAAAAGGGCCTTTGTGCCCAATGTTCCAAGTGTTATTCTGGATCCTTATGGATCATTTCAATCCCTGTCTCTGTATTACATATATATCTATATGTTGTTAACAATATGAATGAGTATTTACCACAGGACAGGATTCCAGTTCGAGGTTATGACACCATCTTTGTATGACATATATATATATATATATATATATATATATATATATATATATATATATTACACATTTAGTGCATCAAATGTCTTATGATCAACACCAACAAGCATATCACACGGTACTTTATCTCTAGTTCAATAGCACACACTTGTGAAAATTCCTACACTAGAACCCTATTGCAGCAACTAGTATTATTTCTCCTAATCGTTAATTAATTAACAATTTATCTGCTACAGCAAATATCGAAATAAACACACTGCAACCTTCACAAATAAAATTATGCGGAAAAATAAAACGCTAGAAGCTGAGAAATGCTTGCACACACATAAAATTAACACAATTGTTTTTGGACAAAAGTCCCTGGAAAAACCCAATCGGGAAAACCGGTGCAGTAGCTGAGGGTTTTTATTATTATGCAGCACTGAGAAATTTTGAGTACAACTGGATGCCGAAATCTGGCAATCCTACAGAGAAAAATACTAGAAAAAATCTACTGAGGAATTTCTTCATCCCACAGGAAAACCCCTAGCACAACATGCCTTTATAAACTCGGCCCTCTAACTCTTTGTATCAGCCTCTGCACAGCCTGCTTGACGTTAAGCCTCTAACTTGTCTCTGATGAAGTCGTTCTGCCTTCTACTGGCTGGGAAAATTCTTCTCCGACACTCTAGGACTCCTTCCCAGCCTATGGAACTGAAGATGTCTTTCCCTCTCAGTAAATCGAACTTGCGTCTAGAAGCTACTGCGCAGTCCCTATGTTGGCTTCTCTGTGGCTCTTCTGCCTCTCTGCAAATGCACTCACTGGATCTGGAAAACTGCCTCCAGCCTCACTGTCTCTGCCCCTCTCACTTTGGTTCGATCTCTGGCTCTCTCCGGCAACTGATTGCTGCTACTTTGGAAATCGATCTGCCAAGAAATCAAGCTACTCGAGTAATTTCCATCATCACATCGACCTCCTCTTATAATCCTTTGTTGGAGCACCAACGACCAAGATTAAAACATAATCGATGGCTAGGATCATCTCCGGATCGATCTGTGTTAGTTTCTAGACTATTATCACCTTGACTTAATTAATATTGATTAATTAACCAATTTTCCTAAGTTTAGACTTAGGAAACATTAAAAAATTGGTTGATAATCTAATTAAGTCACTTCTAGGCGGAAATTCCAGAAATGATTTATGGGTTCTGGAGATCTCATGTATTCTAGCCTCTCCACAAAGTTTCGTGGCTAGAACACATATGATGCTGCAAAAACTAACACTACCTCTTAGTGAGGAATGTGTTCTAGGGCTACACATGCTGCCACAACACTCTGTCTCTGCATATTCTCTCGTTATGCTACTGATGTTTAGTTGTTGTTGCCTGCCAAATACTGCGCAAATCTGATATGTGTTGCGTCTGTGCTGCTGCTGACCCTGCTGAATTGCTGCCAACACTGCATCTGCACTGCAACTTTGTTGTTGCTGCTACTGCAACATTTGCAACTGAAAAACATCCAAAATACGGAATCAACTATGATCAATATAATGCATTTTCACCCAAGTCTCTGACTACTACTAGTCTCTGCATTGTCCACTGAAGACTCTACGTTACTGTTGACTCTGCATTGTGACAACTACACTGCTGCCAACTCTGCACTGCACTCCCTAGCATCTGACTGCTACTAGTCTCTACAACTATCACTCTGGCATCTAACTGCATCAATTGTCACTGATCCATCCTACTACTAAATATTGTGGGCTCCCGTAGCAAGGTATTGATCCAAGAGGTGGATTCCTCAAGGATCCTGCCCATATGTAGTTCTCTAGGGCTACAACACCAAGTCACTCCACCTCACTCTTGGAGGTATATCAGTGAACATAGCGAAGTCTTCCTCCAGCTTGGAGGAAATCCTATCGATCTTTGCAAAAGCTGCCTGTTGGTCCTACTTCTCCTCCTTGTCTTTCTTCCTGAGAGGGCACTGGGTACTGTAGTGACCGAGCTCACCACATCTGAAGCATTTGACCTTTGACAAATCCTGCTTCTTCGTCTGCTCCCCCTGTCCCTGATTGGGACACTTAGATGCGAGGGCTACATTCTCCTCCTCCTTCACCATCTTTTGTCTGTTACTATTGCTGCCACTGATGGAGCTCTTTAGAAGAGCTCGCCTCAATTCCTCCTGCTGCAAGTCATCCCACATCCTGTCCCACTCTAGTAGCTTGTCTTTGCCCAATATGTTTTGGACAAAGACTTGCCATTCCTCTGAGACACTATTGAGTGCCAATCTCACAAGCTCAGTGGGTTGAGGCAATGCCCCAACAGCTGACAGTTGGTCCCGAACCTCCTGAATCTTGATAAGGTAGGGGTCTATGCCTTCCCCTTTCTGCATCCGGATGAGTCTCAGCTTCTACTCTAGGTACATCTTCAGCTGCTCGGAAGTACCCTAATATAACATGGAGAGAGCATCCCACATCTGTTTAACAGTATCTTTGCCAGATATATGTGAGACTATATGATCCCGAACTCCATCTAGGATCAACTGCTTCGCTCGCACCATTTCCTTCTTATATTCCTTTGGTTGTTCTCCATCCTAAGGAACCGCCACTACATTGTCAATGTAGGCTTTCAGGCCAAATTCATTTAGAAGGAAGGACATCCTTGCCTTCCAGATGACGTAGTTGGAAGCTCCATCCAACCTGTCCTGATCACGAAGCCCAGTAGTGGCCATCTCAACGAACTATCGAAAACTTCCTCTTTCCTTTTGCTTGGCTGCTACTCGCACTCCCTTCTGGAGAGAGAAGATCTACTCACAACTACTATCGATCTGCAAAAAAAATCGAACTCCTTGAGACTAGAAGTTCCCTAAGGAAAATTTCCCCTCTGTGTGTGCTCTTCTCTCTTCCACCCTGACATTGGTTAAGGAAAATTTCCCCTCTGTGTGTGCTCTTCTCTCTTCCACCCTGACATTGGTTAAGGAAAATTTCCCCTCTGTGTGTGCTCTTCTCTCTTCCACCCTGACATTGGTTATGCTTCAGCGTACTACTAAAAAACCCTTTGCATCCATCTAGAGATCTGCCTAACGAAATGATTGAGTTGCTCCCTCTGCCTTTGGAATTACTTGATCTGGAAGGATTGCATTTTTTTGCCCCTCCCTCAGAAAAATCGAACTTCCTCAAGCAACTCGGCCTCCTGGAAAAAAGACTGCGTTGCCCCTGGGAATTTCGGCATGCTGCCCTCACTGAGCAGCGAAATTCCTTCTTTTCGCTTCTGAGCTCTCTGGCTGATCAACTGCACTCTGATACCATGTGAAAATTCCTACACTAGAATCCTATTGCAGCAACTAGTAATATTTCTCCTAATTGTTAATTAATTAAAAATTTATTTGCTACAACAAATAACGAAATAAACACATTGCAACCTTCACAAATAAAATTCTGCGGAAAAATAAAACGTCGAAAGCTGAGAAATGTTAGCACACACACATAAAATTAACACAATTGTTTTTGGACAAAAGTCCCTGGAAAAACCCAATCTGGGAAAATCGGTGCAACTACTGAGGATTTTTATTATTATGCAGCAGTGAGAAATTTTGAGTACAACTGAATGTCGAAATCTGGCAATCCTACAGAGAAAAATACAGGCAAAAATCTAGTGAGGAATTTCCTCATCCCACAAGCAAACCCCTAGCACAACCTGCCTTCAAAAACTCGGCCCTCTAACTCTCTGCGTCAACCTCTACGCTGCACTGTGCAGCCTGCTTGAAGTCAAGCCTCTGACTGGTCTATGATGAAGTCGTTCTACCTTCTGCTGCCTGGGAAAATGCTTCTCCAACACTGTGGGACTCCTTCCCAACCTCTGGAACTGAAGACGTCTTTCCCTCTCAGCAAATCGAACTTGCCTCTAGAAGCTACTGCGTAGTCTTTGCGTCAACTTCTTTGTGGCTCTTCTACCTCTTTGCAAATGCACTCACTGGATCTGGAAAACTTCCTCTAGGCTCACTATCTCTGCCCCTCTCACTCTGCTTCGACCTCTGGCTCTCTCCGTCAACTGACCGCTGCTACTCTGGAAATCAAGCTACCAAGAAATCGAACTACTCAAGTGATCTCCATCACCACATCGACCTCCTCTTATAATCCTCTATTGGAGCACCAACGGCCAAGATTAAAACATAATCGATGGCTAGGATTATCTCTGGACCGATCTATGTGAGTTTCTATACTATTCTCGCCTTGACTTAGTTAATACTGATTAATTAACCAGTTTTCCTAAGTTTAGACTTAATAAACATTAAAAAATTGGTTAATAATCTAATTAGGTCACTTGAAGGCGGAATTTCCAAAAACGATTTCTAGGTTCTGGAGATCTCATGTATTCTAGCCTCTCCACAAAGTTTCATGGCTAGAACACATATGATGCTACAAAAACTAATAACACTTAGTATTCTTTACAGTATCATTCGTTTTCAAGGAAGAACACACATAAATATATTTAACATATCCATCAATACCATCTCCCCATTGGGGCACAACCACATGTTCATACATTGATAGTCTCCCTTTTTATCTAGAGATGCAATGCCAGTTCAGCCAAAATGCAATATAGATTCATTGATATTTAAAACAAGTGTAGGAGACTACTTATCTTAAAATTTGTTGGGCAACTGAGTGAAGGAAAAGGACTCTCCACCCAACCATAGACAATTGCAGCCAAACTTACTTGCAGTTGTCACCCCTGAGCCAGATTTCAGTGTTTGAAGGGGGTGCCTACTTAAGGGAATCGAACACCAGCTATCAACTGAAAACAGGGAAACCTAGAGGACCTCTTCCTCAATTCCACCGTGTTAAATTTAGATAACCATGGTGTTCTATGCTTGATGCACTTTTACTTCAATCTTTCTTAGGCCCAATAAAAAATAGCAATCACATAAACTTGAAATTAAAATGCTGATAGAATACAATAATAGATCAATAGAAGACAAGCCAAATATAGATCAGATTTACAATTCCTTTTGTCCAGCAAGGATATGAGATATTGTGGCGTTACGGCAGTCAGTAGGATGCTTCAACCAGCAAAGTCCTTCTTGGTCAGCCAGCACTTTCATGTGTCACACCCACAGCCCTCAAAGACAGCTCATCACAAGTCAACGCAAGTCAAACCAGGGACAGCACAGAAAAGTCAACGCAAGCAGCTTCAAAAAAGTCAACGCAGCAAACTAGGGCTTCGGTGAAATAGCCCGAAATTCCTCGATTTTAGTGCCCAGTTGTACAGCCTCCTAAAATCGGAATTTTTGCAAAAGATTGAGATCAAGCGCCCAAGGGTTGACCATGGTCAATGCTGGTCAACGCTGCAGCAGAAAAGCCCTAAACAGATCAGCGCAGAAAACAACAGCTTCACTCCACACGTGTGCGGGTAAAAAGGCCTCCAAAGGCTATCGAACCAACCAGATCACAATGAGAGAATGTGTGATGAGATGATGAGAAAATGACGTCCAAGTCTCTCCAATTTATATTCATCTATGAGGGTGTGTGACACATCTCTTAGGCATGTGGGATAAATTTGGCCGACCTTGCACATGTGGAAAATAAATTCAAAATCAATGTTCTGCTCATTCGATCAAGATGATCTTTAGATCAATCTTGCACCTCTCCGAAAGAGGAATCCAACAAAAATATGACCATCGTCATATGAGCAGTGCAACATGGAGTTTGCACCTAGTTGCCCAAAATTAACACTCCCTCTCAACTAGGGAGATCTCCATCTGTCCACAAGTGCCATCCATTATGTACCAAACCAAACATCGTGTGTCATCCCGTCATAACTTGCTTTGTTGGCTCTTTATTTCAGAACAAAAGGTGAGTCACAAAGACATCACACACAGCTGACCCGAAGTCAGCTTAGAGGTAAAAACCTCTCTCGAACTCAAAAGAGTCTCATACTAACCTGAAGTTAGTTTATTGAGCCGAAGTCAGTTTAGAGGATAAAACCTCATCATACTTGATCCCAAATGAAGGTGTTGGACACGTGCCATCCTAGACATAGAGAGTACGGAAATCTCCGATGCATCCATCGGTCTAGCTATGGTCTCTATCCACATTTCCCAACTCATTGGCCAAATGAGAGGTACTTCTGTAAATTTTCGTAGATGTTCTATGCTTGATGCAACTTTACTTTTATCCCCAATATCAAACAACAATCACATAAACAAGAAAGTAAAATGTTGATAGAACATACCAATAGATCGACAGAAGACAAGCCAAAAATACACTTAACTTGATCAACAAAATATATGTGTTGTGGTGCGTTACGACGGTCAACAGGATGCTTCAACAAGCAAAGTCTCAATACGGTCAGCCAACCAGAATGTGTCACACAACCCTCTCGGACAGCTCTATATCATTCAACCCAAAGTCAACAAAAGTCAACGATGTCCCAGTCAACGGTCAACGCAAAAACAACGGCAACAAAAGTCAACGTAGCCCGGTCAAAGTCAATGTCCAGCCTCGATTTCTGTGCCAATAAATGCAGACTTCAAAAATCAGATTTTTGAGAGAATTTAGGGTCAATTTGACCATGCGTTATCCAGAGTCAATGCTAGTCAAATCTACACTGAAACCCTAGGTCAAAACAAAAATTTCCTTCGCTGAAATTTTCCCACGTGTGAGAGAAGAAGAGCCTCCAAGGTGTTCGAACCAATCAGATGATGAGAGAGAATGTGTGATGATGTGATGGATGAAATGACCTCCAACGTTGACCTATATATATCCATCAGTGAGGGTGTGTGACACATCTGCTGGGGCTTCGAGCCTACATTTCAATTTTGGCCGACCTTGCACATAAGTGGATTTAATTCAAAATAAATGTTCTGCTCTCTCCGAAATAAGAATCAAATAAAAATATTGGCATCTTCATCTGAGCATCACAACATGGAGTTTGGACCTAGTTGTCCAAAATTAACACTCCCTCTCAACTAGGGAGAACTCCATCCACCTGTGCCATCCAAACATCGTGCGTCATCCCGTCGTAACTTGCTTTGCTATCTTCTTTATTTCAGAAGAAAAAGGTGAGTCACAAAGACATCACTCTCAGCTGACAAATTCAGCCCAGAGGTCCGAAACCTCTATAGGACTCAAAGGAGTCACATACCAACCCGAAGTTGGTTTACTTGACCCGAAGTCAATTGGAGGTCTGAAACCTCACTAGACTTGATCCCAGATCAAGTGGTTGGACACGTTTCATCCTAAACATAGAGAGTACGGCAATCTCCAATGCGTCCATCAATCTTTGCTAATGGTCTCTAGCTTTTCCCACCTCAATGGCCAAATGAGAGGTACTTCCCATGAGTCTGGGACTCAATCGGTAGGATGCATACGGGGCACAGATCATGAGAGGTGAACCAACTCAATATCATAACGGTGGGGCAGAAGCACACCAACAAGGTTCGACAAGCCTAGCCCTGTGGTTCCTTATAGCTCCGAGAAGCTATCCCCAAAGCCCCCCAGAGCTCCCAGAGCTCATCGTCCAACAGGACCCTCAGCATAGGGTCGTTCCACAATTCCAAGATTCTCACGAAAGGTTAGAAACTTGACCTTCCCCAAGGGCTTTGTGAGAATATCCGCGACCTGCTCAACAGTTCCTATATGATCAAGCCTTACGGTGCCTCGCTGTACCATATCCCGAATAAAGTGATACCTAATATCAATGTGTTTGGATCGATCGTGGAACACGGGATTCTTGGACAGCCAAATCCCACTCTGGTTATCACAGAGTATCACAGTGGTATCCAACACATGCCCGAACAGCTCACTGAAGAGCTTTCGCAACCAAACTGTTTCACAACAGGCCATACTCGCTGCAATGTATTCGGCCTCAGCGATGCTCAAAGCCACAGACTTCTGCTTCCTGCTCATCCATGATATCAAAGCAGACCCAAGTGTGAAGCAACATCCAGATGTGCTCTTGCGATCCACCACACTGCCAGCCCAATCGGCATCAGTATATCCATGGAGTGTCACACTCCCGACAGTGTATCTCAGCCCATGGTTTATCGTGCCCTGAAGATATCTCAACAGACTCTTGGCACCAACCCAGTGAATGTGATGAGGATCAACCATGTGTTGACTCAAAGTGTTCACTGGAAAACATACGTCCGGACGGGTGTTCACTAAGAACATCAGGGCTCCTACGAGTTGACAACACTTAGTAGGATTTGCAAGCACGGGCCCAACAGCACTACCACTCAACTTCTTAACGTTGAGCTCCATCGGTGTCGACACGGACTTACAGTCCACCATTCCAAATATTTCCAGCAACTTCACAACATATTTTCCTTGAAACAGGAACATCTCGGCAGGTCTCTGCCAAACCTCCAAGCCTAGGAAGTAATGCATCAGCCCTAGGTCCTTAATCTCGAACTCAGAAGTGAGCTCCCTCTTACACTGATGAATGAGAGGGTCAGCACCTGTCAAGAAGAAGTCGTCCACATACAACACCAGAATGAGAGGCTTTTATCTATCAACCTTGAAGTAAAGGTTCGGATCAGCGTTACTACGATTGAAGCCCAGCTTCATCAGGTAGTTATCTATCCTCTCATACCAAGCCCTGGGGGCTTGCTTCAACCCATAAAGGGCTTTCTTCAAGCTGCAAACATGGGTGTCCCAATCCTGGACTTCGAACCCCAGAGGTTGCTCCACATACACCTCTTCCTTTATCGCACCATGCAAAAATGCAGTCTTCACATCCATCTGATGAAGATTCCATCCTTGCGTAGCAGTGAGGGCTATGATAGATCGGATGGTGGTATATCGAGCCACAGGTGCAAATATATCATCATAGTCTACGTCTTCCTTTTGAGAGAAGCCACAGGCAATGAATCTTGCCTTGAACTTTTTAGCACTACCATCAGATCCATGCTTGATCTTATAGAGCCATTTCGAGGTGAAAATTGCGTTGTCCTCCGATCTTGGAACCACATCCCAGACATCATTCTTCATAATGGACTCATACTCTTCGTGCATAGCATCCTTCCAAACTTGATGCTTTACGACTTCCTCAAAAGATCCAAGCTTAGATTGTACGATTGTACTCATGGCTAATAGATACCCTTGGTACCTATTCGGCTTCTTGCTTTCACAGAATGTCCCCCTTGGGGCCATATGTCTCTCGGCATCCTCGAGAGTGTCCTTGAGCCATGAGGGTCTTCTCTTCATTGAAGGAGGTGGATCAATAGGGTCCATCGGTCCTTCAACATCGGGCATTGTCTCATCCTTCGGTTCTTCTTGATTTCCAGCCCTTACTTCATGATCTTCCTCAAAGTTCATAAGATTGATTACTTTCCGCAGGGAAGCATCTTCGTCAAAGGTAACATCGTGGCATATCTCCACTTCCCTTTGACCAGGCACATAGACTCTATAGGCTTTCAAAGTTTCGTTGTAGCCCACAAACATTCCCTTCTTCCCAGAAGCATCCATCTTGCTCCTCTTCTCTTTCGGCACATGAAAATAAACGGGACAACCAAAAACTCTAAAATGTGAGACGTCAGGTTTCTTACCATAGAAAACCTCTTTGGGAGTTTTGGAGTCCAGAGCGGAATGCGGGCATCGGTTTTGTATGTACACAGCAGTGTTCGCAACTTCTCCCCACAGAAACTTTGGAAGACCTTGGTCACATAGCATGGCACGGGCAGCTTCCACAATGGTCCTGTTCTTTCTTTCAGCAACGCCATTTTTCTCATGAGTATATACGGTTGTGGTCTCCCTCTTAATGCCAGCTTCTCTGCAAAAGTTCTTGAACTCATTCATCTCATATTCAGTGCCATTATCGGTCTTCAAAATCTTGATCTTCTTCCCTGTTAGATTTTCCACCAAGGCTTTGAAAGTTCGGAACCACATGAAAGCCTCATCCTTCTTCTTCAAGAAGTATATCCAGGTTTTGCGAGAGAAGTCATCTATGAACGTCATATAATAAGAACATCCTCCCAAGGATGTCACGGGCAGCATACCAAACAAATCAGAATGTATCAATTGCAAGACATCAGATGTCTTTGTGACACTTGAGGGGAAAGGTCCCCTTGTATGCTTTCCTTTGGCATAGCCCTGGCATACACCTTCATGATCATTCTTGAATTCAGGCATCCCCATCACCACCTTCCTTGCTTCGGGAAGGGCTTTGTAATGAAGGTGTCCAAACCTTCGGTGTCGTAGTTCAGTCTGTCGGATAGTATCACATGTCATCGCTCCTAGTGGACTTCCTCCAACCTGGTAGAGTGTATCAACTCTAAACCCAATCGTGATATCTTCCTTGAAACTTTTCTTCCAGATGCGCACCTTCCCATCAACGAATGCCACATTGAAACCTTTGTCTTCCATGGCCGAAATAGACACAAGGTTCTTCTTCAAGTCAGATACATATAGTACATCTTGCAAGCGGAGGACTTGACCTTGAAACAAGTGGAGGGTCAAAGTCCCTATCCCTTTTACGAGATATATGGCATTATCTCCAAGGATAATTTTCAGATTAACATCCTTCTCAACCATATCAGAAAGTGCTTCCTTAAACCCAGTGATGTGCCTTGAGGCACCACTATCTATCAACCAAACATCCATAGTGTCGGGTGGAGATGCAATAGAGAGGGTAGATACAAGAATGAATTCATTTCTTTTATCATCAACAACATTAGATTTCTCATACCTATAATTTCTCGACCTTTTGAAAGGTTGCCCATTTCCACCAGAGGGAGCCTTCCTCTTCCCTTTGAACCTGTTGTTCCTTTGATTGCCATTCCTCCAGTTCTTGTTGTTGTCATCATCATCAGGAGAATCCTTCTTGAAAGGGCATTCTCTAGCATAGTGGCCGGTCTTGTGACATGTGTAACATTTTCCTTTCTTTCCTTGGGCCCCTGCTCTTCCTTTGTTCCTCGGACCACCATTGTTCTTCTTCTTAGCACAAGCAGTGAAGGCAGCATTTCCTTCATTTTCATATTCCTTCATCCTTGTTTCCTCTTGAACGCATCTTGATAATACTTCGTCAAAATCAAGTATCACATTGTTATTGAGAATGGTAGTATTGAATACATGCCATTCGGAGGAGAGACCCGCAAGTGCAGTGAGAACCATTTCTCGATCAGTTATTGTCTCCCCAATGGCCAGAAGATTATTTCTGATTTCGATCAACTTCAGAAAATATGATTTGACGGATTCATCCCTGCCTTTCTTCAGATTCTTCAGTTGGTTCTTGAAGAAAAAGACTTGATTTGCATTGTTGGCCTTGAACATGTTTACCAACTTATCATACATCTCCTTGAATGTGCCCAGCTCAGAGATGTAGGCTACCAAAGTCTTATGAATTGAATCTCGGATCATCAGCTTTGCTTTGATTTTCCCCTTCTTATATTTTGACTTGGTGGCAGCAGGTGCAGTGGATGGAGGCTCTTGGATTTTACCCTGCACATAGTCCATGACATCTTGGTCTTCCAACATAAGATCAAAGTCATCTTCCAGGCATGGAATTCTTCTTTCCCAGTCAATTTGTCATTAGCTTTGAAGCCATTATAGTTTGAGGTACCCATGCTCTTCTTCGGTGATTGCTACAAACTTGGGCTTTGTCTTTACCTCACCTCTGATATCATGTAAATTTTCGTAGATGTTCTATGCTTGATGCAACTTTACTTTTATCCCCAATATCAAACAACAATCACATAAACAAGAAAGTAAAATGCTGATAGAACATACCAATAGATCGACAGAAGACAAGCCAAAAATACAATTAACTTGATCAGCAAAATATGTGTAGTGGTGCGTTACGACGGTCAACAGGATGCTTCAACCAGCAAAGTCTCAATACGGTCAGCCAACTAGAATGTGTCACACAACCCTCTAGGACAACTCTATATCAGTCAACCCAAAGTCAACAAAATTCAACGTTGTCCCAGTCAACGGTCAACGCAAAAACAGCAGCAGCAAAAGTCAACGCAGCCCGGTCGAAGTCAACATCCAGCCTTGATTTCTGTGCCAATAAATGCGAACTTCATAAATCAGATTTTTGAGAGAGTTTAGGGTCAGTTTTACCATGTGTTGTCCTAAGTCAATGCTAGTCAAATCTGCGCTGAAACCCTCGGTCAAAACAGAAATTTCCTTCGCTAAAATTTTCCCATGTGTGAGAGAAAAAGAGCTTGCAAGGTGTTCGAACCAATCAGATGATGAGAGAGAATGTGTGATGATGTGATGGATGAAATGATCTCCAACGTTGACCTATATATATCCATCAGTGAGGGTGTGTGACACATCTGCTGGGGCTTCAAGCCTACATTTCAATTCTGGCTGACCTTGCACATAAGTGGATTTAATTCAAAATAAATGTTCTGCTCATCGGATCAAGATGATCTTTAGATCGATCTTGCACCTCTCTGAAAGAGGAATCCAATAAAAATATTGGCATCTTCATCTGAGCATCACAACATGGAGTTTGGACCTAGTTGTCCAAAATTAACAACTTCCCAAGAGTCTGAAACTCCATGGGTAGGATGCGTGCGGGGCACAAATCAAAGAGAGGTGAACCAACTCAATACATAATGGTGGGGCAGAAGCACCACAAGGTTCGGCAAGCCTAGCCCCGTGAGTGCTTATAGCTCCAAGAAGTTATCCCCAAGCCCCCTGGAGCTCCCAGAGCTCATAGTCCAACTCAATCAGGACCCTCAGTATAGGGTCTTTCCACGATTCCAAGCTTCTCACGGAAGGTTAGGAACTTGACCTTCCCCAAGGGCTTTGTGAGAATATCCGCGACCTGCTCATCAGTTCCTATATGATCGAGCCTTACGGCGCCTCACTGTACCATATCCCAGATAAAGTGGTACATGATATCAATATGCTTGGATCGATCGTGGAACACGGGATTCTCAGAAAGACGAATCCCACTTTGGTTATGACAAAGGATAACGATGGTATCTAGCACATGCCCAAACATCTCACTTAAGAGCTTTCGCAACCAAACAACGTCACAACAGGCCATACTCGCTGCTCAGCCTCAGCGGTGATCAAAGCCACCAACTTCTGCTATCTGCTCATCCAAGATATCGAAGCAGAACCCAAGGTGAAGCAACATCCAGATGTGCTCTTGCGATCCACCACACTGCCAGCCCAATCGGCATCAGTATATCCATGGAGTCTCAAACTCCCAGCAGTGTATCTCAGCCCATGGTTGATTTTGCCCCAAAGATATCTCAACAGATTCTTGGCACCAATCCAGTGAATGTGATGAGGTTCAACCATCTGTTGACTCAAAGTGTTCACTGCAAAGCATACGTTCGGACGGGAGTTCACTAAGAACATCAGGGCCCCTACAAGTTGTCGATACTCGGTAGGATTTGCTAGCACAGGCCCAACAGCGTTTCCACTCAACTTCTTAAAGTTGAGTTCCATCGGTGTCGACACAGGCTTATAGTCCACCATACCAAATCTCTCCAGCAGCTTCACGACATATTTTCCTTGAGAAAGGAAAATCTCGCCTGGCCTTTGCCAAACCTCTAAGCCTAGGAAGTAGTGCATCAGTCCTAGATCTTTCATCTCAAACTTAGAATCTAACTCCCTTTTACACTGATGAATAAGAGGGCAGCACCTGTCAAGAAGAGATCGTCCACATAGAGAACTAAAATGAGAGGCCTTTCTCTATCAACCTTAAAATAAAGGTTCGGATCAGCATTACTTCGAGTGAAGCCCAGCGTCATCAAGTAGCTATCTATCCTCTCGTACCAAGCCCGGGGGGCTTGCTTCAACCCATAGAGAGCTTTCTTCAACCTGCATACATGGGTGTCTCTATCTCGGACTTCAAACCCCAGAGGTTGCTCCACTTTCACCTCTTCCTTTATAAATCCATGCAGAAAAGCGGTCTTCACATCCATCTGATGTAGACTCCATCCTTGCGTAGCAGCAAGGGCAATAATTGATCGAATGGTGGTATAGCGGCCACAGGTGCAAATATATCATCATAATCTATGCCTTCTTTTTGAGAGAAGCCTCGGGCAACAAATCTTGCCTTGTACTTTTCAGCACTTCCATCAAATCCATGCTTGATCTTATAGAGCAATTTCAAGGTGACAACAGATTTGTCCTCTGATCTTGGGACCACTTCCCAAACATAATTCTTCATAATGGACTCATATTCTTCGTGCATAGCATCCTTCCAAACTTGATGCTTTACAACTTCTTCAAGCGTTCCAGGCTCGGATTGTACTATCGTACTCATGGCTGCTAGATACCCTTGGTATCTCTTCGGCTTCTTGCTTTCACGGAATGTCCCCCTTGGGGCAATATGTCTCTCGGCATCTTCAAGAGTATCCCTAAGCCATGAGGGTCTTCTCTTATTTGAAGGAGGTGGATCCATAGGTCCTTCAAGATCGGGCATCGAGTCATCCTTCGGCTCTTCCAACTTCCCTACTTCTTCATCTTCTTTGTCTTCCTTGGAGCTAGGAAGATTTCTTACTTTCTTGAGGACAACATCTTCATCAAAGGTGACATCGTGGAATATCTCCACTTCTCTTTGACCAGGCACATAGATTCTATATGCCTTTGAAGTTTCATTGTAGCCCACAAACATTCCCTTCTTTCCAGAAGCATCCAGCTTCCTTCTCTTTTATTTCGGCACATGAAAGTAAACAGGACAACCAAAAACTCTAAAATGAGAAACATCAGGTTTCTTACCAGAGAAGACTTCTTCGAGAGTTTTGGAGTCCAGAGCGGAATGCGGGCATCTGTTTTGAACATACACAGCAATGTTCGCAGCTTCTCCTCCCCATAGAAACTTCGGAAGACCTTGGTCACATAGCATGGTGCAGGCAGCTTCCACAATGGTCCTGTTCTTTCTTTCAGCAACACCATTTTGCCCACGAGTGTACGCAATTTTGGTCTCCCTCTTAATACTAGCTTCTCTACAAAAGTCATTTGACTCATTTGACTCATACTCGGTCCCATTGTCGGTCCTCAAAACTTTGATTTTCTTCTCGGTTTGATTTTCCACCAAGGCCTTGAAGGTACGGAACCATTTGAATGCTTCGTCCTATTGAGATTTTGTGTATTTTGGGTAGCATCAGTTGTGCTCTAGCTCCCAAATTTTGAAGAAAGACTAGAGTACACTTGATCTACAAGACCCAGAAATTGATTTGGGAAATTTCATCTGGTTTAGGAGATATTTAATTAATTAATTATTTTAATGTATTTCCTAAGTTAAAACTTAGGGAACTTAAATAATTAAAGTGAATTTAATTAAACATGTGATGAAATTGTCTTAAGTCACACGGATCAAGCTTTCTTTTAATCTTAGCCATTGATTCAAGATCTGATCATGGCCGTTGGTTTCCCAAAAAGAAAAGTATAAAGGAAAGGCTTGGGGCCATTTGTAAAGACACACAGAGGCAGAGCACTGAAGCTAAGCTGAGATTCTAGGGCGGGTTTGCTAAGAATACTCAAAAGTGTTTCCGCTGCAGAGAGGGGAATTTAGGCCAAGGGGATGATCTGATCCCAGGGTCTAGAATCAGCAAGAGGCAGAGATCAGCTCAGAGAAGCAACGCAGAGAAGCAAGAGGGCAGCAACTTGTGCTACGCAGGTGTTGCGCAGTCCCTCAAGGACAGCGTAATTGCTGCACGAAACCCTCAGGGGTTACGCAAAGACCCTCAGGGGCAGCGTAGGAACTGCGTCACCCAGTCTGGGGTAACGCAGCCCTTTCCGAAGCAACATTGAGGGTCAGAGGGGCTTTAGAGGCTGATGCAGAGGCTTTAGGGGCAGCATTGGGGTTTCTAGGCCCTAATTTTCGCTGAGTTCTGTAAATCCCATTTGAGGGTGTGGATCAATCATTATTTTGGCCCTAGATTAGCCAGTGAACTGTAGATCTAATATTTCTCTGTCAAGTTTTCCAGATCTGGAACCCAAGCTTGTTGTATTCAGAAAATTCTTAATAATAAAACCCTCCAGCAGCTAGAAGACCGGTTTTTTCGCATTGGGTTTTTCCAAGGACTATTTGTCCAGAAATAACTGTGTCACTTTGTCTATGTGTGCATGAACTTGTTCTAGATCTAGATTGGTGGAGATCTGTTATGTGTTTTGCTTCAATTTTAACTTGAATTTATTCAGTTAATAACTTGTCTAAGTAGGAGGAGCATAACTAGATTAATAGTAAATAATTTCTGCATAAAGTGTAAAGATTCAGAAATTTCCACACGTCCTTCTTCAAAAAATATATCCAGGTCTTGCAGGAGAAGTCATCTGTAAAAGTCATGTAATAGGAACATCCTCCCAAGGATGTCACAAGCAGCATACCAGATAAGTCAGAATGTATCAACTGGAAAATATCAGTTGTCTTTGTGACACTTGAAGGGAATGGTCCCCGTGTATGTTTCCCTTCGACACAACCCTGACATATACCTTCATGATCATCTCTCAATTCGAGCATCCCTGTCACCACCTTCCTTGCTTTGGGAAGGGCTTTGTAATGAAGGTGTGCAAACCTCTGGCGCCATAACTCTGTTTGAAGAGTTGTACCACATGTCATAGCCCCCAATGGACTTCCTCCAACCTGGTAGAGTGTATCTACTCTTAAACCAATAGAAAGAGCTTCCTTGAAGTTCTTCTTCCAAATAAGTACATTTCCATCAACAAAATGCCACCTTGAACCCGTTGTCTTCCATTCCCAAAATGGACACAAAGTTCTTCTTCAAATTAGGTACATACAACACATCTTGTAATCGAATAACTTAACCTTGAGATAAATGGAGGGTCACAATCCCTGTCCCTTTCACGGGATAGGTGGCATTATCTCCAAGGATAATTTCCATATTAGCATCCTTCTCAACCAAATCAGAAAGGGCTTCTTTATAACTAGTGAGGTACCTTGACCACTATCAATTAACCAGACATCCAAGGTGTCGGGTGGAGATGCAGCAGAGAGGGCAGATACAAGAATAAAATCATTTCTCTTATTTTCAACAACATTAGACTCATCGTACCTAGAATTTCTCGACCTCTTGAAAGGTTGCCCATTTCCATTACAAATAGAGGGAGGCTTCCTTTTTTCCTTAGAACCCGTTGTTCCTGCCATTCCTTCTCAAGTTGTTGTTGTCATCATCCCTGGGAGAGTCCCTTCTATTAGGGCACTCTCTTGCATAGTGACCAGTCTTGTTACAAGTGTAACATCTTCCCTTCCTTTCTTTCGGCCCCGCTCTACCATGGTTTTGATTTCTCGGGCCACCATGGTTCTTCTTCTTTGCATGAGCGGCGAAGGCAGTAGGGTCACTTCCATTACCATTAGAGGCATACTCCATCATTCTTGTTTCCTCTTGAGTGCATCTCGTCAATATTTCATCAAAATCAGGAATCACGTTATTATTGAGAATAGTGGTATTGAATACATGCCAATCATGGGGGAGACCTCCAAGTGCAATAAGAACCATCTCTCGATCAGATATTGCTTCCCCAATAGCTAGGAGGTTATTCCTGATTTCAGTGAACCTCACAAAATAAGATTGAATAGATTCATCCTTGCCCTTCTTGATATTCTTCAATTGATTCTTGAAGAAGAGGATTTGATTAGTATTGCTAGCCCTGAACATGCTCACCAGCTTATCATACATCTCCTTAGATGTCTTCATCTCAGAAATGTAAGCAACCAAGTGCTTATGAATAGAATCCCAGATAATCATCTTTGCTTTGATTTCCCCTTTTCTATACTTCGTCTTCATGGCAGCAGCTGCATTTGATGGAGGCTCTTGAATATTCCCCTGTACATAGGCCATGACATCTTGATCTTCTAGCGCTAAATCGAAGGACATCTTCCATGCATGATAATCAAACTTATTAGTCAATTTATCATCAGCCTTGAAACCCTTGTAGGTTGAGGAGGCCATTTGTCCTTGATAGGATTTTTTCCTTCAGAGATAGCTTCTAACACCAACTTGGACTCTTGGACTTTGTCTTCACCTCAAATCTGATACCATGTTAAATTTAGATAACCATGGTGTTCTATGCTTGATGCAATTTTACTTCAATCTTTCTTAGGCCCAATACAAAATAGCAATCACATAAACTTGAAAGTAAAATGTTGATAGAACACAATAATAGATCAATAGAAGACAAACCAAATATAGAACAGATTTACAATTCCTTTTGTCCAACAAAGATATGAGATATTGTGGCGTTACGACGGTCAGCAGGATGCTTCAACCAGCAAAGTCTTTCTCGGTCAGCCAGCACTTTCATGTGTCACACCCACATCCCTCAGAGACAGCTCATCACAAGTCAATGCAAGTCAAACCAGGGAAGCGCAGAAAAGTCAACGCAACAAACTAGGGCTTCGGTCAAACAACGCGAAATTCCTCGATTTTAGTGCCTAGTTGTACGGCCTCCTAAAATCGGAATTCTGCAGAAGATTGAGGTCAAACGACTAAGGGTTGACCACAGTCAACGATGGTCAACGCTGTAGCAAAAAAGCCCTAAATATATCAACATAGAAAACAAAAAGCCCTAAACAAATCAACATAGAAAACGGCAGCTTCATTCCACATGTGTGAGGGAAAAAAGGCCTCAAAAGGCTATCGAACCAATCAGATCACAATGAGAGAATGTGTGATGAGATGATGAGAAAATGACCTCCAAGTCTCTCCAATTTATATTCATCAATGAGGGTGTGTGACACATCTCTTAGGCATGTGGGATAAATTCGGCCGACCTTGCACATGTGGAAAATAAATTCAAAATCAATGTTTTGCTCATCCGATCAAGATGATCTTTAGATCAATCTTGCACCTCTCTGAAAGAGGAATCCAACAAAAATATGACCATCGTCATATGAGCAGTGCAACATAGATTTTGGACCTAGTTGCCCAAAATTAACACATCGATTGACTGCTACCATCTTCTTCAGCACAGGGGGTCCATAGGTTCTCTACCTCACCCCAAATGCGCACACAGTGATTCACTCCCTTCCAGGAAGTCTAGAATCCACTGTAACAGTAAGGAAATAACCAGAGGTCTTCAATTAGATCTTCCTTTGATGTTGCTTTAGGATTAGCCTCTTCCCAAGCTGTCCAAGACTCCAAAGCCTGATATCTCAGCCCACAACCTCTAGGGGACCCAAGCTATTACAGTGCTCCATACATTGCATCCCAACCCACAACCTCCAGGGACCCAAGTTGTTACAGGGCTCCAGAGACTTTGTCTCAACCCACAACCTCCAAGGACCCAAGTTGTTACAAGGCTCCAGGGACCCTATCTCAACCCACAGCCTCTGTTGAGATTTTGTGTAGTTGGGGTAGAATTGAGTGTGCTCTAGCCCTGAAACTTTGTGGAGGGGCTAAGAAACATATCAACTCCAAAACCCAGAAAGAGTTTGGATAAATTTCATCCAGTGTTGAAGTTATTCAAATAATTAATTATTTTAATGTACTACCTAAGTTTAAACTTAGGGAAATTAAATAATTAAAGTGAATTAATTAACACATGTGCAGAAATGTTCTAAGTGACGTGGATCAAGCAGTCTTTTAATCTCAGTCGTTCATAAGTGATTTAATCACGGCCGTTGATGTGTTCAATGAAAAAGTATAAGAGAAAGGCTTGAGGGTCAGTTGGAGACACAGACACATAGATGCAGAGCTGAGACACTGACCAGGAATTCTAAAGCAGGGTTTGCTAAGAATTTCCGGAGGAGTTTTTTGCAACGAGGGATAGTATTGGCTGAGGGATGATCTGATCCCAGAGCCAAGAGTCAGCAAGAGATAAAGGAGCAGCTTTTAGGATCAGCGCAAAGGTGCAAGGGCAGCAACAGCAGTAGTTATGCAGTAGCTGCGCAGCACAGCTTCAGCCGCTACGCAGTCCTAGCAGGGGCAGCGCTGCAGCTTCAGAGGGCTTCTAGAGTTACGCAAGGGCCTCCATAGGCAGCGTAAGGACTGTGTCACCCAGTGTGGGGTTACGTAGCCCCCTTCTGAGCAGCGCAGAGGCACGTAGAGCCTAGCAGGGCTGACGCTAGGGCTTCAAGGGCAACGTTGGGGTTTCTAGGGCCAGAATCAGGCTGAGTCTTGTAAATCCCGTTTGAGGGTGTGGATCAATCAGAATCTTGGTCTCAGAACAGTAGGTTAGCTGCAGATCTACATTTTCTCTATCAGGTTAACCAGATTTGGTACCCAG
This sequence comes from Pinus albicaulis, assembly GCA_034641835.2. Classification (NCBI taxonomy): domain Eukaryota; kingdom Viridiplantae; phylum Streptophyta; class Pinopsida; order Pinales; family Pinaceae; genus Pinus; species Pinus albicaulis. The sequence continues at coordinate 126,997,450 of CM076571.1, read as the reverse complement.
ATTTGTTGTACTCATAATCTACTTAATAATAATAAACCCTCATATCTGTTGCACCAGTTTTTCCGCTTTGGGTTTTTCCGAGGACTTATGTCCAAAAATCAGTGTGTCACTTTGTTGAATGAGCGTAATATTCAGTAAATGATCTACATGTGTAGGTTGTTAGTTGTGTTTACTCGGTATTTTCTGAATATTATTTCTGAAGATAACTTGTATAACTTAATCAAGTAGGAGAAGTAAACCATGATACTACAGTAGGATTTCTGCATAACTATATCCAGGAATTTTCACATGGTATCAAAGCGATAACAGATCAAGCTGAATCTCCAGCAAATCAGCTGAAGAATATTTTTTCTGCAGGACAGCAGCAGAAGCAACAGAGATCCGAAAAGGGCAACTTGGCAGCAGGAGGACGCAGACCCAGGAAGGGGCAGCGCTGCAGCTACAGGAGGCCATCAGGCTTACGCAAAGCCTTCCTAGGCCAGCATAAGGACTACGTCACCCAGTCTGGGGTTACGCAATCCACTTCTTAGCAGCATTGAGGCTACATTGGGCCAGTCAGTGGGACGCAGTCCAGTCATTCTTCCTGTTGCAGAGAAGTGTTGCCAAGATCCGAAAGGAGTGCTTCAGATCTTCAGCAATGCTGGTGTGGTGGAGATTTTGCCAGTGCAGAATTGTGCCTAACTAAGTCAACAAAAAGCGGGAGGAAGTGTTAAAATTGGACAACTAGGTCCAAACTCCGGTTGTGCTGCTCAGATGACGATCGCAATATTTTTATTGGATTCCTCTTTCGGAGAGGTGTAAGATTGATCTAAAGATCATCTCGATCGGATGAGCAGAACATGTACTTTGAATTTACTCCACTTATGTGCTGGGTCGGCCTGGAATAAAATATTGACTTAAATGTCTTAAAGGACGTGTCACACACCCCCAAAGATTTCTATATATTGGAGAGACTTGGAGCTCATTTGACACACATCAAGGTGGAGGAATTCTCTCTCTGGATAGCGTTGGAGCTGCGTATTCTGTCTGGATTGTTCTGGGGTTATGTGTGACACACTTGGCTGAATGACCTATTGAAGACTTTGCTGGTAGAAGCATCCTGCTGATCGCCGTAACGTCACCATCTCCTATCTCTGTTCTGGCTTGTCTTCTATCGATCTATTAGTATGTTCTATCTTCTTCAGTATTGTGCCCTAATCTGAAATGGCATAGAACAAGTGCAGAAATTAACATGGTATCAGAGCCAGGTTAAGACAAAGCCCCATTTGTGTTGAAAAGCAATCTCTGATTATAATGATGCCATAATTTTATTGTACACATCATGATCTTCTACATCATTGCATGCCATATTCGACGTTAAAAGCGATATTCTGTAGCAGTCTCATCATCTTAGAAACCGGATTCTGGTTTCCGTATCCATAAATATTTTCCCGCGGGGGTTATACTCTGTGGGGGGGAGAGTTCAGAGTTTCAGGGGTTCGAATCTCACACAGCCGTGCCTCTTTAATATGCCAAATCGTGTCAGAAGATTGCGGTGATTTGGATTTTATCTTCGTTTATTTTCCGCGGATAATAGCAAATATCAGTCCATCGAAGCGTAGGATCACCATGAGGAAGAAGCTCGACTCCCGCATTCCTGCGATGTTTCTGAGGCATGTACGTCACTTCTCTATCGCAAAGGTAGAAGTACGAAGTCTCTTTGAAAAAAAAAAAGGGAGGTTTGCGGCTAATCCATCCAAGAAAGATTCTTTATCAAATCAAAGGCGTAATTACAGTGGTCACGTAATTACTGTGGTTAAGATGCTAATGGGAGGGCCAAAATCGTCCTTCAGAAGCCGAGGAACGTAGAAGTCAGTTCGAAGCTCAAAATCTGCTGGCGCCGCATTATTTGTGTGAACTGCAATTTCCGGCGGAGCCATGGTGGACCGAAATTCCATTTTGGCGTGTTTAACAACAGACGACAGGCTGAATTATCCCAAAGGGTTACACCCATATCCCAGTTCATTATTTACAGCGTAATATTTGGGATCGAATAGCTGAATTTCCTGTAGGAGCTACATCTTTGGACTGGAAATTGAAATTCTCATCACTTCCAGAATTATTAGAGGACAAACTTCCCTGCTGAAGAAATTTTTCTTCTTGCTGTTTTTTTTTCGAATGTCTGTTCTAAATCAGCGAGCTAGGGATGAACCATATTTATCGGGATTCCATGGCCGTTGCAGGGTTCCTTTGTCGTAGTATCTCATCTGGATATTCTCGGCTGATGCGAGAAAAGGAATGAGGGACATTTGCATTGGTGATGTCTCTGACCGTATTCAGAAAGTCTATGCTGTTGCCGACATCGCAGAACGAAGGGCATTTTACACGGGGATGATGCCGGAATGTTCTGCGATTTCAAATAAGGATTATTTGGTACCGGAAAGTCATGCATGAAAGGATGCTGTATATATACTCAAACAAGTCTGCTAAATCCCTTGTCAAAAGTCAATTATCAGATTGGAAGATAGTGTCTTCTTTACACTTTCCGCTTCCCAGGGCACATACCAGGGATGAATGTGCCTGCACGCTGTGCTTTTTTTTTTTTGCTATATTATCCATGCAGAGGTCTGGAAGTGGATGGTTTGAAACATTACTGAATAGCCATCCTTATTTTAGTTCACATGGAGAGATCTTTTCTGTGAAAGAAAGACGACAAAACTCCTCCATCATTTCTCACTCCTTACATACGGTTTACAATCTGGATTGGACCAGCCGTTCTGTCAAGAATGAATGCACAACTGCAGTAGGACTTAAATGGATGCTTAACCAGGTCACTTTGATAAACAAAGTAACCACATTGATAGTAGCTTAGTGAAGACATTGGACAGTGGTTTGGGCATCACATTTGGAGTTGGGATTGTCTGAAGACTTTTGGAGACAATCTTAAGAAACAAACAGCCTGATTTGATGGAAAATCCAAGGCTAGATTCATTGCTTGTGAAAGGCCGAGACTATGAGTATGCATCTAAATTGCTGTAAAAAAGCTAGTGCAGCAAAAGCGAGACTTGGCGTATGTAGCGAGCGGTAGGATGAGTGTTGTGGCAGGCCGCAAGCCATACCACAACTGCAAGCCGTGTGGTTATCACATGAGTTTTTGACTGTGTGATTTGAGGCAGCCACAGATTCAAGCCAAAGTTGGATGCAAACCAATCACATAATTCCCAGATCTGTGCACATGACATAGACAGGATTCCAAGTGAAATCAAAGGAATTGTTTTGATGTACTTGGCAAAGTCTTTAAGATCTCTACATGCGAGCGAGAGTACCTTTATTCTTGTGTTGGATACGCGGAGTGACATGAACAAAGCTAAATTACGGATTTAATATCAGCATGATCGGTTCTAGATACGCGAAATCTAGAGAGAAAAATTACCGGAGGCGAGATACGCGATCAATGAGCACATAGAAGCCGATTATGGATGAGACATTGGTGTGTAGATGAACACCTCCTAGTGCGAGCTAAAGGCGATTGGATCCTTAGCTCGATAATAGAAAAGTCTTGGAGGGCAGTTGAGGAAGCTACAAGTTTGTTCTCCACAAAACATCCAGAGTGGTCTTGTAAGCTTGAGGAAATCTTCACTACGTTAATGATGAAGAAAATTGTGATGCAAGTCCGGAAAGGTATCTACTAATAACGACAATTTTGAAACTAAATACGTGAGTCTATGTCAACATCATCATAGCCGAAGTGACATAAATAATTACCATGTTGAAGCTGGAAGTTTTAAGGGTTGACTGCTGAAGTCCTTGGGGAAATTCTATGTAGTGGTCAAAATTTTTTACAGCCCTAGGAGCAGTCTGCTGAAATAACCAAAAATGGGCAGATCTGGGAGCAACTCAAGGTGCAATGCCTCAAGTGCAGGATAAACCAAGGTAGATTGGATCCCTTGTTTTTGTACGCTGCAGTCTTAGAAGGCTGTTTGAAGGAGCTACTCACAAAATTACAGGTAGTGGCTTAAAGGACTTCTAACACAAGCTGAGGCTTGTTGATATGTTCCCCCTGTATGAAAGTGACATAGATAGACACCTATGTAGCAGCAAGCATGTGACTGTATCAGTCTTACATTGGAGCGTTATGGTAAACTTAAAATGTGAACTGAGAAGTTTATGCAGCTTTTTGTCACATGGTTGGAATCTTGAATCATGATCAGCAAACTCTGTTTGGATGGCTTTAATTTGTGGGAGATCGAGGTCCCAATTCCAAAATGTGATGTACGGATGCCCTCATTCAAAACGGATGTCTTCTCTCGAGAGAGAAGGCGGCATTAAGAGGGAGATATATACGCGCATGTGCCCCTGGTGGGTGTCTTTGTTCAACGAAAGAAGATCCTCATGGCTCGGGGGAGATATGGCTTCGAGAGGGGGAAATTCCGAGGAAAACCAAGAAGCCATATTAATAACGGGGGTATCTAGCGACCATGAGTACTTTTTGTACAATACGACCTTGGATACCAGCACGAAGTAAGTAAAGAATCGAAAAGGTACGGAAGGATGTTATGCGCAGGACAAAGCAGTTGTCACCTCGAAATGGCTCCACAAGATCAAGCATGGATCTGATGGAAGTGCTGAAAATTTCAAGGCAAGATTCGTTGCCTGTGAGGAAGATATAGACTATGATGACATATTTGCACCTGTAGCCTGATATACCACCATTCGATCTATTATATTCCTTGCTGCTACGCAAGGATGGAGTCTTCATCGGATGATGTGAAGACCGCATTTTTCTGCATGGCGTGATAAAGGAAGAGATATATGTGGAGCAACCTTTGGGGTTGGAAGTCCAGGATCGAGACACCCATGTCTGCAGGTTGAAGAAAGCCCTCCATGGGCTTAAACAAGCACCCTGAGATTGGTACAAGAGGATAGATAGCTACTTGATGAAGCTAGGCTTCACTCGAAGTAATGCTGATCCGAACCCTTACTTCAAGGTTGTTAAGGGAAAACCTCTCATTCTGGTGCTGTATGTGGATGACCTCTTCCTGACAGGTGCTGACCCTCTCATTCATCAGTTCAAGAGGGAGCTCGCTGCTGAGTTCGAGATGAAGGATCTAGGAGTGATGTACGGAACGAAGGTCTAGCGAACTGGCGAGATTCTCTTTCTCGAAGAAAATACATTATGGTGCGGTGAGATGGAGCGCAAGTCCATGGAACTCAACTTTAAGAAGTTGAGGAGCACGTTCTTTGAGCTCGTCCTCTTGGTATTGATAACTCATATTGTCCATATGTTCTCTGACGAACATGACTAGATTTTATCTTGTGCGGTGAACACTTTGGTCAACACATGGTTCATCATAACATTCTTCAGGTTGGTGCAAAACTCTTGAGATATCTACCGAGGCACGACGACCATGAGGTACGAGATACACTGCCGGGAGTATGACACTCCATGGATATACTGATGCCGATTGGGCTGGTAGTGTGGTGGATCGCAAGAGCACATCTGGATGCTACTTCACAGGTAGATCTGCTTCGGGCAGGAATCTAAAGTCGGTAGCCTTGAGCACTGCTGAGGCCGAATACATTGTAACATGTATGGCCTGTTGTGAAGTCACTTGGTTGCGAAATCTCTTCTGTGAGCTGTTCGAGCATGTGCTAGATGCCACCGTTATCCTTTGTGATAACCAGAGGGGGATTCATTTGTTACAAAATCCCGGGTTCCACGATTGGTCCAAGCATGTTGATGGCTGGTAACACTTTAGCTGGGATATGGTACAATGAGGCGCCGTAAGGCTCGATCATATAGGAGCTGATGAGCAGGTCGCAGATATTCTCACAATGCCCTTGGGGAAGGTCATGTTCCTAACCTTCCATGAGAATCTTGGAATCAAGGAACGACCCTATTCTGAGGGTCTTGTTGGACGATGAGCTTTGGGAACTCAAAGGTTGTTTTGGGGATAGCTTCCTAGGCTATAAGCACTTGTAGATATGCAACACCATTGTGATTATTCGAGTTGGATTTCGCCTCTCATTTATACGTACCTGATATGCATCCTACCCATTGAGTTCGAGGAGCTCGTAGGTACCTCTCATTTGGCCAATGAGGTGGGAAAAGCTAGAGACTAGTAGCAAGGGCGGTGGAGCGCGTGGGGTTTTTTGTGCTCTCTATCTGGGATGGCATAGTCCAACCGCTTATGCGGGATCAAGTATAGTGAGGTGCGGGACCTCGCACGACTTCGAGGTCGGAAGGAACCAACTTCGGGTTGGTTGGAGACTCTTTGTGAGTCGATAGAGGTTTTCGGACCTGCGGTACAAGATCTTGTCGGTAGAAATTTATGATGTCTTTGTGACTGACCCACTTCTGTTCTGAAATAAAGAGGCCAGCAAAGCAAGTTACGGCGGGATGACGCACGATGTTTGGATTGCACTAGTGGACGGAGTTCTCTCTAGTTGAGAGGGAGTGTTAAAATTGGACAACTAGGTCCAAACTCCGGGTTGTGCTGCTCAGATGACGATCGCAATATTTTTATTGGATTCCTCTTTCGGAGAGGTGTAAGATTGATCTAAAGATCATCTCGATCGGATGAGCATAACATGTACTTTGAATTTATTCCACTTATGTGCTAGGTCGGCCTGGAATAAAATATTGACTTAAATGTCTTAAAGGACGTGTCACACACCCCCAAAGATTCCTATATATTGGAGAGACTTGGAGTTCATTTGACACACATCGATGTGGAGGAATTCTCTCTCTGGATAGCGTTGGAGCTGCGTATTCTTTGGATTGTTCTGGGGTTATGTGTGACACGCTTGGCTGAATGACCTATTGAAGACTTTGCTGGTAGAAGCATCCTGCTGATCGCCGTAACGTCACCATCTCCTATCTCTGTTCTGGCTTGTCTTCTATCGATCTATTTGTATGTTCTATCTTCTTCAGTATTGTGCCCTAATCTGAAATGGCATAGAACAAGTTCAGAAAATTAACAGTTATAGAGTGGGCAGGTAGTGAAAAATACCAGGATCCTACTGATCCTATTAGAGTATATGGAAATAGTCTTACAACACAATCATCTTCAACTACTTCTTTTAGATTGATGGCTAACATAAAATTATGAATGTGTTATTCTATCGGAAGACCATCATCAGGATTAAATTTAGGAAACCACCTTTCAGGATATTTTGGAAGGCCATGAAGAGGAGTAGGCATATTTATAGCCCCTAGATTGTTCCATGGACAACCTTCCATTGGATCTTGGGTGGATGTGATGGATTGAGTTTGAGTTGAAGAAGAGGTAGGCTGAGTGCTAGGACTACTTGAAGGGATAGTAGTTTGAGAACTGGAACTAGTTAAAGTAACTATGATTGTTGGAATAGAAGTTGTGGAAGTGAGCAAAGGTAATGATGATGAATGGGATAAAATCTCGGTGGCGATTAACTCTAATTGAGTCCTCTTTATTCTCTTTTGATTACTATCAATGTGAAATTCAAAAGGAAGAATTCATGTCTTTTGACTTTCTGATCGAGTTAATATTATTCAAGGTTGTAAAGAAGATGAAATATTGATATCCGATATTTGAGAAGATTCAAGCTTTTCAGCAGAAATAGATACTATCTCTAACTTTTCTGTCAAAGACTGAACTTCTGGGGAAGTTTGATGAGAATTAGGAGATAATATGGGTTGAGTATCACTAGGAGACTTAGGAGAAGGATGATCAACTTTAGATTTTAATGATGAGGATCTAGATAATTTTTTGGAAGTTGATGGGGATCTAGAGGGAGAGAGACTCTTAGATTGATGAGACATTTTTTCCATTCACAAGGCCCTCCTTCTAGCACCAAAATTTTTAGGCCTATGAATTTAGCTGCCAAAACATGGGGGAGAACCACCCTGTCTGAACCTTAAAGCAGCGCCTTTTTCGTTTGGTGTGGTGGCACCGACTAGGGATAATGGGACCAGTTTCCCAATAAAGATGATTTTGGGGGTGTTTTGATTATAAAACATGCAATGGAAAATATTCTAATTTATCACATGCATCTATCTAAACTATATATGCTACTATATACCTAGGTTGTTTCTTTTTTTATGCGATCTAAAGGGATATCCTTCAACTATTAGTAATGTAGATTATTTAATAGTTGAAAGGGATGCAAATTATATAAGATGATTATTCTAACAAAATCGTTTGATTATAAGAATTATGAAAAATGTATCGCATTCATATGTGTGATTATATATTGGATAAGAAATCATAGAAAAATATTAAAATAGAAGTGCATGTAACATTGATCTATAATAGCGTTTCAAATATATAATGCAATAAAAATAGACTCTCAACCTATAAAGCAAGGCTTAATACAAGTAAATAGAAGTACCATATGTACGAAGTTCTACTCATGTAAACTGACAGTAATTGATCTTCTCTTCTTCATTTTCAAGAAATTTAAAGAGTACAGTAGTGCAACATCAATTAAAAAACTTTAATTGTCAAAAGATAACAGACTATGCTCCATTAATTCATCAAAGCATTCACAAAATAGTCCATTCTTTGCAAATGTTTTTTACAAATTTCTATACCCTTCTCTAAATGCATGAGAGGGGTTTAAATACTAAACTAACTATGTTCTAAAGTAGATTATAACCAAAAAATAGAGGAGATTTCAAACAACCATCCTCGTAAGACTAACTTTGACTGCAATCTAGGAATATAAAGTAACAATATGACTTATGAGTTCTGATATTTCTTTTGGATTTCCCCCTGAAGTTGACAAATATCTAGCATGGGCTTGAGCTGAGCTGGCTACGAAATATGTGATCTGGCTTGTCCTTTGAATATTGCATTTGAGAGTGTTGGTTGCAATCTTCTTGTCGAATATATTAAAGACTACAGGGTCTGGTATTGATGATAAGGTTTTATAAGAAAATTACAATAATTTTCTTGATCAAACTTATTTACTTTTTTAATTGTTTCATCCTTCGTTTCTTCCTTTTGTTTCCATTGTGTTTCCAGTTTTTTGACTTCTGAAAGAACTTCAGATGTACGCTCTTTAATAAGTTCGGCTTTCAAAAGCTGTTCACACACAGATTCACTAATATCCTTTGCCAACTTGAATGCTTTCATTGCTTCTTTCTTTGCATGTTTTATCTGTGCTTCCAAATATTTGAATAAGATTTCCTTGTGGGAATTATCTACCTGGGGTAGATCAACTTCATTACCCGAGTCTGATGATTTCCATTGAATGTGTTCATTGATTTTCTTCTCAATCTTCTCACATTCAAGTTTCTGGATAGCTACTTGCTGGATCAATATTTTACTTGAGTCACAATAAGAGCCAATAATAGAATCTTGTTGGAAAAATACTTATTTTTATTGTTTTAACTTAGCATTTACATCCAAATTCTTCCTTTATGAATTTCTCTAACTGTGTTTGGCTTTGTAATTTGGTCAGTGTTGCTTCCAATTATGTTTTCTTTTCAGTGATTTCTGCTTGATGCTGAAAATTGAGACTCCCAAAATATTTTTTAAATTGGGACATCTTAAATTTCATTTGCTCACTGGATTTAGACTTTTCTTGCTGTAAAAACCTCTCTAATTTTTGTATTCTATCTTATTTTTTCTTCGGTAAAATTTTAACCTTAGTTTCCTTATCAATAGTGACAATAGCATATGCCCCTGCAAACTGTGATAGTTTGATTAAATGTCTAGTAAGATCAGCTAGAGGATCCTTCCATAAAACATCTACTGATTCATTTGTAAAATCTGAGACTTTCTCATCAATTATTTTCCTTTTTCTTCTCTTGACTACAGCCTTATGACTAGGAGTGTAGAAGATATCCAACGAAGGGATTTCCTCAACTTGTAACACTATCTATTCTGTAGGATAAGCTGAAATGATCTCTCGATCATGAGTTTTTGGAACTTGTTGTAGTGGTGTAAAAGTTTCCACTAACTTCTAGGAATGTTCAGGTGTCTGAAAACTAGTATCTTGATCTATATTGGGATTTTTTAGGTGTTTTTATTGCTTTATAAAACTTGTCTCATTCACTATTTAAATTTTTTGGTTGGGACTTTCCTGATTGATCAAGTGTATCTTGAGTGTGTTGAACTTCTTGAGAGGTTGACTCTATTCCATTGCTTCCTTTTTTCTCTTGCATCTCAATCTCTTGGATTACTTGATTAATCATCTCTTTTGGGTTTTCCTTTCTATTTTCAGATTCATTTTTTAGAATGACCCAAATTGTGAGATTGATGCTCTGATTGTGCTGACTCATCTTCAAACATGTCTTTCACTTGATTATCCAAGCTAATACTTGGAGTAGGTATGTTTACATATTCAATAGTTAACAAATATAGAGTAATATTTTCCAATATCTTACTTCTATATGCTTGGAAGGCTTCCAAGTCATCTTGATTGAGTTGATTGGATGAAAACTTGAGTATATATGAAAAATTTTCAATGCCTTGAAATAAATCATAAAATCAATCTATTTCTTTCACAAAAGGCTTCATTTTGAGTTCTATGATGTAGTTTTTAATTACATCATTCATATCATATGATCGCTTTGGCATTACTACCAAATTCAACATATTAACCTTTGAAACTTCCTTGTAGGCATGACCGATATCAAAAAGTGCAAAAGTACCGCATTGTAAAGGGAAATTTGGCCAAACGACTTTCTTAGCATCTTTAAGTTGTTTAGAAATACCATTTACAAGAAGATGGTAGGCTATTTCTCTTGCAAATAACTTATCAGGGACATAATATGGTAGGACATGAGGAGAAGAATAACTCCCAAATACTGTGATATATGTGAAACTTTCCTCTGCAAACCATCTAGCAACATGAAGAATGTTTGTACTAGCCTCTTTGGAAACCCTAGGGGATTTCTCATTGAATATCATTTGGTGCATAGGTAACATGACTTTATGGGAAATTTTGTAAAACTGAAAATGGAAGTATGAATTCCAAAGGGCTCTGTGGTAAATGTGGATTGGGGTAGGTTCTTGGGTCGTCCATTTCCATCCCATGGTAGGAAAACTAGAAGAAAAGAAAACTACATCCATGACATAAGCACTCATGTAAAAGGGAGGTATTTCTCTAGATGAAACACTTATTTTACTCCTATACTCCATTATCTGTTTAACTAAATTATCAGATAGGATATTTTCCCAATTCAGAATTAAAGAATTGATGATTGCGTTAATTAATTGGACCCAATCTATAAAAAACCTAGTGGTACCAGGTTTTGCTTATAATCTAGACAACATACCGGTAGCATAACAGTAAGGGGAATGAATTTGGGCAATTGGGTATGTATCGAGTTTATCTCTCTTAAGTTTTCCTTAGTCTTTTTTCCATTCCTTTATGAATTTCATCAGATCTAGATTTTTTTTTCTAAATCTCTGGACAAAATCCTTGTCATATTTCTGCTGCAGCGAGGGTAGATGGTACAATTCATGTAAGTCTTCTACCCTGAATGACCCAATATTCTTTCCTTTTGAATCTTTGAATGTTCTATCTTCTATTCTCAAGTGGTTGATTACCCACTTAACCATGTCTATACAGGGAAGAATCTTTAGCCTTGCTGCTACCTTATGGATGAATGAACATGAAACATTGAAATAAGTCATGTCTTAAGTAACTAACATGCCTGTTGTAGTGACTTTCATTATTACCCTTGGATTTTCTTCTTCAAATAACTGATACATTTCTCCCCATGATGAAATGCCACAATCCTTGTTGCAGGTGGTGTCTGAAAATAAGGGAGACATATCTGAGTCTTTGGTAGATGATTCTCTGTCAATTTCTTTGCCTTTCTTGTTCATTTCAATTTTCCTCACTCCGTTAAGTGGTCTCCTAATTTCAAGCAAACAGAGAAAACATTAAAAATATAGAGAAAAAGGAGGAAAAAAAATTGAAACAATTGCAGCATTCAATCATTTCAATGCATGCTTGAAGTAGATATGAATCTATCAAAACCTTACTTCTATTAAATTTTATTAATCACCAATAATATTTTTAAATCGAATCTCTTACATCTTCACGTGAAATGTCCATTAATCAATTTAAAGAGTTGGATCTTATATTTTGGTTTGATTTGACATGAGTCATTTCACATCACATATCACAACTTATAACTAACTCAATTTATGATGTTACCCATAAATTCTGTGAAATGAGATCTGCACAAATCGCACATCGCAACTTTTATGCAGTAAATTAATTTTCTTTTAGTTATATCCTGCAAAATGTGAAGTGTGCTTTCAAGAAATCATGTCGTTGCTCTCTATCGGACTTTGAAGCCTTATGTTCATTAATTTATTGGCTCATTGGGTCCACGTAATTGTAACTTTCACCAAATTTCCTATAAGGTGATCATTTAAATGAGGCGCGATGTGATTTTGGTTTATAACAATGATTAGGGTGTTTGTAATAATATTTCGATATTGCTTTGGAAAGAGCTTAGCGCATATCACAACCCACATGAATTAATGAATTTGAAGTCATTTTAATTTTGTAAGCTATGCGATTTGAAATGTGCACTAAGGAATAAAAGCATATAAGTAAAAATAAACTTTATTTCCTAAATTTTTTTGACTTAAAGCTAAAAATAAATGAAAATGAATTTATTAATCATTTCTAAAGGGTCCCCATTTATTAAAATAATTGGGGGTTGTTGTATAGAACAACAGGCAGAAAGCTTAAACCCATTATTTGATGGAGAATGACTTCTATCATTTTATGTTTCATAACAGTGTGAAATTTATATCTGATAAGAAATAATTGGAATAGTTTTCATGTTTTATAACAGAGTAATATAACTTTATAGCCCTTCACTTTTCATTAAGCATGGCTATGTCTTTCTTATCTAGGGTTCCTAGTTAGATAGAAGGGTGAAAGTATCGAACCAAAGCCTCTGTAATCCCTCATCACTATTGGGTGGAGGAAGATCTCCTCTGGAATCCCAGAATATGTCTTCAGGTTAAATCCAGAAGGGTGGAGGTGTGGGAATAAAACCTCGGTAATCCCTAATGCCTAGAGATTAAGACAATGTTTTGATCATATTTATCTTAAAATATTACCTGTTTAGCATGGCTTTTAGAGCCACCCAACCAATAAAATTGAATAGATGTCTTTTTGTTGCATATGTGCATATTGACAGTAAAGAGGGTTTTCAATTGAGCATGTGGCAAAGGAAAAAAAAATCTATGATCCCTAATGCCTAGATATTAAGACAATGTTGTGATTCTCAGTGCCTTAAAACATTACATTTCTGGCATGATTGTTAGGGCCACCCAACCAGTAAAATTGAATATATGTCTTGTTGCTACATATACACATATTGACAGTAAATATATTTTTCACTTGAGCATGTGATAACTGTGGCAAGAAATTTGTTACTATGCTTACCTATTCGTAGTGCAATAATGTGTCTTTCCATCACACAAGACAATAGTAAAATTGTATAGGCAAGTACATACATAACTTGTTATGAGGATTTATCATACAGGCATAATTGTCATGTGCAAATGTCTCACGTATGTGCCACCATCGTTAACTTTCCTAAGGCAGTGACTGATGACCCTACAATGCTTCTAGATTTCTTACTCTAAGCTTGATAACTGAGGTTTAGTGACATATTAACTAAATATTAACTGCCATTTTCACTAACTATGCCACATGGCTATTATATTTTCATGATACCTCTGTACCAAGTTTTATGTACAATTGTTGTGTGGTTGTTAAGTTCTCTTATACATATATGTGTATTTATGGAAATAAAGGAAAGTTAAAACATTGAAGTGGTTTTTGTATAGTTACTTGGCATTCCTACTCACACATAGTTTCTATTGATGTGTGGTGAATGTGATCCTTGAATGAAAAAGACAACATGACATTAATATTTCGTTGTTGATATTACTTTTTGATGTATTAGTTGAAACTTTACTATAGTCCTGCTCATAATCCCTTGAAGCTCTTGGGAATTGTATATATAGTAGATATTAGTGTTGGATAGGTTAATCTCAAGTCTTAGAACCCTAGTGTCATCAAAGATGTTGAATCGACAATCACTCTATCTAATGGAGGGAAATCACTTTGCTCATCATTGAAGTGCTTGATCTGATTTTTGGTTTGGTCTAAATCATAGAATTTCTTGAGTTTACTTTTGGTATGAATTTATCCTATAGGGGTTACAATTTCATGACCCATAAATAATAAAGAGCCAAACCTTTATACTGCATGTCATTAGAACCTCCCTTGGAGCAATCTTTTCCTTTCTGACTATCCTTGACGTCTCTTTCATATTTTGTTGTAATGCACCAATATGCTGGCGATGAGAAAGCTTGTTGCAAGTTTGCACTTACTGACTGATGGATATTCTACTGCAATCCTGTATAGTGCTATGAAAACACAAGAACAAGGGTTATTATTCATGGATATATGACAGTATAAGAAAAAAGTAGCTCTGCATTTAAAATCCTAGCTCTGATATCTCAAGTAACCACTTGAAAATGGACCAAAACCCTTTTCAAAATATGGGTTGTTGGTAAGCAAGCCAAAAAATTATTAATGGCTGAAATAAATTAAAAAAAGAGAGTAATTGTACCTCAAACTAGGTGATTGGGGTCTAGGCCTCTTTAACTTTTGTTGGGAAAATAAAATTTTCTTTTGAACCTTTGTTAGAGATTGTTGGGCACCCATAAACACAGAATTGTACCTTCCTTAAAGCTTGTTAGGAATCATAGAACAAGTATTAGAACTTTGTAATAGCTTCTATGCTTAAAATATGCACATTAGAGCTTAAAAACAAACCTGCTACAGGAAATGCTTCCCACATCTCCCTTATGATGCAGGTGTAATGCTAGTTGTTGGAAATTCCAAAACAATAAAACAACAGGGGTATGTTGGGAGTGAAACTCCACATCCAATGATCTGGTGCAGATATGAAATGGTATGGCCCCCTTGGCAGGGGGGTCATGTAACTCAATGACCATTGATTTTGAAGGGCTTATGAGATGTCTCTTGCAAGTCATGCCCCTTCATATAGTTTTACTGGTTCACATCAAAAGAATAGATGACAATGATAAGCAAGGAAATTCTATTATAGATAATATTTAAGTATCAATTCCATGTACAAATAATAGGCGTGTTCATAGAAAAAATTCACAGTTTCTTCTCAATTATCAATTTCACATGTAATGAAAATATCATGTGTGTAATGAACATCATTGATGAGTTATAATGGATATATGTGACACTGTTTTTCTCTCTCACTTGTATCTATCCTATATTTCGTTCTCTGAAATATACAATTTCACAATCTAACATGATGTCAAAGTTAGGAAATTAGCTATGATGTGTAGCATAGGGCTCACTTCCATTTGCTTTTTGGTGCCAATCTAAGATCTTTGTTTTAATTGAGCACTCAAGGTGAAAAAAATTAGAGAAGGACAAAAAAAAATAATTTAGGGGATGTGTTAGAGTTTAGTAGGTTAAAATTTTTCACATCTTACATATCCAAAACTTAACTACTTCACAGTTTTGCATTTCAATTTGAAAAAATTGCACCTTATTATATTTGCATAAAATTTAAACTATGGGAGAAGCTTATGAAGTGTACACAACTTCATATTTTCATGTTTTAATTTGGAAATATATGCCTTATTATATTTTCTTTCAACTAAATTGGGGAATTTTCTAATTTATATATTCTCAAACAGGGCCCTTGAATCATTACGAGTGAGGCAAGTATCTCTCCAAACTATCTATCCAACAACAATAGCAATATTGCGATGGTTGTGGGTCATCATCCTGCTTTAGTGAGTAACCCACAAGCATTGAAGAATAATCCTAGTTGTATGAAGGGTACATTTTTTGGGTCTCCTATGGTACCCACTATCACCATTCGTACATTACTTCAACTAGCTTCCATTGCCAGAACTCTCTATGTTGTTTTTGCATCAGAAACCAGGGAGGAAAACCACATTGGTGCAACGATGGTTCCAAATATAGGTATAAATACTACTAGAGGTGAATTGGTAGATTTACAAATACTAACACATGATATTCATTTCAGCGCAAGAGAAAATTTTGTTTCCTCTATCTATAATAATTGAGGGAGTGTAAGGATGAATAATGATGATAATAAATGTAATTCATAGTCCCTGAAAACCTCTCCTCTAATGATCATGTTCCATCCATCATCCCTCGTCCTAGACATTGGGTTTGGGAACCATTACCTTCGAGTGTTGCTCAGACTACCTCTCCTGTAGATTATCATCCTGCAATTACTCACAGAGAAAATGTGCATTTTTTAGCCATGCCTCCTTTTCCAAGTGTAAGTGTCTGAACTACACCATTAGGGGTTGAATATCCAGCAACACTTTTACATTGGAACTCTATGCTGAAGATTCGAGAATTCATAAACATGAACGACCATTCATATTTGAATCTATCAAATGGGGTTGTTGTAGCAGCTACAACAAAAACCAAAGAGAAAACAAGACCCTTTATATTAAGGACACAAAAATATAGAAACCAATAAGAAAATTCATTACACATAATCAAAATTCCAATAAACAAAGTGCGATAACTTGAATAAAAATCTCTTGAGCAAAAATTTTAGGAGACAATCTACAAAGAAATGAAGTTTCTTACTAGATTAGTGTCCTCACTCCAACCAAAAGAGTGTGCATCTAATGCAAATTTCATTATCCCACCACTGTAATAATAAAACTCAATATAATATTCAAAGGACATTCAAAAGTTAAGAGTGAGCATGTGTAGGTGTAGTTGGTAAAAGGTGTCAAATCTCAGGGAGGGGTTCCCTCCCCATGGTTGGTTGCCTTGATGTTGTCCTATTGGTTTTCTACCTTACCAAGTCATTCAACATGGTTCCAATTGGTATGATTGGGGTGTGGTTCTTCTATCCAATCATAGGTAATTGGATCTATAAATGAGAGACGATTCCTCTTCACTCTGTGTCCTTTTGCCTCCTCTTTTTAGAGCATGTGATATGGCTATTCTGTATGGGGTAATCTGAACGATGTCCATGTTGATAGTGCAAGGGTTGGTTGATAGTGAAATTCCATGTTTCGAGTGGCGAGATTTTATAGTGAAAGTCCATGTGGAAAGTGGGACCTACTTGATACTAGTCGCCTAGGCTCATTAGATCAAAAAGAAAGATGAACAACCATTTCATCCTTAATCAAGTGCTACTCTACACTATTAATGAAGTGGAGTGCATTGATATAAGGGAAGTGCATTATTGAAGGGGAGTGCATTGATATAGGATCTGTGATCCTAGTCCTAAACAATGGCCTTACCCTTATCCGAGATAGTGACAACATTAAGTAAGGTAGATGCTAGCTAGGAGCATATTTCAATGGTAAATTATAATGATATGCAGTTGGTGCTAAGGCTAGCATAGGAGGAGACGCTACTAGATAAAGTGTAACAATGATAAAGGGTGTAACAACAAACCACACAAGCTAGCTCAAAGTTAATGGAAGCAAGTGAAGGGATAATACTACACTCATCCTTCCGAGTAGTAGAAGGTGTACCATGATACTGAGAAACTGCATCAAGATCACTAAGAAAATAAACCTAATCCTCATATAGGAACTCGACATAATAATAGTGGAGTAGAAATGCTATGAATGTGATGTAACTACGCACACCCCACATGATAAAATCCATAGGCATAGCTTGGTTAATACTATTGGTTCCCCTCTATTCTTGGGTTTTACCCCTTTTTCCACCCTTTTCCCAGCTTTAGATGGATTGGGCTAAGCCCTTGTAGGTGTTGGATTAGCTAAACACTATTTTCGCCCAAAGGCAGGAACACAATGAAAATCTATATAGTAAAAACTCTATCATTTCATTAGTTAGGTTTTAGATCTGGAGGTCACCTGCTAATGAATATGTGAAACTCAAGGAGTGATTCCATCATATTGTTGTGTTCTTCTTCCATCTTATTTTTGTTCTCCCAGGGCATAAATAACCTCCACTATTTTCTTTCCCAAATTTATTCCACTCTTTGAAATCCCACTTTATGATGCTTTATGATGAAAGGAAAGGGAAAAAATCTACATCTCCTAATAACCTATATTTTCCAGAAATAAGAGTAATCCAGGGGGGAGAATAAAATAGAAGATATAGCATAAGACCATGGATTCCTATCACTAAATATCTAACTTCTTCTGATCATTTCTCCATTTTTTCCTTTGGATCAATAACAAGGATCTCCCAACGAGACCATTGAGAAATGGCATGGAACATTGCTGGGTTTCTGCAAGTTTCCTTGATATTGATGGTTATCCACAATGAGGGTTTTACCAACATAAGATTAAATGATTTTTAATTTAATTCATACGGGGTCTTTTGGAATTTTACTGTGGTGGTTGCCACCATAGTTCCAATTCCAATAGTGGAGGTCCAAAAACGAGACCATTGAGTGAGGGCATGGGACATTGTTGGGCTTCTCTCCAATCTATGTGTCGTTTCACTATGTCGAGTAGATATTTTAGAGGTGAATCGCAGATGGTCAATAGCAGGGAAGGAGGAAAAATGGTAGGAAAGGAAAATTCTAGTTAGCCGGGTCATAACTTACTATAAAAATGGAGAGAGTCGTAGAAAATGGACAGGAAACATAAGTGTAGGGGGGGGGGGGAGGAAGAAAGGAGGAAAAAACTCGGTAATGCAAGGAAAGAGTTAGCTGTTGGGGATCGAAGCTATGGAATTGGTTGTACAAGGGTGGGAGCGTGGTCTTTCCAAGACAAAATTAAGAGGGATAGAGCATAGAAGATATATATATATATATATATATATATATATATATATATAGACACAAGTTAGTATCTGAAACCTATATAAAATTTAGAGCAATAAAATCTCTTTGTTATTGTTTTCTTTGTGTGTTGTTGTAGGGAAGGATTTTAGCAATAAGTCTATAACTAGTTCCCCTGCTATTGCATATCTTTTTCCATTTGTAAATTGAATTTCTTTTCCATGGTATTGGATCCCCTACGGTTGTGTTGTTTGCATAATAGATTTCCTTGCTGCTGTATGGAATCACTTGCTATTTCATATTTGTTGCTATTTTCATATCATATTGTGTGGGGTTAATTAACCATATGCCTAAATATTTTACTATTTTAATATCAGATTGTGTGGGGTTAATTAACCTTATGCCTACAATATTTTTCTGTTTTCATATCAGATTGTGTGGGGATAGATAACTCCTACCCTCAGAAAATAAGATGCTCTTCACGGTCTCCTCCAATAAAAATCCCATGCACATGTATGTGCAAGTATTCACAACATATAAAGAATCATTCCAAACCATATGTGCCAAAACAGGAATAGCTATGCCCATAAAAGCATAGCCCCCATATGTAACTAGCTCTAAGATTTGAAGTGGATATAATTAAAAATGTAACATCCAATCGAGGATCGAATACTCAATGCTTCGGGACTGAACTTCCCAAGTGGACCTATCGTGATGTCACAATGGACTACATAAGTTATAAAAATGACAGAAAGGGAATATTATTGTAGATATGTGTCTCATGTGTGTGGACACCTGGGATCTTCTCAGCAAACTTGTCCAGTCTTCAATCCCTTGCTCATATTTTGTACCACTTACCCAAAATTATTTCCCCATATGCACTTAATTTATCATGAACCAGCCTCATAAAGTTAAGTTAGTGCAACAAGTAATGCAAACAATGAGGACTTGAGTCCAATAAATACCTATCAGGTTTGTGACACAATCCACTACATGATTTTGAAATCTATTAACCATTTCATTCACCACATAATTGTTTATAAACACCTTATACTCTTGTGAAGACCAAATCTAGTCACACTGATAATGGTTCCTAAGAATGAGACCCTATGAATAAGATAGATAATACTTAATAATGCTTACATCTTAAGGGGTTCTGTATTTGTAATGATTTAGGTGATGTCTTTCATCATTGATTAAAATGCTAGTGTTGTTAAACTCAGCTGAATACTAAATTCTAGGATCCTGTTGGTGGCTCACCCTTTCGTTGATTTCCTTACCTTCCAGATTGTGCTAGTCTTTAGAAGACAACAATGATACATATATCATTTCAGTTATCCCAAACAGATTTATCGAAGAACAAGTTGCGTAAGTTTTCTTTTATTTGACACTCAAATTTTTCTAGAAATACAATACAGTCTATGCTATCAAGTTACGTAGCATAGAAGATTTTCATTATTATCCATACTAGGAAGTAGGCTCAACCAATTTGAGTTTTTGGGGGCAGAGTATTTGAATTTATGTGGTGAATCCATATAACAAGTCTACACTTGTGACAAAAGTACGTATGCATGACTGATGACAAATTATCCATGTTGTCAAGTTCCAGGCATTAGGATCCAGTCCCTGTAGCCTTTAGATTGTAGAAAGAAGGATGTTCACAACCCTTTCCAATATCTTCCCATAATATTTTGCTATAGAAAGAACTCCCATGAATATTGTATAACTCATATTATGAATTATGGGAACTTCTACTAAAGCTTGTGTGAAACTTTTGTAAGTACAAATTTTGGTGTTATAAATTTCTTAGTGCCACCATGTCGTATCTTAGGTATGACGAGTGTTTACCAGGGTGGAGTATGGTGTCATGAAAGGATTACAAAAGTGATATCATGAACCTTTCGTGAAGGTGTGTGTTGCCAATATCTCAATACAACGTATGATACAATGTGACCTAAAATGTGCAACATTGTTCCCTTTCTAGGCTAGATATAATGATATAATGGCAGGTACCATATGTATTGTGGTTATGAAACCTTGTGGTGCCAGTTATGTTATTTCCATAATTACTGCACAAATATTCGTCCCTACTACTCAGAAAACTTACCTTGATGACTATTAGGAACCTGATGAGAATGACTAGAAACAAAGGCATTTACTTAAAAATCTCTTGAGCAAACGTTTTAGGAGACAATCTAAAAAGAAATGAATTTTCTTAATAGATTAGTGTCCTCACTCCAAACAAAAGAGTTTGCATCCAATGCCAATTTCATTATCCCACAATTGTAATAATAAAACTCAATATAATATTCAAAGGACATTCAAAAGTTAAGAGCGAGCATGTGTAGGTGTAGTGGGTAAAAGGTGTAAAATCTCAAGGAAGGGTTCCCTCCTTGTGGTTGGTTGTCTTGACACCGTCCTCTTGGTTGTATAACTTACCAAGTCATTCGACATGGTTCAATGGGTCTGATGGGATTTGAAATGGTTATAATTGGTATGATAGAGATGCAGTTCTCCTGGTCAATCATAGGTAATTGGATATGTAAATGAGAGACAATTCCTTTTCACTCAGTGTCCTTTTTCCTCCTCCTTTTATAGCTATTGATATGGTTGTTCTGTATGGAGTAGTCTAAACCCAGTCCATGTTTATAGTTCAATAAAATAGCAATCATTTGTATTGTAGATTTTTTTTCTCTCAAATTTATGTTGTAGCTGCTACAACAACCATTCATATTTGAATCTATGATTGCTAATTAGTTTTTTTTTTCTCTTGGTTTTTGGTTGTAGATGAACTCATGAAAAACCATTCATATTTTAATATATGTACCTAAATTTTTAAATTATCACAATTCTTTGTTCTGTCACAACACATTTTGGGAGCTGTAAATTCGTACGACATAAACAAAGGCCTCTTTTTCCAGCCCTTCCATCACACAGAGTCATAGGCCTAAAACCTAGGCCTACCATCAATTAGATTATGAAGGTCTAAGATAGGTTAAGTGTAAATCTAATTTATTTACACAGATTTTATACGTGTCCATATTCCACGATGATGTTAAGCATGACAATACATATATAACCCTAAAAAGTTCTTGAGAGAGAAAACAACTTCCATTTTAAAAATCACATTCAAGAATTATATTTATATTATGTGGAACAACAATTCAAATTATATCAATTTGGAAACTATCCAACCATGAGAAAATTCACCCAAATATTTGACATCCAAATAAGTCCAAAATGTAGACACGAGGTTCAATGCACACAAAAATGGCATTAGATGCTTATCTCAATAAAACAAATTACAACTGAGTCGAAGATTTATTCTCTGCTTCAAGCAAGGTTTGATGTTTTTGTAGAAGTTCTTTCCAACATGGTCTTTGTTCTCCAAAGTGAGGGAAAAATGTTGCTTTTTTTGTTGTCATTGGTTTAATCTAACAAATAGGCCATCAAATTTAGTTTACTTTCCTTTACAACTCTATTCGTGTGTCTTTGAAAAAAATTAATAAAGAGACAGACATTTTCCGCTCTCATCTCCTTGAAGTGACCTAGAGCACTAGGCAGACCCTTATTTTCAAAACATAACCCGATAAGGGCATCATAACAGCTCCCATCAAAGCTGAAACCTTGCCTCTTGACCTCCTTGAGAATTTTTAGCTAGTATTCCGACATTGAGATTCTTGTAAAATGGATCTTAATTTCATTGAAGGTATGACTATCAGTAATTGGCTTTATGATGGATTTTACCAGGGCTATGGGCATTTTAAGTATGGAAAATATTCCAAAAAAAGGTGATAAATATCTTTTATCATATTGTTGAATGGGAGGAAAGTCATAAAGGAACTATTAGGATATTTCCCTGAAAGGGTGATTTTTAGGCCCTGTAGAGAGAGTGCAATTCTTCTTGGAAAAGAGGGAGCCTTAGTCACCAATTCCCATACTTTACTCTCTAATTACGGCTTTATGTTAATTTCCAAATTCATTCCATTTCTAAAACACTATTTAGATTGCAATGTTAAAGTTCATGATGAGAGGAAGATCATAGATCCATCACATTACTGGAAGTGACTTCGAGACCCTTGACAAAGCTACAATCATTCGATTCTAAAAGGACGAATGGATAATGAAGAATCCTACAGGAAACTTGACGCATATGGTCTTTGAATTAGTTGGGTCTAAATTGTTTTTCAAGCTAATGATTGAGCTATGCATACCCCTTATCGATGTTATGGTATTAGTGTTCGAGCTTTAAATTTAAAATTTCCCACCCTTACTCATAGAGTGCTAATTAACCTGCCACATATCGTAGGCTAGTTGAATCAAAACTTAGGCCCCTTTGAGGCCTTATTTGATTTGGGGGAGATTACAATTCTCGCACAATAAAGAGGACAACCCTCTTTATATCATTGTGATACTTATTTCTTAAGCGATGTGAGAATGCAATCATCATCTTATCCCCAAAAGAGGATTTCTGGTGATAAAAAACTTAAAGAAGAGCACTTTTTCCTGTATCAAAGAAAAACATCCTTTCTGAGAAATATAAGGCTTTCTCCTCATATTTTCCACTAGAAATGATCCACGATATAAAACCTCCCTTTTCTCTATCACTGGTGAAGAGGATTCAATAATGATATATTGTAGGTAATATCAAATTCCCAAGCAATTTATTGCTAGGTCAATTTCTTTCACACTAACCTTGGGTGGGCACCTTCAAACCTGATGAATTTGGGGGTTCCTTTTAGAACCAACATGATCATGAAATGGGCCATGAGTTAACTTAACTTGGTACCAAAACAAGTCTGTATAAAGGCCTAAAATTCCATAGCTAGAGGTAGACCCATCTACAGCCATATATTGGCACTTCTAATTTTATATCTGGGATTTTATAAACTCAATTGTGACTGCATGCAGAACCAAGGATTATGTTTTTGAAGAACACACAACTTCATTGTTGATTTTGGCTTTACATTTCCATATATATATATATCTATATATATATTGTCTCTAGCTTTATTGTTGAAATGTTCAATGGTCTTAATATTATTAGTTATCTTATCTAGAGCAGAATCATCCTAACTATTGTGAAGGCTGAATGATTGTTGAAATGACCAAATGGGAATAAGCTCATCATTTTCCTTACAGATATCTAGGTACATTGTAATATATTCTATAATCAATCTCTTGAAAAATTTCCATTGAACAAAATATTAGAGAGTAGAATATTGGGACTAAGGCTCGCTCTTTTCCAGCCCATCCATCGCATAGAGTCATAGCCCTACAACCTAGGCCTACAATCAATTAAATAATGGGGGTATAAGATAGGTTTTGTAAAATCAATCAATTCACATAGACTTCATACATGTCCACATTCAATAACAATTTTAAGCATGACAATATGCATATAACCCTGAAAATTCCTTGAGAGAGAAAAAAACTTCCATTTTCATAGTCACATTCAAGGATTTTACACCTATATCTTGGCACATCTAATTTGAGATTTGGGATTTTAAAAACTCAACTACGACTACATGCATAGCCAAGGATTATGGTTTTCACCAACACACAACTTCATTGCTGAGTTTCCCTTTATAGATTATTTGTAGCCTTATTGCTGAAATATTGAAGGATCTTAATATTGTTGGTTATCCTATCTCGAGCATAATTTTCCAAAATATTGTGTAGGTTTAATATTCATTCAAATGAGAAAATGGACATAAGATCGTTGTTTTCCTTGTAGATATTCGAGTACATTGTATGATATTCGCAAATCTATCTCTTAATAAATTTCCATTGAAACAATAATTAGAGAGTAGAAGATGGACATTGGGGACTAAGTCTCCCTCTTTTCCAACAAATCCATCACACAGAGTCATAGCCCTACAATCTAGGCCTATAATCAGTTAAAAAATGGGGGTCTAAGATAGGTTAAGTGTAAAATCAATCAATTCACACAGACCTCATACATGTCCATATTCCACAGTGATGTTAAGCATGGAAGTATATATAATAACCATGAAAAGTCCTTAGAGAGAGAAAACAACTTTTATTTTAACAGTCGCATTCAAGAATTCTACTTATATTATGTGGAACAACAATTCGGATGCTAGAAATTTGGATACTATCCAAACATGAAAAAATTCACACAGTTAGCTGACATCCAAATAAGTCAAAAATGTTGACATGAGGTTCAATGCATAGAAAAATGGCATTAGATACTTACTTCAATATTATTTTTTGCAACTGAGTTAGAAATTTATTATCTCCTTCAAACAAGTTTTTTTGTTGTTGTAGCAGTCATTTCCAGCATGGTCTTCATTCTCCAAATTCAGGGACAAATGTTATTTTTTTTCTCTCTCATTCGTTCATCTAACAAACAGGCCATGAATATCTTCTTACTTTCCTTTTCAACTCCATTGGTCTATATTTGATAGCAATTACTAAAGAGAGATCCATTTTCCCCTCTCAACTCCTTGAAGATACCTAGAGCACTAGGGAGACCCTTATTTGCAAAATGTGACCGATAAGGGCATCATAATAGCTCCCATCAAATCTGAAGCCTTGCATCCTCATCTCCTTGAGAATTTTCATCTAGTATTCCTAGATTGTAATCCTTGTAAAATGGATCTTAATTTCATTGAAGGTATGACTCTCACTAACTGGTTGGATGATGCATTTTACCACAACCAGGTTTGTGGGCATTCTAAGCATAGAAAATATGCCAACAACAATGTGCTAAATATTTTTTCTAATATTTTTGCATGGTAGAAAAGGAACTATTAGGATATTTCCCCGAAATGGTGATGTTTGGGCCCTGTACAGAGAGTGGAGTTCTACTTAGAAAAGAGGGAGCCTTAGTCCCCGATGCCCATCTTCAACTCTGTAATGATTTCTTGGTGTTAATTTCCAAATTCAATCAATTTCCAAAATAGTACTTAGATTACCATGCTAAAATTTATGATGAAAGGAAGATCATAGGTCCATCACATTATTGGAAGTGATTTTGAGATCCTTTTCAAAGCTAGAACCATTCGAATGCAAAAGTACCAATGGACAATGAAGAATCATGTTAGAAAATTGACACCCATGGTCTTTGAAGGAGTTGGGTCTAAATTGTTTCTCAAGCTAATTCTTGAGCCATGCATACCACTTATCGATGTTATGGTATTATTTTTCAAGCTTTAAGCTTAAAATTACCCACCCTTACTCATAGAGTGTTAATTAACCTCCCACATATCGTAGGCTAGTTGAATCAACACTTAGGTCTCTTTGAGTTCTCAATTGATTTGGGGGAGATGAGGATTCTTGCGCAATAAGGACAACCCTCTCTGTATCATTGCAATGCTTTTTTCTTAAGCGATGTGAGAATTTGATCATAATATTATCCCCAAAAGAGGATTTTTGGGTGATAAACAACTTAAATAACACCACTTTTCCTTGTATCAAAGAAAAACATCCTTTCTGAGAAATACAGGGATTTCTACTCATCTTTTCCATTGGAAAAGATGATTTCCCCACGATATAAAACCTCCCTTTTCTCTCTCACTGGTGAAGAGGATTCCTTGTGATATGTTGTAGGTAATGTCAAATACCCAAGCAATGTATCGCTAGGTCAAGTTCTTTCACATTGAACTTGGGTGGGCACCTTCAAACGTAGTGAGTTTGGGGGTTCCTTTTAGAAACAACATGATCATGAAATGGACCATGTGTTAACTTAACCTGGCCCCAAAAAAAGTCTGTATAAGGGCCAAAATTCCATACCTAGAAGTAGACCCATCTACACCGATATCTTGGCACTTCTAATTTCAAATCTAGGATTTTTCAAACTCAATTGCGACTACATGCATATCCAAGGATTATGGTCTTCACTAATACACAACTTCATTTCTGAGTTTTCCTTTACATTTCCATCCATATATATTTTCTATAGCTTTATTGCTAAAATCTTGAAGGATATTAATATTGTCAATTATCCTATCTAGAGCATAAATTTCCTATATATTGTGAGGATTGAATGATCATTGAAATGAACAAATGGGCATAAAATCATCATTCTCCTCAGAGATATCTGGGTACATTGTAAGATATTCTAAAATTAATATGTTGAAAAAATTTCATTGAATCAAATAATTAGAGAGTAGAAGATGGGGACTAAGGCTCCCTCTTTTCCATCCCATCCATCACACAGAGTCATAGCCATACAACCTAGGACTACAATCAATTAAATAATGGGGAACTAAGATAGGTTGTGTAAAATCAATAAAATCACACTGACTTCATACCTATCCACATTCCCAACGATGTTAAGCATGACAGTATGTATATAACCCTCAAAATTCCTTGAGAGAGAAAACAACTTCCATTTTAACAATCACATTCAAGAATTCTACACCCATATCTTGGCACATATAATTTGAGATATGGGATTTTACAAACTCAACTATGACTACATTCATAGCCAAATATTATGGTTTTCACTAACACATAGCCTCATTGCTGACCTTGCCTTTACATTGTCACATATATAGATTGTCTCTAACCTTATTGCTTAAATCTGGAAGAATCTTAATATTGTCAGTTATCCTATCTAAATCATAATTTTCCTAAATATTGTGAAGGTTTAATGGCCATTCAAATGAATAAATAGACATAAGATCGTTATTGTCCTCATAGATATCTAGGAACATTGTAAGATATTCACAAATCAATCTCTTAACAAATTCCAATTGAAGAAATAATTAGAGAGTAGAAGATGGGCATTGGAGACTAGGCTCCTGCTTTTCCAGCCCATCCATCATAGATTCATAGCCCTACAACCTAATCCCACAATAAATTAAATAATGGGGGTCTAAGATAGGTTAAGTTATAAAATCAGTCAATTTACACAGACCTCATAAGTGTTCATATTCCACAACGATGTTAAGCATGACAGTAGATATATAAACCTGAAAAGTTCTTGAGAGAGAAAAAAAAACTTCCATTTTAACAGTGACATTCAAGAATTCTATTTATATTATGTGGAGGACAAATTCAGATGCTAACAATTTGGATACTATCCAAACATGAGAAAATTCACATAGTTAGTTCACATCCAAATAAGTCCAAAATGTAGACATGAGGTTCAATGCACACAAAAATGACATTAGATGCTTATCTGATTATAAATTTTGGCAACTGAGTCAGAAATTTATTCTCTACTTCAATCAATATTTGCCGCTACTGTAGAATTCCTTTCAAGCATGGTCTTCATCCTCCAAATTCAGGGACAAATGTTGTTTTTTTTGCTATTATTGGTTTCATCTAAACATGCCATGAAAATCAATTTACTTTCCTTTGCAACTCCATTGGTTTGTCTTTGACAACAATTACTAAAGAGAGAGACCTTTGCCCCTCTCATCTCCTTGAAGAGACCTAGAGCACAAGTCAAACCCTTATTTGTAAAACGTGACCCGATAAGGGAATCATAACATCTCCCATCAAAGCTGAGGCCTTTCCTTCTGACCTCCTTGAGAATTTTCAGCTGGTATTCTTAGGTTGCAATTCTTGTAAAATGGATCTTAATTTCACTGAAGGTATGACTCTCATTGATTGGATGGATGATGGATTCTACCACGGTTGTGGGCATTTTAAGCATGGAAAATACTCCAACGACAACGTGCTAAATATATTTTCTCATATTGTTGCATGGGAGAAAAGACCTAAAGGAAATATTAGGATATTTCCCCAAAAGGGTGATGTTTGGGCCCTGTACAGAGAGTGGAATTATGCTTGGAATGAAGGCACTCCTCGAGAAGTTAAATGTAAGCATGAAATGGTAGAAATTGAAAATGACCTGTGGAAGAGGTTGGAGTGAGTGTGGTTCCTCTTGTCAGGATTTATGGTTTCAAGTCTATGTATCAGAGGAAGTAGGTAGTTAACTTGGTTCCTAGGAAGGAGCTTTTTATATTTTTTCATCAGGTTCCAACAAAGAGACTTTTGAGTGAAACAACCCCAAATTTATGCCAAAATTGTCATGGGTTGGACCCTACTGCAACTCCTGAACTTGAATTCAAGGAAACTTGATCACTTTGTTTTTTAACTAGGAATTCAACCTTTATTGTTACAGGGTGTAATTTGGATATGTGGTAAAACAAAATATACCATATTCTTTTGATTTCAATGCAGTAGGATTAAATCAGGCTTTCAAAGCTATGCATGACTTCTTTGGAAGTGTAATTTCATAGCAAACTGTTAGAATTGGTTACATGGATTGGCCAAGCAAATTCTGGTTGTGCACCAACTTTCTCTTCTAGGATGCAAGTTAAATATGAGGACATTGTTGAGTCTCAATTTTTATCATTACTAATAGGTAATGATAACCGTGTTGGATTATCTAACGTGCTGCAAAATTTTTATAGATAGATAGGTAGGGATAGATAAGAGGATGGCTATGCCAATTTCTCTCTACCTTATCTTTAGTTGATCTGGAATATTCCTTGGAAATATTAATATTGCTGTAATATATGATGAGTGGAAACATGATAAACATAAACCATTCAATAGTTGTGACAAGATATTAAAGGTTTGTGATAATACTCGTTTCTTTTTGTTGTATGACTAGATTAAATGGTTTGTAAATTATTGTATATTAGTTTCTTGTGTGAGTGATGCTACATAGGTGTCATATCAAACTACCTCTATTGAGTTATTTTTATCAACTTAAAAATAAGGGCTACATTGATTTTAGATTTTACAAAAATTACACCATCATGTGTTGAGAATTTTTTAAAAATCAATGCCTACATATGCAATTTCAAGGACTACCATAACTCTCACATAATTCTTTAAAGGGCACTAGCTCAATGGAAGAGCACCTGCTTTATAAGAAGGAGGTTAGTGGTTCGATTCCACTGTGTCCTAATCTGAATTACTCAATGATATTGTAGTTTATTTTTAATTAAATACTTTTAATATTGGTTTATTTCAATGGAGGATATTTTTCTAGATTCATTATAACTGTCACATAATTCTTTAAAGGGCGTTATCTCAATGGAAGAGCACCTGCTTTATAAGTAGGAGGTTAGTGGTTCGATTCCACTATGTCCTAATGTGAATTACTGAATGATATTGTAGTTTATTTTTAATTAAATACTTTTAATATTGGTTTATTTAAATGGTGGATATTTTTCTAGATTCATTATTTTATATTGTATCTAAAGGGACAAAAGTGATATTGTATTATCTTTGAATGTAATTTGTTATTTTCTCTAGAGAGACAATAGTTAGGATCACAGACATTGTCTTTTTAAAGACAATATGTCTTTATTCCCAACTGTTTCTAGAGATACAAAAATGAAGTTGTCTTTTGAGAGACAAAAATGAAAATGTCTCTATAAAGACAAAAAGACATATGTTATATATTGTCTTTATAGAGACAATATTTTGAAACAATTTAATTTGAGACACACGCTTAAACACAATATTTAAGACAATACACAAATTTTCTTTTCGTGTTAAGACAAATTGATGGGGTCACCAGCCCACGTGCCCGGTCAGCTGAACAATGTCACAACTTTTTAAAACACAATATATAACAACTATGGTTACGTGGCATTCCAACGCGTGTTGATTGATTTACACGTCGGTTTCGCGCCTTTGAAACTCACCACAAGCCTCGAGCCTTACGTTACTTTCCAGTACTTGGATTAATTGCACAGTTATTGACCTCGAATGGATCACTCGGCCCACTTGCCGACGCATATGGCCATCCCGCCTTACTCTTTCGCTCGGGTCATTTTTTTCGTTGGTCACTTGGTGTTTGTGCTCTGCATAGGGTGAGAGGGTTTCGACCCTGCGCCTCGGTGACAAGGGTTTGTTCTACCCTGTGGACTCTGGCCACGGCAACTGTGGCTATGTTTGTGATACAATGCGGCTGCAACGGCGTTCTGGTTTCCAACCTCCTTGTTGGTTCGTTTCCCACCGAGACTGGTTTGTCCCTCTGTTCTTCGTTCGACACTTACAGGTTCTTCGACATGCCAATTTATTCTGGTTCTTCTGTTTGTGGTTTTGTTTCAGGCTAATTGTTTTCTCTTGACAATTGCACACAGGTTCTTTGGCTCTCGGCTCTGAGCTTCCTCCGGTCAACCCTGCTCCAGTTGGCGACAGTGTTGGTAAGTTATCCTTCTCTGTTTCAAAACCCCAATGGATTTGTTTCCATACTGATCTCGAAGCTCCTTGCGAGCAGATTCAAATGGCTCTTTGGTGGTTACTCGATTTCTCGGGAAAGAAATGCTCTCCCTCTATGCAAGGTAAATGCCCAAATGCTCTTTTCTACTGTTAGTCTCGTTGATTCAACGATTTTGTTGCACAGGTTTGTAACTGTTGGTTTGTGTTACTTGTACAGGTCTCATGAACTCCTTCGGCTCCCTAGTCTTCTATCAGGGTTTCGCTCCGCTTCTGTTTTCAAAAGGTAAGTCACCATATATCTCGCGCCATTCTTACTGTAGAAGTTTGTTTGGGAGTGTCGTAGATGACTCTGCCAGTTTTCACTTTCAGGTTTTGTCGTGACGTTGTCACGCTATGGTTACTCTGTCTCTTTGCAAATGTTGTCTCTCGGACAGAGCTCGGCTTTCAAGTTGGCTTGGGTTTTAAAACCCCACCTGTACCCCTCGGTTGCTATTTGGAATTCTTGCCTGTGACTGTAGGGCTTCTGGCTGTAACCCTAGGTTACTAGTCTTGTCTTGTTTTCTCCGGCGGTTTCAATATGTAATTAAATACATTTCAGTATGGACTTTCTTGTTATTGCGACCCTGTCAGAGGGTTTACTCTATTCTCGGTTTATTTAAAAATGAAATGGCTCAGCTTAATGTAAAATACCTGTAAGTTCAATGTTCTTCGTTGTTTGTTGACTGTCTGGATTTCGCCGTCAGTGTACAACTTCTCTGTTTGCGTTGTATTCTCCTACACCCCTTTTCAGCTTTCGCGTGCGTTGACCACGCCTTCGTGTTGCAATACGCCTGTTCACTGATAATAATATTTCTCTAATAGAAAAGAAGTAGACATATAACTATGTTTGATTCAGAATGTGCATGCAAATATTTTGACAGTGAATTTCGAATATGAATCACACTTCAGCATTTCTAAATACAATACAATTGGTATATTTCTGATGAGTATTAAAAAACTCTGTTTTCATTACTCCATTCTGTGTGTAAATTTGCAGAACCCCTGTACAGTCATCTTTTCGTTTCTTTTGTAGCCTCTCTGCAGGCCAGTTCGTTCCAACTGATAACTGTCTCCAGTTGGTTACACAGTTACATGTTTTTACATTATGGTTAATTCACTTTTTACTCATTGAACTGTTTTACTTCACCTAACAAAACTACCACAGTTGTTTAAATCAAAAATTAAATAAAAACAACTAAATTAAAACAACTCTACTGACAGCTAGTTCTTTGTCCTACGAAAAGAAATAAATATAAACAGGAACAGGTTTTGAGACCTGTAAAATAACTCAAAACTGAAAACCTGAAACACCTGTCTGACCGGTTGCCACCCTAGTCAGATGCTCCTGCATCAGGCTCCGGGGGTAGCAAAAAGTCATGGCTCCGCTCCATGAGGTCATCCACTGAGTAGCCAATTTTCTGAATCTGTGCAGCGTCAAGCCAGGTACTGTCCTCAATAGGACGGTCCTTCCACTTGACCAGGTACTGTAAGTAGTCCTTCCTGCGTGTGCGTTTGGCTACTTGCGTGTCGAGGATACCCTCGATCTCAAGGGGCTGCGCTGCAGGCATCTACTTCAACCAAACATCCTCTTCACCTGGGGTAGTCCGCTCTGGCCTTGTTGCCTCTTCTTCTCCGGGATTGGTAGGGTAAGGGAACAAGTCTGCCACGTTAAAGATGGGTGAAATGCCTATTCCGGGTGGCAGCTGTATCTCATAGGCATTGGCTGAAAACTTGCGGAGAATTCTGCAGGGGCCAATTTTCTTAAACTTTAACTTGTTATACTGCCCTCTGGGAAAGCGTTCCTTGCGCAAGTGGGCAAGGACTTCATCGCCGATGTTGAACTGAACTTCCCGCCTCTTCAAATCTGCCTGCTGTTTATACCTTTGACTGCTGTCTACCAACTTCAATTTTACCTGCTCATGCAGATCATTCATTGCTTGAGCGAAATCTTCACCATCGGCGCTTCTTTTCTCTAGCTTCCCCAAATCCCGCAGTTCATGCACTCCGCGAGGATGCATGCCGTACAGAACCTGAAAAGGACTATGTCCGGTACTGCGATTGGGAGAATCATTATATGCAAATTCCGCTTGGGCAAGTACACGATCCCACATCCGCGAATTTTCTCCGACTAAGCTTCTTAGCAGGTTTCCCAAACTCCTGTTTACCACCTCTGTTTGCCCATCAGTCTGTGGGTGATAAGCGGAGCTGAAATTTAGTTGGGTGTCCAAATTTTTCCACAGGGTACGCCAGAAGTGTCCTGTGAATCATACATCCCGGTCTGAAATAATAGATCTCGGAAAACCATGCAGTCGAACAATTTCTGTGAAGAACAAGTGGGCTACGTGAGTAGCATCACTGGTTTTTCGACAGGGTATAAAATGCGCCATCTTCGAGAATCTATCCACCACTACCATCACTGAATCGAATCCCCGTTGTGTCTTTGGTAAACCCAGGACAAAGTCCAAACTGACTGAGTCCCATGGTCTACTTGGTGTGGGCAACGACGTATAGAGTCCTACATTCTGGCTGTGACCTTTTGCCAACTGACACATTTTGCACCTGCTCACATGCCTCTGCACATCTCGCCGCAACTTTGGCCAATAGTAGAAATGCTCTATCTGAGATAGCGTCTTGTCTATACCAAAATGTCCGGCTAGACCTCCACTGTGTTTCTCACGAATAATGTTTTCCCGCATTGAACAATCGGGAATACACAACTGTCCTCCTTTGAACAGTAATCCTTCTTGCAGATTGTAGTCCAACCATGGACTGTGATTCCGCAGTAAAGGGTTCTGACATGCTTCATGTGCCTCCCTGAAGTCAGTGTCTGTTTGATACAGATCCTTCAAGTGTTCGAAACCCAGTACCTGCACTGTACTCTCCTGTATAAGCAGAGCTCTTCTGCTTAATGCATCTGCTACCTTGTTGGACTGTCCGCTGATATGCTTCAATACGAAAGTAAAGCTCTGCAGATATTCCACCCACTCTGCATGCTTGTGATTCAACTTGTGCTACTGCATAACATATTGTAAAGCAGAATTGTCAGAAAATAACACGAATTCATTACCTAGTAAATAGTGCCTCCAGTGTTTTAAGGCTTGAACGACCGCATAAAATTCTTTGTCGTAAGACGAATACTTCTGCCTGCTTTCGTTCAACTTCTCACTGAAGTAAGCTACCGGTCTATCTTCCTGGCTGAGTACTGCCCCAATGGCTGTACCGCTGGCGTCGCAACGAACTTGAAAAAGTTTGTTGAAATCCGGTAATCTCAAAATTGGCCTCTCTGTGATCTTTTTCTTCAAAGTCTGAAAACTGCTTTCTGCTGCTTCAGTCCAATGAAAAGGCTGATTTGCCTTCTTAATCGTGTCCAACATAGGTGCACAAATCCCACTGAAATTCTTGATGAACTTCCTGTAAAAACTCGCTAAACCATGAAAACTCCGAACTTCAAACAAGTTCTTTGGAGATGGCCAGCTTACGATTGCTGCAATCTTTTCCGGATCCATCTTCAGCTCATTCTCTGCAATCACAAAACCCAGATATACTAGTTCTTTTTGGAAAAAAGTACATTTTTTTAGATTTATCAGCAGCTTGTTCTGCTGCAGACTCCTCAATACACTTCGAATATGTCGAAATTGTTCCTCTTTTGTTTTGCTGAAGATTAGTATATCATCTAGATACACAATCACGAATTTTCCAATGAATTCCTTTAGTACTTCATTCATTAAGCGCATGAAAGTACTGGGAGCATTACTCAATCCGAATGGCATCACCAGCCATTCATACAGTCCTTCATTTGTCTTGAAGGCTGTCTTCCACTCATCCCCTTCCGTGATTCGGATCTGGTGGTAGCCACTTTTCAAGTCAATCTTCGAAAAATATGCTGCCCCACTCAAACAGTCCATCATGTCATCCATCCTTGGTAATGGAAACCTGTACCGAATCGTAATTTTGTTGATGGCTCTCGAATCTGTACACATTCGCCATTCGCCACCTTTCTTAGGAGCCAATACTGTCGGAACTGCACAAGGACTCATACTTTCTCTGATCAATCCTTTATCAAGCAATTCCTGCACCTGTTTCTGAATTTCTTCATGATCTTTCGGACTCATACGATAAGCTGCCTTGTTTGGCAAGCTGGCTCCTGGTATAAAATCAATGCAGTGGCTGATGCCTCTCTTGGGAGGTAGTTCGTCTGGAATATCATCCACCACAATATCCCCAAATTCCTGTAACATCTCTTGTATCTCTTCAGGTAAATCTGAAATTTTAGTGTGTAGTACCACTGTTCTTGGTCTCCTTACAACAGCAAAATTCACTTCACTGTCTTCAATCTGTTTCAGGAATTCCTTTCCACCCAACAGCAGTGTTTTTGCTCCACTAGCCTCTGCTGTACCTTCCTCCTTGATGGGAACGAGTGTGTGCTTGACTCCATCTTTAACAAACTTGTAACAGTTTGTTCTCCCGTCATGCACTACCTTTCTGTCAAACTGCCAGGGCCTTCCCAACAGTATGTGACAGACATCCATTGGCATAACATCACAGACAATCTTGTCTTTATACCTGCCTATCTGGAACTCCACCTCGCATTGTTCATCAACCAACAACTGATGCCCTTTCTGCAGCCACGACACCTTTTATGGAGTGGGGTGTTTCAGCTTTTTCAAACCCAGCTTCTCCACCATTTCCGTGGCCACTAAATTATCAGTGCTTCCACTGTCAATGATCAGTTTGCAGCACTTTCCCTGTGACTTGCAAACTGTCCTGAACAAGGTCTTTCTCTGGCCTGGGTCCACAACCTCCTTGGCTGGTTTTAACAGCACCTTGTTCAACACCAGGGCTTCCCCTGTCTCCGGTGTATCTTCCACTTCCTGAGGGGGTGCTTCCGCTTCCTCTGGCTGAGCAACATAAGCTCCTCTTCCACCTGCTGGTTCGCCTTCAGGACACTCATACGATTTGTGCCCCCACTTGTGGCACCTGTAGCACTGGACAGTTCCTCTGCCCCGACCATTTCCTCTCCCCCGCTGGGCTGGTCGTCCTCCTCTAGTGCTGTTGTCCTTTTCTGCTATTCCTGCAGATTTGGAACTGCTGCCTTCCTCATTGGAACCCGTTCCTCTACCTTTACCAAAAAAAATTCCCTTTCCTCTGCCAGATCCGCCTCCTCTTCTGGCATTTTGTTTCCTGTTTATTTTTTCTTCCGCCTTTAATGCAAACTGATACGCTTCTTCCAAGGTTCTGGGTGAAAGGATACCAATTTCATCTAATATCTCTCCCCTTAGTCCATTCACGAACCTTGCAGTCTTTTCTGGGGTTTCCTCCACATAACCTGCCCTCAAATTCAGTTTATAGAATTCTTCTGTATACTCCTTAATCGTCATTCCCCTCTGTCTCAGGTTTTGTACCTGTCTATACAGCATTATTTGATAATCTTTAGGCAAAAACTTCTCCTTCATTTTCGCCTCCATTCTGGTCCACTTCCGTATAGGCTGTTTATGTAGTCTTTTTCTCTCCGCCTGTACGCTGTCCCACCATAAGGACGCATGTCCCTTCAGCTTGGTGGCAGCAAACTTCACCTGTTTGTCCTCGCTGGTCTCCTCAAATTCGAAGTATTTATTTACTTCACTTAACCAATCCAGCAACACATCTGCCGACAAACTGCCGTCATAAGTGGAAATCTCATGCTTCGGCTTATGACTGGACAACAGAACTGATTTCAACAATCTCAGTTCAGGTGTCACTCCTTCAAACTCATCTTCCGGTTCTGCAATATCCTCGTCACTGTCATCTGCTGGGTCTCTCCTTCCCCCAGCTTCTACTGCTGCCAATCTCTGATTCAGAATCCGAATTTCATCTCGCAGTCCTTCTTCTGCCACTCTCCGGATTGCTCTACCTCTTCCTCTTCCTCTTCTGCCAACTTCCATCTTCTTGCTACTTCAAAACTTATGCTCCGATACCACTTGATGGGGAACTCCAGCCCACGTGCCCTGTCAACTGAACAGTTTCACAACTTTTTAAAACACAATATATAACAACTATGGTTACGTGGCATTCCAACGCGTGTTGATTGATTTACACGTCGGTTTCGCGCCTTTGAAACTCACCACAAGCCTCGAGCCTTACGTTACTTTCCAGTACTTGGATTAATTGCACAGTTATTGACCTCGAATGGATCACTCGGCCCACTTGCCGACGCATATGGCCATCCCGCCTTACTCTTTCGCTCGGGTCATTTTTTTCGTTGGTCACTTGGTGTTTGTGCTCTGCATAGGGTGAGAGGGTTTCGACCCTGCGCCTCGGTGACAAGGGTTTGTTCTACGGACTGCGCCCCGACAGCTAATATTTATGTTTGTGCATTAATCCATTTTAGCAGGTCACAGTTTCAACCTCCTTGTTGGTTCGTTTCCCAGAAGCTGGTTTGTCCCTATGTTCTTCGTTCGACACTTACAGGTTCACCCGACATGCCAATTTATTACGGTTCTTCGTTTGTGGTTTTGTTTCGGGCTAATTGTTTCTCTTAAAACAGTACACAGGTTCTTGGCTCTGGCTACGAGCTTCCTCCCAGGTCCAACCACACTCCACGGTTCAGCGTAGGTGTTAGTGATTATCCTTCTCGTTTCAGCTTAATGGCTTTGTTTCCATGCCGATCTCAGAAGCTCCTTGAGCAGTTCAAATAGCTCTTTGGTGGTTACTCGATTTCTCGGGGAAAGAAATGCTCTCCCTCTCATCAGAGGTAGTACAAATGTGCTCTTTTCTACGGTATTCTCGTTGATTTCACTTGAATTTGTGCACGAGGGTTTGTAACTGTTGGTTTGTGTTACTTGTACAGGTCTCACGAACTCCTTCGGCTCCCCAGTCTTCTATCAGGGTTTCGCTCCGCTTCTGTTTTCAAAAGGTAAGTCACCATATATCTCGCGCCATTCTTACTGTAGAAGTTTGTTTGGGAGTGTCGTAGATGACTCTGCCAGTTTTCACTTTCATACATTTCTAACGTTTGTCCATTTATAGATGTTCTGTCTTCTTTACAAATGCATCTGCAGATGGAGCTAGAAGCTTACAAACAGATTGGGTTTTAAAACCCCACCTGTACTCCTCGGTTTCTATTTGGAACTCTTGCCTGTGACTGTAGGCTTCTGGCCGTAACCCTAGGTTACTAGTCTTGTCTTGTTTTCTCCGGCGGTTTCAATATGTAATGAAATACATTTCAGTATGGACTTTCTTGTTATTACGACCCTGTCAGAGGGTTTACTCTATTCTCAGTTTGTTTAAAAATGAAATGGCTCAGCTTAATGTAAATACCTGTAAGTTCAACGTTCTTCGTTGTTTGTTGACTGTTTGGATTTCGCCGTCAGTGTACAACTTCTCTGTTTGCGTTGTATTTCTCCTACACCCCTCTTCAGCTTTCGCGTGCGTTGACCACGCCTTCGTGTTGCAATACGCCTGTTCACTGATAATAATATTTCTCTAATAGAAAATAAGTAGACATATAACTATGTTTGATTCAGAATGTGCATGCAAATATTTTGACAGTGAATTTCGAATATGAATCACACTTCAGCATTTCTAAATACAATACAATTGGTATATTTCTGATGAGTATTAAAAAACTCTGTTTTCATTACTCCATTCTGTGTGTAAATTTGCAGAAACCCTGTACAGTCATATTTTCGTTTCTTTTGTAGCCTCTCTGCAGGCCAGTTCGTTCCAACTTATAACTGTCTCCAGTTGGTTACACAGTTACATGTTTTTACATTATGGTTAATTCACTTTTTACTCATTGAACTGTTTTACTTCACCTAACAAAACTACCACAGTTGTTTAAATCGAAAATTAAATAAAAACAACTAAACTAAAACAAC
Source organism: Pinus albicaulis (assembly GCA_034641835.2). Classification (NCBI taxonomy): domain Eukaryota; kingdom Viridiplantae; phylum Streptophyta; class Pinopsida; order Pinales; family Pinaceae; genus Pinus; species Pinus albicaulis. Next base: position 126,958,627 of record CM076571.1, on the reverse strand, counting down.
TCTACTGACAGCTAGTTCTTTGTCCTACGAAAAGAAATAAATATAAACAGGAACAGGTTTTGAGACCTGTAAAATAACTCAAAACTGAAAACCTGAAACACCTGCCGGTTGCCACCCTAGTCAGATGCTCCTGCATCACAAATTTACCCAAAAATTGTCTTAAATATCGTCTTAAAACCCCCTTTGTATTGTAGTGTAGTGAGTATACCCTAAAGATTGGGTTAAATTTTTACTAGTGCAAGATTAAGAAAACCCTAAAAATTAGGTTAAATTTTTATTACTGCTAGATTAATTAAAATTACATGAAAGCTACATACCTTGATAATGGATTTGATTAATCCTATCCTCTCTCCGCAATATACCCATATCGACTTTCTTCGACAGCGCTGGGTCTATTAAGATATAGACATACTATTTAAGGTTTAGGGTTTATACTGTGAATTGATCACACTTTCGAAAAACTGAGAAATAACGACGACGGAATGGGATTTATACTGTGAATTGATGAGACTTTCAAGGAGATGAGAAATAGCGGCAAAGGAGATATAAATTCAATTTACAAATCGTTTTCTGTTGTAATTTAATGGACAATTTCAAAAAGCAAAGAGTAATGAAAATTACAAAGAAAGAGATTATCCACCTTAGAGTCGGATGAGGATGTGCAGCCTCATCCAACTGCCGTTCAAAGCTTCGACGCCTCTGAAAAACGTTGTAGTCCCTCTCTCGAGTTAACGATTGCAGGGAGAGGGCGCAAATTCCTGCAGGGTGCAAATTCTGGCTGTCTCCGGCGCCGGAACCACCGTCAATCTGGCGGTTTTTGAAACGTTTTTGAAGGTGGTGGCCACCCGAGCGGATAGAAGATCGACCGATGGAAGATCAACCGGAATGACACATCGCTGGCCACCGAACAAGTCAAATTAAATTAAATAATAATTTTCAAGTCACCGCTGAGAGGACTCAGACGAAGCAAATTGACTTCGGAGTTACAATAAAGTCAACGTTGGTTCATCCACGTGGAGTTGGTATAGAAAAGCCTTCGGCCAAATATGAATATTGTTAATTGCATAAAAGTTATATAGATATTGAGTTATTAGCATTATATTCTATATTTATATATGAATGAATGATTTGAATAATCTGATTTTTTTTTTCAGATTTATTGTCAAAAAAGCTATGTGAATTGTATTCATTGACATTTTATTATTTCTAAGGTGTTCCCATTATTAGACTTCTTCATATGTCTAGGATTCTATTTTCTCTATAAAAAAAAAATTGATGTAATGGAATTTTTAGGATATGAGACAACAAGGTGATAAAATTTTGAAGATATGATAGAAATATATTATAAGTTAGTGTTTGTGACTCCTTAAGACAATTTTTTTTAATTTTTTTATAACATTGTTTATTAAGGCTTTAGATATTGAAAATTTGGGAAGGTTGACTAGAAATAGAAAATTTGGTAAAAATTTTAAATTTGAGCTCATTGTAATTTGAGAGATATAGCCTATGTAGATAGGCTTTGCTACTTGTTCTAAAATTAGTTTTAAAATAGCTTTTTTTGGATTTTCATTATAATTTTTTTAGACATAGTATAAACAAATTTCTATTTTAACTTATAATATTTTATATGATAGTTTTTATTTAGACTGATAAAATTTTATAGGATATTTCTTATTTTTGACTTATAAAATATTTCTTATTTTGATATGTTTTGATTTATTTTGAATTTTGTGACCTTGGTTTTTATTTCATTTACATGGAAAATCAATGGAGACTCTTACAAACCCCTCCCCTTAAGATAACACCATTCTCGGTGTTAAATGATGCTTATGACCAATAAAACATAGTGCCTATGGAGCTTTATAGCATAGCTCGTTGTAGTATTTACAATAAAAAATGTTGAAAAAATAATAAACATATCGCTTACTGGAGCTTTATAACAAAGCTCATTACGGTATTTACAATAACAACCACATATACTCATGCACATTTTTTTCAAACAAAAAATAAACATACTTTCTATGGAGCTTTATAAACACAACTTGATATAATATTTACAATAATGTACACATATATACATATGCACGTTTACTTTAACTAGCTAACAAAAATATATGATGCACCAGTCAACAAGGGATTCCAAAGGCTCACACCTCCACTCTCAAAAGTAGTACCACGATTCACCTCCTTCCCAGGATGTCCAGAATCCACTGCCAAAATCAAAGTGTGCATCTAATGTTCAACATTGCAATACTTCCACTACATGTTCCCATGGTGAATATTTATTGACTCATTGTTTGAAGGCACACTCCCAATGTGATTGTGATTCCATCTTGAAATCCTAATGACCAAAACAAATTCATTTCCCACCCTTCCTTTCTCTGCTACATAGTCCCTCAGGAAATCCAGTCACCTTGTTCGCTGTAGTCATACACCTTCCAAGTTATGCTCCCATCGCCTTCTCAGTGGATCCATCCCTTGGCAAGGTTTCCTTACATTGGAAGGTCCAAAAACCAAGGCATATACCTTCCTCAAAACCAAGTCATATCCCTACCTCAAAACCAAGTTATATCCCTACCTCAAAACCATCATATCAGTCATAGCATGCTCATGGAAATTAATGGACACTATTAGCTACCTCTTTTCCACAGTGGCCCTACTCCTAAAGTGCTTTACCAACATATTGTTGCATCTTCCAATTGCTTTTACTGCTACTAATTCTTTGGTGGCCAATTCTAACCACCAAAACTAGGGAATTTTCCATGCTTTCATGTACCAAGCACATAATTGTCATTAGATTCAAAAGTAAATAAAATAAATTCAAATCATACCTCATTGGTAACTCTTAAACAAGGTACTCATGCAATTCAGTTTACATCATGTCATAACAAGTCAAACTAGATCTTTGATCAAATCACAGAAGCACCAAGTGACTTATCTTCTCTTTAGTATCAACAACAAAGGCACCAAGAGACTATATCACCTCTTAAATTACCTTGTAAATTTTGTGTCGGTTTGGCCAATTGTTAAACTAAGCCTCACCAGTAATTAAAGACAATTTACCCATGAATCCTATTAAATGAACTCATTTTTCACATAAAGAATAGGTTAAGCCCACCTAGATTTAGATTTTGAACAGTAATTTAAACTTTCTAAATTTGAAATTAGTTTACTCATTTTAAAATATTGTTTAAAATTAAGATTTTAGATATTGAAAAAATAATGTTCTTTGATATTTATGTGGATATATATGTTTATGTTAAATATAGATTCTAGAATTTCAATTTAATTATCCACTATTATTAAATGGATGGTAAAGATTTAACTATTATAAAATATTCTAGAATATTTTTTGTAGTATACAAAAATCAAAAGTTGAGATTTATCTCTAAAGTAGTTATATGATTTTCTCTCTTTTAACTAAATTAATTGATTACAAAAAGAGTGATTGTTTTTTGGGTATTTGGTATTCATAAACCATGATATTTTCATATGGTTTTGTAACCAAGTCAATTTAATAATTAATAATCTCCATGGTAAAGTGGGGGTAAATCTCCATGGTTAAAAATATTATTTCATATTTGTTAAAAACTGAATCTATTAACTATTAACTAAATGGCTTTCCAGGTGGAGAGTGTACAAACACTCATGCAAGCCCTGACTAATGAGTCAGATGAGCCTGAAATATATAGGCTTTCACACTAAAGGGATGGTTTCAACCACTCCCTAGATATTAGGATCTGAGGTCTAATATTAGAGTCTCAAACCTATCATCATCATAACAACAATCTAAGTCTAGCTTTCTCCATTAATTCCAACACTCCCCATTAATGGAGAAAGGGTATTGAAAAATAACATACGCCTGTTGGTCTCAGACTCAGCTAGGCTTACATAAAAATATAAAAACATGGTAACAGAGGTTTTCATTATGTTCTTTTTGCTTGCGAGTCCATTCTTGTTCATACCGAAGCGAGGCTTCATATTCACTTTCCTCGCCATGAAGTAGTGATAGATCTTCAACTCATTTCTTCCCCAATGATGGAAATCTTGAACTCTTATCCTCACCCCTCTCAAAATTATGACATGATTAATAAGAGAATGTTTTCTCTCACTATTTCTGGTGTTACACATGTGAACTTCAGAGATGATGTCTTCAACATTTATGGATGCAACTTCTGTGTTGACTTCATAAAGAAATGGTGTTTCAAGTCATGCTTCGTGAAACTTTAATTCCTCTTCAAAAAAAATTTCTTCTTCCTTGTTTCTGATGCTAACATCTGCACACACAGAAATATTCATGAGTTCATCATAATTTAAATTCTCTCCAACTCTGTCTTCTTCTGCCACGTCTTTGAAATCAGCTTCATGTGGCTCATCTAATTGATCTTTAACACTTTGTTCCTCTTTACAGCCCTCCTGAAGATCAACTCGTGACTCTTCAATCTCAGGATATTACACAACAGATTGTGCCTCTTGACTCTCGTGGTCATCAATAGAACCACATTATTTTTTCTGAAATTTATTCTGACTCAAACAATCTACCCATGCTAATACCTCAAAATTGCCACGTGAAAAAGAGATCATCATTAGAATAAAAAATGTCTAAAAATATAGACATGCTGGGAAAGTCCAGTTTTTATGGTTTTTTCTTGCTTCCAGGTTTCGACTCCACTTGGTCCTCTAACGAGCTCCAATAACCTCATTACCACGCATGCAGGAAAATTCTCCCTTTGGTAGCTCTTCAACTGTAGAACCTTGTAGACTGTGGCTTCTATGCCATGCAAGTCTTTGTTCCCTCGGCTCTTGCAACGAGGAACAAAACGACCTCTAAACAAGCTGGAAATGCTATCGATATCCAATTCTGAAGCATGTAATTAGAAATTTCTAATATGACACATATTTCTGAAGATGGGTTAAAATCATCAAGAACTTTCACATTTTCATTATGGCATATAATAAATTAGAAGAATAATTACCCAATTGATTTTGGGATCTCCACAACCTATAACTTCTAGGTTTGTCAAACAATAAAATTTCAGAATGAATCTGCTAGATCACACAAGAACTCATCCTCTACACTCTCCAGATAACGCAGCAATAGGGGAAGGTGGCCACATAAAAACAGATCAATTTTGATAATATAATAAATTGGTTCATGTTAACCATTGAGCCTATCGGCGGTATGTACATGCATTGGCATGAAGTCCAATCTGCCTCCACAACCCGACCTCGCGGCATATCCACGCTTCTCCTGCACCGGAAAGCACAAACATGATGCTCTTCGATCTCATCTGATCCAATTTGTAACTAAGATCCGATCCAAACGCAGGAGTGAGATGTCATAGTAATGAGAGCCTCGGCCGATGAGGGAGCCAACACCATTGGATCATGTTTTCACCGTGCCTCCATGCTGGTGCACAAGTAATCGTGGAAGACTTATGGCAAATTACACCGAATTTCTTCTGGTGGGGAGACACTGCAAATCCGGAGCAATCCGTTCGAACCAAATACCACACAGTTTTTTGATGGCATTCAGACGTAGTGTTATTTAGAACAGGCCCATCCACATTGAGCTCAAGCATAGCCGGCCCATTGTCATCACTCAAAAACATAGATCAACTCTTTCTCATTTACAACTCTGCAAGCTCACCACAACGGTCAATTATAAACCATTGGGATGCTTCCCATATATTACAGTCGAATATTATGTGACCTATTCAATCACTAGAATATGCACCGAGGCAGTTCCAACACAACACGCAATTAATCTTCAAGGGCTCGGCCTCAATTAACAAATTAGATGGATTCAACAACAGACACGTTGAACATAGCCTTCTATATTAGCAGTGATCCTCCTCAGCCCTAAAGGAATTTGTCTCACAACACAAAGGACTAGGATTCTGATCTTCTACTCTGATACCATGTTAAAAACTAACTCTATTAACTATCAACTAAATGGATCTCCAAGTGAGATACCTGGAGAGTGTACAAACACTCATACAAGCCCTGACTATTGAGTCATATGAGCCTCAAATATATAGGCTTTCACACGAATGGGATGGTTTCAACCACTCCATAGATATTAGGATCTGAGGTCTAAGTTTGGAGTCTCAAACCTATCCTCATCATAACAACAATATAAGTCTAGCTTTCTCCCTTAATTCCAACAATATTTTCTAAAAGGCATATTTGTTTAATTATTTTTATAGTAAATCTTGGCCTTTGATTTCTGTATACTACTAATAAGATTCTAATTATTGATACTAAATTAAAATTCCATAAGTGATATAAATTGTGAATTTTTGTTGTTTAAAATATGTTTTTGAATGCATAAATAGATTCAATGCCCTAGAAACCCATGGACTACTTAGATTAAACAAACTAAACTAGATTTTCTAAAATATATCTAATACATAAAAAAAATTATATATGTAACATGATTCTTAATCATGAAGGTTCATCATGGAATTATCATGAAATTTTTTTGATTTGTAAATACACTTTGTTATTATATCCTTGGCTAATACCATGACTTTTTTTTTTTTCTCAGTAAAATTAATCTATTTCTATTGAGTAAAATATAGTACAATCAAGAGAGACAAGAAACCGGCCGACCAGAAATGATGAAACTATCAACCTCGGTCCCGGAGAAGGAAGAACCAAACACGGAGCTACAACAAGTAACTAGAGAGCAGAAGGCAGACTCTTACCCCACATGGGCAGAAGTCTCAACACGATGTTTTTTCCCTTTCTTTTTATTGACTTTTATCCAGCCATCCTGGGGAGTGTGAGCTAAAACAACTTGAAGACTGGGATTTTCCAACATGGGGATCTCCTTATCTGATTCAGAAGAGGAGGTCTCATGGACGCGTTTCTGAGTGATTGTTGTGACAGTGGTGTGCGCAGGAGTATTAGTGGACGGATCCATCATCTGAGTCGCCTGGTCCGGCTCTACATCGCTCCCCTCATCATCCGAGCTTGAAGAATCAGAGCTAATTGTAGGCGGCGGAGAACAAGGGGCCCAATGCTTGGGTTTGGCCTTGGCAAAGTTGGCCTTTTTCGTTTTGGTAGTGAGCGATGGGCAAGAATTCTGCAGGTGCCCTGTTAGGTGACAGTGGTGGCAATGGAAGGCAGTGTTCTCGTAATCCAACATCTGAGTCCAAACAAAGTCATTGGTCTTGAGATTAATTTGATCTGTCAGTCCCTTGCTTAGATCTAGCTCCACACATATTCTGGCATATGTGTAGAGCCCTTGAAATTCCCGCCAGGAATCTCCCATTAGAAAGCGGCCCAAGGTGTTGCCTATGCTCTTGTAGACCGCTAAATGCCACAGGTGAGCTTGTAGGTTTGGAAGTCTGATCCAGACAGGCGTTTTGGTGATGACTGCAGTTGCTGGATCAAAATTAGGGAACCATGGAGTTAAGAAGAGTCCAGTTGTGCCCATAAACCAAGGACGTTCTTCTATGGCCTATTCATAGTGCTTAGGATTTTCGAAGAGAACTATAAAATATCCTTTTGAGAAGAAGCTGACCTTGCAATGGTGAGTCCAGTTGTCATGGATCCAGTTGTAGAGGACCTTAGAGCACGGCCAAAGCCCATTGAATCTACAAATGATGGCCCTTTCAGCAAATTTTTGAAGATCATCTGCGAGGCCAGGGTGGGAGACCTCAACAGAGGGAACCTCCTCTAACTTGTCAACCAGGAAAGGCTTGGATTTGGGAGCCTTCTGGGAAATGGGAAACTCAGAGTGGACTGCAGCTTTGTAGGAGAAGGGAGGAGTAGAAGTAGATTGTCCTGCAACGCCACCTCTCAAACGAAGGGAGAACACTAAAGAGCTGTTGTTTTTAATGCTGTTAGAAGAGAGGGGAAGAGGATCATCGAGTTTTTTACCTTGAAATAGCAGTCTCTGAAGGGCAGAAGGAATCCCTAATCGGTGTTCCAGGTTCACCTTGAGATTCTGCACCAGCTCAGAAGAGTGGACCCATTGCAAAATGGTCTTGCCTGAGAGCTGTATGATTTGAATCTGAAAGGGCGCAGAGAAAGTTTCAAAATCGTTCTGGATTGACACAGTGCAAAATATTTTGGGTCTCCAATCTCCTGACAAGTTGGAAGCAGTGGGGGAGGAAAAATCTTCCTCAGATGGAAGCTATCGCTCCAGCCCAGATCCGCAGCAAATGATGGGGCTGCCGAGTTGTAGAAGGGCCGAAAGATCAATTGCATCAGACAAACCCCTGCCTCGCTTCCTATTTGGAGAGAATCGAGAGAGGCCAACTTTTGGAGTGCGTCCAGGTTCTCTGTTGCGGGAAGGAATTCTGGGCAGCAAAGGGAATTTTTACTAGAGTGGACAGCCTCGTTTCTTTGCATCAACAAACCCAGTGTGAGGGGATCTCCCCCAGTCCAGATCCAGAGTTCGCCAAAAAGGCAGTAGGGGTAAGCGGCATGAGCCCCATCCTGGTTTGCATATTCTTTTTCCACCGGGAAGTTGTTTGCTGTAATTTCTGACCATTTCCTGCAGAAAGCCTCCGCGAAGAGGCAGGGAGAAGGGAGCTCGCGTCGGGTTCCAAAGGACGCTGCCTTCAAGCGTGTATTCGAAGTGTTGAAGACCCCAAAAGTACTGCCAGCTACAGAGCGATCGCCTTTGAAGGAGGAGGCGGCAGGGCCAGGAAGAGCAGGCACTGGGACTGTGTTTTCGATGAAAGCAGCGGCAGAGCCAGGCGAAACCCTAGCAGCATCCATCTTCGAAAGATTTCCACGACTAAGAATAATACCATGACTTATCAATGCCAAAAACACTATAATCATTTCGTATCACACTTGTTCATATGTAATTTCTTTTAATTAAAGGGAAAAATGACATAACTACTTTGAGATAAATTTCAACCTTTCATTTGTGTATAATAAAAAAATTCTATTGAGGTTAAATATTTATGACCCACCTAATAAATTTTGAGAATTAAATTTAAATTGTGGAAACTCTATTTCTAAATAGACATGTATATCCTAGTAAGTGAAAGTTAAATTAAAAATAAAATAAAATAAAAAAAAGTTAATAATTTTAATTATGAGTAAAACATTTTGTCTTGCTTAAATTACATAAAATTAAAAATAAAATAAAATAAAAAGAAAAAAATTAATAATACTATTTATAATTATAATTATAATTAATTATGATAATGATGATGATGATTAAGGCCCACTAAGACCAATGTGATAAGAAAATAAGAGATTAATTGTGACTCTTTAATAGTTTATTTCTATGAGAAAAAAATAAGAGAAATAAGCACTCCTAGATCACTATAGTTTTTCTTACTTAACAAATCAAGAAGGTTGGTAGTGAGGAATATTTTTTGGAAATGAGATCAGATGGGAGAAAGAGTAGGAAATCCAAAAGAAAATTTTTTTCATCTTCAACCCTCTTAGTGTCGCAAAGGTGCATTTTGTCCCAAGGTGTTTTCGGAATAGTCCAATGTTAGGTTTCACTTTGAACCTCAGGAGAATTAGTTCTTGTCTTTGAAATGTTCATTTTCTTCTTAGCATTGTTCAATACTCTGATAATACCTTAGCTTCATTTTTTCCTTTAGCTCCCCATCATTAACAAACTTATCATTAAATTTGGAGGTAATAGTATTTTTAATATTATCCTTATTCTCCAAGATGATCTCCTTCTTTATCCCCCAATGGTCGAGCCAAGACTACACATCCTTATGCCATCCTCGCTTGAGTCAGTAGTAAGGTTGTTTTGCTAGAGTTAGAAGAAATTTTGGGGAACCTCTTGTATTGAATGTTGTAAAACTTATTCTTCTGCATCATATACATAAACAAAGTCGTTCTTTTAATGGAGGAAATGTTATCTTCAATCAAGATGATAGAATAAGGAGTATTCCTTTAATATTGAGGTTGTAGGTTGTAAATTACTTCTGGATCAACTCGATCTTTCTCCACGGTTCTCTACAATCTAAAAACTCACAACCATATAAAATAATATGGGTGACGAGAGCCTCAAAGAAAAACCTTTTTTTACTCCAATTCCAAAGACAAGTTGACTTCTAGTTATTTTCAAGCTCATAATAAGCATTCTAGCATCCAATAATATTTTTCTTAATGTCGTAATTCCATGAGATTACAGTTCATCTCATGATGAATGTCAATACCTAAATATTTTGATGAAGAGACCTACTCCATGCAATTAATATCATAGATCAAATTATCATGGTTGAGCTTTTCAGATTTAATTATCATAGCTTTAGTATTACCAGTATTAATAGTCATACCCATCTTAGATTAGTAATCATGGAGGCCGAACCTTAAATTGCTTTTCAAGATCATCGTGCCTTCTAGGTAGAATAACAAAATCATCAACATAAAGAAGAAAAACAATGACCATAACAAAGTGCTTGGGGCCATCGCATCCCTCAACTTCCATTAATGTAAATACTCAAAAGGCATTGAAAGACTCATTTTAAAACCAGTATCAGCGTGGTATGTAATTTATTCCATGCTCAAAGTGGGGTTAACATGATTCACTTTTAAAAATAAAAATAAAATACTCTCTAAAGGAAAAGCAATGTCGACTATAGTATATAGTTTCTCTTGGAAAAGAAATGAGCTCGAAGAAGAAAGAGAATAGTTAGTGTTTCAAAAAATTTGAGATCAGGGTTGAGTAACAGACCCTTGAGTTGTGACTGGTATGGCTATGGCGGCACCATTGGGAGGGGGCCCATCCCCCTCCTACCGTAATGTAACCAAAGGTGAGAAATCAAGTAGACAATAGTAGACTGGTGGTTCCCATCAGAGGACGATTCCTATTTTGGGAGCAGATTGGCAGGCAAAGACGAAGGGGCAGTGTTTGCCACGAGCAGTGAAGAAGCCCCGATTTATAATTCGAACAAACAAATTGGATGAATACAGGAGCTATATGAAGGATCACACTCTAATATGTAATTTTATTAGTATTTTGCCTACAGAAAAAGATTTATTGAAATGGATCCAAATAAAATGGCAGCCCAAGAGTCATATTGATCTCAAATTGTGGGATAGAGGATTCTTAATAGTAACTTTTACTAACTTGTTAGATAAGGAAAGAATTTTTGAAGGAGGGCCATATTTTTATAACAGTGCAGGGCTCTTTCTTAGACAGTGGGAAGAATGCTACAGTCTAGAACAATTTCTTACAATGTCGGTATGGGTTCGACAATTTGGCCACCCAATGGATTTCTGGGATCCAAATATTCTGGAAGGTATAGGAAATTCTTTAGGAATTTTTGTTAAGATAGCAGAAACTGCTCACCATGGCCGTTATACTTCTTTTGTTAGAATCTGTGTATATCTGAATATTTCTGAGCCATTGCTTGAAACGATTGAGTTAGAATATGAAGGAAAAATCTGGCAACAGCTTCTTGACTATGAACATATCCCTTTTCGATGTTGGAGATGCCATGAGTATAGTCATATTTACAAGTCATGCCCTCTAAACACCATTGAGTAGCAACTTAACCGACAATCTACTAATCCTGATCAGGGCCAGCAGCGAGACGATGGATTCATAGCTGTTACAAATAAAAGAAATAATAATAAATCATCAATAAGTTTACAAAACCCCCCAGCATAGAAAACTTCAGCAAACTGTTATGAAATCTTGCAAGAGGAAGGGGAAACATCGAATGCAAAGGAGGATAGCACAAGCCTCGATCAAGGGGTACCTAATCAGAAAACTCTGTTAGCAAAACGAAAAGCAGTTCAGGACAATAATGAGACAGAAGATAGTAGTATGTTGGAACAAAAACCAATGGATATAGAACAAAATAAAGAAGATCTGAGTCCAGAAGAAAGAGTATTGAAATGCCTATTGTATGAATGGAGGAATATCGATGATAGTTTCATTCCTGCAAAACAGAAGAAACTTTACAAAGAAAATTTTGAACACTATTTGATATCTCAAGCACAAAAGGAAGTTCAAAATACAAAAAAATCTGTCTTAAAAGGTCCTAATCACCAGCCAAAAGGAACCAAGAAAAGAGGTAGAATGACATTGCAAGAATCCATACAATTAGTTGGAGAGATGTTGATTAATACAGGAAAGATAATACCATTAACAATGGTATTTCAACAACTTCCCAAAGTTACCTAATAAGAGTAATCTTCTAGAATATCGAAGGCCTAAATAACAAAGGAAAGCAAAGATATCTTAAGGAAAGATTGAAAACTGAGAAACCATAGGCAATGTTAATCCAAGAAACAAAAGTCTCGAGACAGAAGCTTGAAAATATTATTCAATCATTTAAACCCTGCTTTGAGGTGATGGCAATTTATTCAAGAAGAACGGCAAGGGGAATAGCCATTTTTTGGAATCCAGCAGAAATAGTAGTGGAAGGATGGATAGGACTCCCAAGAATTTTATCAGGTACTTTTAGACAAATTGGATCAAAAGAAAAGATACTCATATCGGCAGTTAATGGGCCTCCAATTCCAGGAGAAAGAGAGGAGTTCTTAAAAATTATAAGAACTTTAAATAATATGCATCAGAAAAAATATTGGCTTCTCGGTGGGGATTTCAATATGATACTAAATCTGACAGAAAAAAAAGGAGCAAGGAGGGAAGATCCAAATATGGAGCTATTTAGGGATTTGTTGACGGATCTTAATTTGGTAGACATTCCCAAGGTGAATGGGAAGTTTACTTGGAATAATAGACATGAAGAAAGACATCAAATTGCATCACGGTTGGACCGCTTTATAGCCTCGGAAGCTCTAGTAAGTCTGGATGCCTAATTTGAAGCAACGATTTTACCAACGCTTGGATACATCATTAGTCGATTCAAATAGATATATATGTAAAAGAAGGAACGAAGAATAGAACATTTCAATTTGAATTATTTTGGTTAAGGGATCCCAGTTTTCTGGGAAAAGCCAAGCACTGGTGGGAAACTAATCATATTACGGGAAGGAACAAGATGCATTATTTTCATCTTAGATAGAAACAACTGAAGACAAGAATAAAAAGATGGAACAAAACAAAATTTGGAAACATCCAGCAGGATCAGATCTATTTAAGAGATAAAATGAAAGAGATACAACAAAATATGATCCTTAATGGTAGAACAGAAGCTCTTGCAGTAGAAGAAGGAAATACTCTCAATCTCCTAGAATAATGTAGACAGTAAGAGGAGATCTTGTGGAAGCGAAAATCTAGGATCCAATGGCTGAAGGAAGGGGAGAGAAACACAAATTCTTTCCACAAAACAATGATACAATGGAGAAAACATAATAGAATCTTCTCATTGAAAGATCAAAATGGAAACTGACTGCTTCAACATGAGGAAATGGAAAAGGTACTTGTCAATCATTTCCAAAATCTTCTTACCGAATCAAATCAGAATAGACAGACAACTATTGATAAAATAACATGTGTCATTCCATCAATATTAACCATAGAAACAGAACTTAGATTTATTAAGGGAAATCAGTATGGAATCGGTTGAATATGTTTTAATGAATATGCCTAGGAATAAGGCCCCAGGATCGGATGGTTTCACAGCTGAATTCCTGGAACTTTATGGTTCAGGACATTTGGCATTTGGTAGAGGAATCTAGGAGGAATCGTAATGTCTACCCTACTCTGAATGCAACATTCCTAACTTTCATCCCAAAACAAGAAAAATTTTACACTCCGTTAGGAGTCAGACCTATAGCTCTATGTAATGTAATTTACAAAATTCTATCTACTATCATCGTAAATAGACTAAAACCTCTTCTACCTAGGCTGATTTCTCCAAAACAGACGAGTTTCATCAAAGGAAGACACATATTATATGGAATTGTTACTACCTAGGAAGCAATCCGCTCTTTAAAGACTCTTAAAATGAAGGGTATGCTCATAAAATTGGACCTCTTTAAAGCGTATGACCGAATCAATTGGCTTTATTTGATAAATGTTCTAAAATCATTAGGTTTTGATAATAGATGCTTATAGTGGCTAGAATCATTCATATCATCTTCCAATTTCTGCATTTTACTCAATGGAATTGCATCCCATCCTTTTAATATAACCAGAGGTCTCTGGCAGGGCGATCCCCTATCACCATTTCTATTTATATTAGAAACGGAAGGATTAGGTAGATTAATTAACACTCATTTAGTGGAAGGATAGATACATGGTTTAAAATTATGGGGTCTAGCTCTCTCATTGACACACCAACAGTTTGTTGATGATATCCTTTTATTCTACTGGGCTTCGGTGAGAGAGGAAAAATCCATTTTAAAGATTCTGGAAACCTTCATGGAGGCATCAGGTACTCTTGTTAATACTGATAAATCAAATGTTTATTTTTCAATTCTAATAATTCCACTCAAATATTTCTATCTAGAATTATAGGATTCAATATAGGTACTTTTCCCATGAAGTACTTGGGTGTTCCTTTAAATACTTCCCCTTTAATAATCGCAGACTGGACCAGATTGGAGGAAAATTTGCATAATTGGGTATTTAGAGTTTTGAATGCTCCAGGAAGATTAATCATGTTAAAATCGGTTCTTCAATCTCTTCCTCTTTATCAATTATCAAAGAGAGTGACCCCAAAAATCATTTGCAACCAATTAGTGAATATTTTCAAGAAATTTCTTTGGCAAGGTGTGCAGGATAGCAGGAAATGGGCATTACTTTCATGGGATAAACTAATCAAAGCAAAATTAGTAGGAGGATTGGGCCCTCGCGATCCATATGTCTTAAATCAAGTTATGGGGGCCAAACTGTGGTGGAGATGGATCCAAGGAGGTCAAGATCTATGGAAGCTTATATGGGAAAGGAAATATGGTATGCCTCAATCTGTAACAGGAAAATTAAAAGTGGATATTGTACAAAAAGGGTCTACTATTTGGAATCTTGCAGCAGTTAACAAAAATTTAATCCGGCAACATAGTTTTTGGGAAGTGAGGGAAGGAAGAACGACACTTTTTTGGGAAGATTCATGGCAAGAAAGAGAAAAATTATTCAATGGGCTTGACTTAGGAGAACTTTTCTTATTCACAAATACCCCAAATAGTAGATTAATAAAAAATTATTGGTGCCAGCATCAGACTAGCCAGTGGAGAAGATGGAAGGAGAAAGTACATTGGCCAGGAGCACCAGAAACACTACAATGGAATTATCTTGAAAAAGAATTAAGAACAAGGAAAATAGTTACAACAACTGGAAGTGATATTCTTAGATGGGGTTATCAAAGTAAAGGAATGTTTACCATACAAAAGGGCTATAATATTCAGTCTCAGAATATTAATAATAACGTAAGGTCAATATGGAGAAAAGTCAATGAATCATTGACCAAAAGTAGAATATTTCCTCTGGATTTTAAGTCATCGAAAAATTCTCACTTGGGACCATTTGCAGAAGTGAGGAATGTATGGACCATCCTTTTGTTACAAGTGTAGGAAAACAAATAAATCAATAGAACATCTTTTAAACACTTGTGAAATTCTGGAGATAATGTGGAGGAGTATTGAAAGGACATTCATGCAAACGGATAGAGATAATACAAATATAAATGCAACAATCATAAATTGGTGAAAAGGAGGTTTAAAATGGGAAGTGTTGAATAGAGCATGGAGGCTATCTATTGGGTTTATATTATGGGGCATTTGGAAATAAAGGAATCACCGCATATTCAGAGGAGGAGAAAAAACTATTAATCAAATATGGCAAAAGATGGTAGAGAATATACGAGAAAAAATTCTAGTGGAAAAATGGACAGAAGAATATTGGAAGATGGACAGTATAGAAACTCAAATAATGGCAAGATTAAATTTGAAACCTAAAATTCTATCAAATACCCTTTGGAAATATAGACCACCTCGTCAAAATCTAGAGGATAGATGGAAGGTACCTCAAAATGGATTCATTAAACTCAACTATGATGGAGCATCAAAAGGAAATCCAGGACAAGCAGGAGCAGGAGAGATATTTAGAAAATCTCGAGGGGAAGGCTGTAGAGCCTATGCCATGGATTTGGGCCATGCAACTAAAAATGAAGCATAATTGACAGCAATTAAATAGGGTCTAATGATATAAAAAAGAGAAAATTACCATCGACTTACTGTAGGAAGGAGACTCGGCAATGGTCACTGGAGTTTTACGCAAATTACAACAAGGATCAGCATGGGAAAAGATAAGTAAAAGCTCGAGAACAATGAATCTAATTCAGGAAATAGGCTTGCTAATTAAAGGAATCCAGTATCTGATACATTTACATGTTTGCAGATCAGGTAATGAGGCAGTAGACTACTTAGAAAATTGGGGTTGTAGTAATAGTGAAAGACAATTGGATGTCACGCCAAGGGCCAGAATCTGGGATATTGAATTACACTCTATCCAGATCATTATAGACAGAGATTTAATTGAAAGCACAAATCCCCGATTGGGGTGCAAAAAAAGGGAGGATGGTAGTAGGACAATGCCATGCGATGAGGCTTTTCAGCTGACCATCATGCATTAGAGTAATGGAGTGCGGTGGTAATCATTCCCACATGAACCTCACTAAATGATAAGGATGAGAGCCGCCCCAATTCATCAATGCATGGCAGAGAATGGGAAGGTACGCTGACAACAAGGTAGGAGAATGAATAAGGTAAGTTACCTCTATTGCAAAGCTATATTCCAAACAATAGATGAAATTTAGATGGATGTCGCGACAGAGGAATTGCAAGAAGATAGATTACATCATCACGGGTGGAGGATTACTTGGTATGTAATGGTCTTCATCACTCTAATTTTACAATATGGTTTTCATGTTAGCATTCTGACAATGAAAGAAGCAGTTTTTACAGGGGTTACAAAGAATTCACCATGCATTGTTAATTTTTTCATTTTCTCTAGTTTGCATGTAATGTTAGAGGTGGTTGAGCTGGAAATGGAACCCCACTTCCATAGTCCTCCCGACCCTCTTTACCAGTATCTCAGTTATGTTAATTTTCATTGGTTAAGTCTGTGTTTTTCTCATGATTATGAATGTATGTTCTGGAATTCCGTTATTACTGTCTTAAATGGTCTGGTCAAGGTCCTTCTTCTTGTTCAAAAGTATCTAGAAGAGAAGATTAACGAGTATCATAAGATTAGGGGTAGGGCTTGTTGTCGTCATTTCTGTGTCCCTTGCCATATCAACCTTTCCATAAATTATCTGTGTGTCTCAATCTGCAATAGGAGATCTCGTCGTTTCAAAAATTATTCATGCGTCTCTGTTTGGAATGGGAGGTCAATTAAAACATGGGTTTACTCTTCTTTTATGTCTCAATTTCATTGGTTCAGTCCTAGTAATCGAGGCATTGAGTATAATTTGGTTTTTATGGGTAAAACCCTTTTCTTGTTAATTCAATGGTGGATGAATGTCAGAAAATGGAGAGCAAAGCTTGTTAACTTTCGAAAGATTGAACCGGGCAAGAAATATTTGAGTGCTCAGATAATGGAGAATCATCTGGAATTTAATATTGAATCTAAGTTTCATATAATTGTTCCCTTTAGATATACAAGGTTCCTATTAATCACAATAATAGACAGTCTCTGGCAGGGCAGAATGACAAAAGGAAAAAATGGTAATCGTAAAAATGCAGGTACAGGGAAGAAGTTGCAACCAACTCAGACAGATGGTCCAAGTAAAAGAGGCAGAAAGTGTAAGAAACAAACTCTTGAAAACATAGCAAATATTTATGATTCAAGGACTCCAATGCACATTCATAAAATTATTCAGGGTTGGGAGTGGCAAAGTGATGATGATGATGATGATCTTAAAGAACAAGAGGCTAGAATGGATTTTATTTCTGACCCAGGAAATACAAGAGGCAAAGTTTCTCTATTTCAACAATCATTTAAGACATACTGGAAATTTAAATGTGTATTAGCAAAGGCGATGTTGAGTATGCTCTTTGAACTTCAACAAATTAAACAATATATGCATGAAATGGCCAAGGCTCAGATACAAGAAAATGTGAATAGGAAGGATTGAATAGCAGCTCTTGCGCATGCAGCAAGCAGAGATCCCAGGGTCTACTACAAAGGACCTAGCACATGTGGATTCTTCAGATGGTTTGCACTTCCCAAATTACAGTTTTGTATGTTTTTGCAGAATAGTATGTATATTTTCTGTTTTATTTGTAACTTTTATGGACATAGTAAAGGGATATTAGCTATGAGTAGAAGGAAAAAATAATACCAATTTTGGTTGGCTTATAACTCTCTGAGGTGGCCAATAGACCTGCTTTCCTTCTAGCAGGTTGAGGCTACCAAATTCAGTAGAATATGTATAGCAACTTTCTCTTTAAAAAATATAAAATAGAAAGGTACTACGAAATTTACAAAAAAAAAAAAAAACAATGTGGGCTATCATAAACAACATTGATTAATTTTAATTAAAATCATTATAAAACATAGATAATCTTACTTTCACTTTGAATATGTGGTAAAAATATTTCACTCTCACTCTCAAGAATAAATAAAATATTTAGATGTTCAACTTTTAAAAGAGATCAAGTAATTAAATGTGAAAAAAAACTATTTTCACTTTTTAACATAGACCTTTTACAGATATTTCAATGTAGAACTTGAAAAACTATGTTAAAATCCATATTAGCTAATTTATTTTAATCCCAATTTTACATATATATGTATATATAGTAAAATGAAGTAAATAATAATAATAATAATAATAATAAAATATTCCAATGTCCAATGAAAACAAAGTATTTGAAAGTAAAAGATAATAATTTACTTCTTAAAAGGGTAATAAAAAATGAAATTTCAATAAATAAGATTAAGTAATATTTTTATATATTTAAAGAACCATTAACTACAAACAACATATTTTAATGCATAAAATATGATATGTGAATACATATTTCAATGTCAAATATGTATATATTATATATGGTTTATTATGAAATTGTTTATATATTATATAAACTATTTGTAAAAATATTTTAAGTAGTGTGACTATCTTACATTTTGCTTTTCAAATATACTTTCAATTGATTTAGTTTAAAATCTAATGAAAATTTATTGAAATTTTAAATCTAAACTATCTACTATTAGAGGTGGATAAAGAGACTTTTAAGGAATTGAATCTATTTTAGCTTTTTAGCATTTAAAAATGTGAATTCAACCATGAAAATTTACAGATGATCTATGTGAAGAGAGAGAAGCAATATAGATCTATCATAATCATGAACATATCAAGCATAAAGAGGGGTCAAATATCTTGACATGTAAACGTTTTTCCACTCTAATAAATTTTTAGACATCAAAAAATTCGATCCCTCTTAGCACTTGCTAAATCCATGTTAAAATTAATGGATACTAATTTAATTAACTTTTATAATTTGTAACTTGAACAATATAACCTATATCATAAATTAACTTTTTTTTTATTCTTATTATATATTTATCTACATTTACCAGATATAATTTTACTAATATATTTATATAAAGTTTTACTAAAATATTTGTATAATAAGTTTTACTCCATTAAACCTATTTTTCATCTCAAACGTGTTCTTTAATCAATTCACACCATGTAAAAAGGCCTAAAACCCATAACTATGTCTATTCACTTGTGCGATTTCTGTTTATAATGTCTACCGCAAGCACCACATGAAGCCGACTCCTCTGGTCATAGGCATGAAGTACTTATATGCGTTAACATGGTGTTCAATCATGTAAACTGTACCTTATTAACACGCATCCTCCGGTCACAGACGTGAGAAATCACTATATATGCATGCCTACTTCCGTCATCTTCACTGTAGTGAAGTTGTGTATTCGTTCACAAATCATTGGATTCTGTCGTTCATAAACAGTTAACTGGGGTCTGTGGTTGAGACACAACTCGCGGGTAGCTATAGAAAAGGAAACACTTTCTTTATGCCTCAAAAATTTGAAGTATATTTTGAATGTCTCACCATATTAAGAAATCCTAAAGCTATACTGATTCTTAACTTTTGATTCAGATGAAAATTTTCCGAACGGCTGTGTTGAATCAATCATATTAAAAGCCATGCGGGGCATACCTATTCTACGCCGGTGGCCCCTTCAACAGAGATTTCTTTATTGCATAAGTCCACGCAGTGATTATGGGAGGGACTTTGATATTTTTTGGGGTCTATGCCAGCCTAATCGTTGAACAGAACCTTTGAAAAACGAAGCAAAGGACAAAAGGTTTCGATTACAATGATAGTAATCGATTATTAGACTTATCCCAAACCCATCGGTGGTTCTCAACTTCTTATGCCTGGTTCAACTTCTTATCGGTGGTCCATATAGATTTGTTTAAATTTTATAATATCAATTAACTAAGTGCGAGAGAGTTCGAGTTTTATTTTTGGTGGAGTGGAATTAACATGTGTACAAAAAGTTAAACATCTGTGACTAGATTCATTATACTCATCACTTTTTCATTATAATTATAAGTGAGAATTTTGGGAAATTTTTTTTCTAAAATTTACATATATCTTTACAAGGTTTACATTACACACTCTAATTCTTGGAGTTACCAAGTACATACAAAGACCATTACAAAACCATCTTAGACTTGCTTACTATTCAACTCGTGACTCATCATCAAGAGTCTATTTGGAGAAACTCGCAAACAATACTCACACAACTTGATTGTCCATCCTCCAATCTCTAATGTAAATCCAAACGCTATCCTTTGATGCCATTTTCACTATCAATCTCTTCATTATATCTGGCAGTAAATCATTCCTGCAAATAAATTTGTCTATTGTTCGAATGGTTACTTCCAACAAAGACACTAAATATCACCACAACCCTTACAAATAATTTATTTTTAACCAGATTTACGTGAATGCATTTACATGTTAAGTTGATGGGCATCAACATGAAAAAGTCAAAAGAATTCACGAAGACAGTTTGTTTCATCAAAGCAAATATGTTGGAACTTTTAGTTTCTATCTTCACATTGTCTCCCTCCTTAGCCACAAATGTTGCAAAAAAAAAGCTGCCATTCGCTGCAACTCACTACGCTTCTACTGCGAAGCTCATCAGAGGTCGCTCTGGTATTCGAACATAGTCACATCCACGCAGCTCACCACACTACCCTCAGCCACTGCAACAGATATGCTGTACCACACTTTATCGTTGCGCCACGAGACCATGATAACAATGCGTTCAACCTTCAACCCGGTTCGACCCCTCTACACCTAGTGACTCAGCTAACACAACTCTTCTTAACATTGGTCAAACTACAACTTGTTGCATGGCGAACTTTCGTCTCAGCTACCAAACCAAATCAATCAACCCTCATACCATGTCATTCAATAATGGTCCAAGTCTGTGCTCACTAACACAACAACACACAATACAACGTACCAAGTTTCCAAGTCCACTATGTCTGGATGAAACGCTGCAAGGCAATAACACAAAATCCAATCGGCAGAAGCGACCGAAACCATCTCGTTAATACAGTGAATACGAAATGGATGCACATATTTCCGTAACTGAAATTCATAAACATAGACTACATGAATTTCTAAATTGATAAACACAAAAGAAACATAGGGTCTCCATCACCTGCCCACTCACACAAGAACTGTAGTGACATCAAAATAATGGGGAAAAATCACTACCACACACAATCTTAAGTGAAAACGACAAAGAAATGGATCTCGGCCTCAAGGCATAAAAAATCGGACTTAAAAGCACCACCAAACTAAGAACGCGCCCAGAAAGCTGCATCAAATGGGAATAAGATCAATCTAAGATTTTAATGAAGCAAATAACCTTCAACAATCCTTGCAAGGTGGTTGCCCACTGAGAACCCCCTATCAACCAGGATTGTTCATTTCTCCACCATGATATTGTTGGTTGCTTTAATTGTTTTAACAATTCAAGCTCCACATAAATTGTCAACCCGAGAAGGTCTGTTTATTCCAAAGACAATCACGCACTGGATATGCTCAATTCCAAAAGCAAAAATAATGTTGTAGTAAAAATTCACACAATTATTAATCATACAAATCTAATTATTCACACCCTGTTTAATCAAAACTGAAGTTTACTTATGTTATAGTAGAAGCAATTCCTCTATCGCAGTTTTTAAGAATCCAAATAAAGGGAAATCATTCTGCAGGAAAGGAAACCAATCGACCATAACAGGGAACAGGACCCTATTCCTTTAATTGGGAACTTCAGCACCTGCTGCCTAACACTAATCACACTGTAGAAAAGATAAACTCAAGAGAACAGGACCCTATTCCCATGAACAAGAACCTTCAACACCTGTCTCTTGTTTCTAATCACACTGCAGGAAAAGAAAGTGAAATTAATGGGAACAGGACCCTATTTCCTTACACAGGAATCTTCAGCACCTGCTCCCAGCGTCAATCATACATTCAAACAGATAATCAGAAAAAGATCCCTTAACTTCTTAAGAATGAATGTACTTAAACACATGCAGCGTTAAAGGAAACATAATGCTCAATAAACTACAGAACTGTGTAACTGGTGTTTCAGCAAACAAAATTAAAGTAAAGTGCAAATATCATAAAGAAATCTAACAAACTACAGGAATAGTCAGGTGAATCTTGTGATGAAGGTGGGCCCTTTCCTTCTCACAAGATTCCCCAGGGAAAGAATTAAATTGAAGCGCTCAAAAGAAACTTTTATTCATCTGTCAAAAGAAATGATACATTACAAATGGAGTCTAGCTCTTGTCCTCTCAAACACAATGTTCTCCTATAGTTTTTCGAACTCCCTTCTAATGATGATGTCTCCTCTTTTTAAAGAGGAGACATCTCTTACAATTACAGTAGATAAAATCTATGTTTATCCCAAATCTGTTCTTTTTTCTTAAAACAGAGCTATTCTATTCTTCCAAAAAAAGATATTGTTACAACAAATACAAAAAGAGTACTATCTTCAGAATAATCCATGTAACCACTTCCTTGCTTATCTTCATGTTGTTGCCATTGTTCCAAAAAATACTCTTCCAGAATCGCAAATTACGAGTAGTGACGGAATTTGCGTGCCTGCTGACTATTTCAGCAATGGAGTCAACTATTTCAGCAACGGCCGATTGTTCCAGCACAGCACATAAATTATCTGCGATCTTTTAAACTTATGTTAGCAACAATCTACCTTTGATTAATGATGAAATATAAGAGTAATACGGAATTATATGTAAACAGATTAAATATATAGTAAAGAAGAGGATTTTATATACCTTTGGATAAAGTGAATGAAAATGATGATGGAATCCTTTTTAAACATGGTTATAAAGGTAAGGTGGTGTCAAAATATATAGTAAAAATTGGTACATAGTGAGGTCCTAACATCCCCCCCAGCCGAAAGTGTTGCATGTCCTCAGGCAACTTCTAGTCTGAGTCAGAGTCTAAGTACTGACTCTGTGCATGCAAGTTGCTCAAGCAGTAGCTAGAGAAGGTGGCTTCTGTCGAAGCTCGGAATCCTCGATTGTTCTGCAATTGCTGCCATGCTATAGCCTCATCCCTGTCAGCCAATTGGTAGTGACACTGGTATTTTTCTGTAGGCATCCATAGAATTGGAAAATGAAAATGGTAACCAATCCAGTTTTCTCCACAATGCCGAATGCATCTGATGTAATTAGGTACCCTGGAGAGTGCAGCTTGAAGATTATCAGGGCTGAAAGGGTGATACTCTTGTCTTTCCTTGCATGAATGTTGCCAAAACATAGTGTTGGCATTCAATGCAGCAGTCTCCTTTACTCTGATTAGCTGTAGACACTTTAAAAGTGTTGAAGCCTGCAGTTGTTGTATGTACCTGTGCATTCTTGGCTTCTGCAAGAATCGGTGATATTGTGCTACAAACATGGCCGGATTTGAAGGTTCCGGTCTAATCCAAAGGAGCCGATTCTCCTCATTATGCCTACTTGCAATAAACGCAGTTTGCCAGGTGATCTGATTGGCCAGGAATGAAACGAATGCCCTAATTTGTACATCACCTACAATTGGAGTGAGATTGACTTTTCTATTCTTAGGCATGGTCTCGTTATGGAGATAAAGTTCACACAAAAAATGTTGGTCACTTTCAAGGGCCTCAGCAAAAGTTTTAACAAATTGTTCTGCAGTAAGCAATTCATGAGGTCTACCATCCTTTATTGCCTTCAATTGAAAATAAACCAGACGTTCAAAGAGGAAGAGAGAATAATTCAAGGAGGGTTTTCGGGTAGCCAACAATTTTTGCACTAATGAAAACCTCAAAACCAACTTTTCCTTTGATTCCTTGACTTCTTTCTTGGAATCCTTGAGTTGTTGCAATGTCTGTTCCCAAATATCCCTGTTGGCATACATGTGATTCTGCCAGGCCAACTTATGCTACTGCAATATTTTATATTGATCCACAGCATATTGTTTCTTCCAGTTATTCATAAGTTCTAATTGTTTCCATGGCAGGGTCTGTGTCCCGGCATTATAAGTACTGGGTTGGGGCATTGTCTGAGTGGCTAAGCTAACTAGTACAGGGCGGGATATTTGTGGTTTAGTTTCTTTTTCTATACTTTTTGAGGGCCCTACTGGTTCTTGTGTGGTAGTAGGGCGTTCTTCTTTAATTGCAGCTGATGTAGATGCCTCAGATACCTGAATTTTGACTACTTTGTATCCTGCCTGTTGGTAAATGTTACCACACTCATGGCACATGTATTCTCTGCATGGATCCTTCTTTTGTGTTGATGCTGTGTGTGCTAGCATGTAGAGATTCAATTCTCTATCAAAGGCTTCTCGTGCCATGATAAATTCTTTCTTATAGGCCTCTAGTTCTGATTTCAAAAACTTATTTTCCTCCAACAAAGATGCCATAGTGTGTGAACCCTGTGTGCTGGTTGATTCTGCTGGAGTTGTCTGCTGATCCACAGCTGTAGCTAGTTCTTGTGGAGCAGCTACAGCTGGTTTCCCTGTATTATCATGCTTGGTGTATGATTCTTGTACCACAATGGTTGGTTCTTGTGTTTCAGCTTCTGGGTAAGTGACTGGTTCTTGTGTGGCAGTCACTGTTTGAGCAATAAATGATGTCATGTTACCCCGGGCCGCTGGTTCTTGTGTGACAGCGCCACATGACGAGATGGGTTGGGGAATTTGGAATGGTGATGAGGATTGAAGTTTTAACAGGATAGTGGCGGGGTTAGGGGAAATGGGAGTAACTTCAGTTTCAACAGTCAATTTCATTTTCCTTTTTGGTAGGAAAGCAGAGAAGTCAGTGTCTTTCCTTTTCTTTGTAGGAGAAGATTCTTTTCTAGGGGAAGGGCTTTCGGAAGAAGTGAAAACTTGGGATGTGGCTCTTGTTTGTCATTTTGAGACAGAGACTGTTGGGGTTCATCCCTTTCTTTTATGAGTAGGTGGAGATGGGGTTGTTGGAGAGTCATTGCTAGAGATATGAATAGTGGGAAGAGGTGACTCTACTAAGTGGGACGAACTTGGGGGTAGGTCAACTGGTTCTGAGGATGGAATTACTGGGGGGTCTGGGATATCGTCCAGTTGCCTTTCATAAGAACTCTCAGGAGTTTCTTGGGAACTTCTGGCTTGTTGGGGAATTTCGGCTTGCTGGGGAATGAGGAGTGGATTATTCAGAGGGGGATTTTGCTGAGAAAAACCCCTCTGAATTAATAATTGACATAAACGATGATGGGTAAGGGATAAAAATGGGAATTTAACCCGTCTGCAATAATATGACATGTTTTTGATACAACCAAGCAGATAATAGGGAATATTGACTAATCGACCATGCCTCAAATGATTCATTAAAACGAAGTCGTGTTGATAGACTACCTGGTAACGCCCTTCGCATGTCAAATAGTGCTTGATGAATTCAGCTACTGTTGGCCATGGTCGAGGTAATGAATGCAGACTTATACCGCGGCCTTTAAGTTCAACCGGTTCTTCTGGAAGAAGAAAATCTTGATGTGCATTTAAAATAACTTGTTTCCTACTGAACCAGCGAGCACTTATAACCGGAAACCCTAAAACTTGTGCTATATCTTCCTCTGTGACTGAAATTCGGACCCCTTGAACCACTGAATAATTCCCCTGAAGATTTTGTGCGAACTCTAAAACTTGCTGCTGATCAAATTCTCCTAACCTTTCGAAGTATGTTGTCCATCCTGCTTGTTGAAAAATTTGGTAGGCCTCCGGGAACAATTCGAGAAGAGTTATCGAACCAGGGTCATGTATGATAGCCGACCCTCCCATAGCTACTAGCTTGAGTAACATGCAGAGGCGCAGAGAACAGAAACACAGGCTTTGGTCAAGCTAATTGTTGCAACAGAGGATATGGAGTCTCAATGACGACGGAAATAATGGATATGAAAAGTGACGGAGGATTGGATGGTTTGGAATGATGATTCAGTTTTCGAAATTCCCCCCCTTACGTATGGTGCAATGATGTTTAAGTGTGCGGAGATTGTAATCATTATGAGCAAGATCCTCTCTTTAAAATATTATTTAACTACATTACATAAAAACCACATACCTTATATTTTTACCTTTGTCTTTAAAATTCGAAGTATAGAGTGCTTCATAATGGCTTGATATTAATGGAAGAATCTGTAGATTTCTCTGAAATGTAGAATAGGAGCATATCAAGATATGCTCAATACTGAATAATATTCACCCAAGGGATCTGAAGAGTAAAAGTGGAGAACTGAAAAGCTTGTATAGCAGAGGAAAGAAATGATGTTTTAATGATGAAAAGATAAATGACAGGTTGTTGAAACTGGTGTTTCAGCAACGGAAAAATGAATGACATGTTGCTGAAACTGGTGTTTCAGCAAAGGGAAAAATCAAAAAAATGGGATATAATGATTTTGGTTTAAGACAAGTGGGGGAAATATTTGCTAAGGGATAATTTCAGCAGTAAGGAACGGGAAATACTAGCTAAAGGATGATATTTCAGGAATGGTAGAAATGGGAAAATGGAAAAAGGAAAAATGTAGAAATGGGATAAAAGGGATATTTCTAGGAAATGGGTTGAAATGAAGGGAACAAGCTTCTGTGATTGAAGCTTCAGATCTTCTTGTGATGAATCTGTCCTCCTTAATGAGCTTTTCCGGAATCTACAAAATTCAATTGTAATATGCCAACCCTTGACAGATATTATTAGTTTTAAATCTAATCTAATACTAGAAATACAGTGCAGAAAATTAAATGCTGTGAGGAGCAGAAGACTCCCCTAGAAAAAGATAATGTGTATCAGTCATGCAAGCAGTCTTGAAATCCTCTTTAGAAACGGGACGCTAGTACAAACGAAGCCTATGACCATTGACTAATAAAGGTGTTTTAGAATCATCAATTGTTAGAAGTCTTATTGTTCCATTAGGAAAAACAACATCTACTTCATAGGGTCCAAGCCAACATGTACGTAGCTTACCCTGAAAATTTTCAAACCGAGAGTCATACAATAAGGCCCAATTACCTTTTTGGAACTGCTTGTGTTTGATAATTTTATCATGCCACTTCATTCTTTGTTGTTGAATCATGGTTGTTTGGTGAATGGCATCTAATCTCTTTTCATCCAACTCAAGAAGCTGCTACAACCTAGCTGTCTGCACATCAGTCAAATCAAGATTAACAGCTAAAGCAGTTCTTAGAGTTTTAATTTCAAATTCCACAGGAAAAACAACATTTTTACCATAAACCAATTCATAGGGAGAAAAACCTGTAGTGTTTCTCCAAGTAGTTCTGTAAGCCCATAGTGCTTCAGGGAGCCTTTGAGACCAATCCTTCCGGTTGTCCTTCACTGTTTTAGTTAGAATGCCTTCTAATACTTTATTTGTGCTTTCCACCTGCCCATTGGCCTGGGGGTGGTATGGTGTAGTCATTCTATGATGAATATGATATTTCTGAAGGGTAGACTTAAAACCATGAGAATTGAATGGAGGTCCTCCATCTGTAACTAGCTCTCTAGGAATTCCAAATCTAGTGAAGATTTCTTCAAATAAGAAAGCTAGGACAGCCTCTTCACTGGCTCTAATAAGTGCTTTGGCCTCCACCCATTTAGTCATATAGTATGTAGAGACTAATATATAAGTTCTTTGATTGGATGGAGGATTAATGGGTCCTATGAAATCCAAGGCCCATCTTTCAAATGGTTCAAAAACTACCTGGGGGTTTAATGGCATTTGATCTCTATGATTGGGTTGACCCATTCTCTGGCAGCTGTCACAAGCCTTCACATATTTCTTTGCATCCTTAAATAATGAGGGCCAATAGTAACCAATCCTCAAAATTTTGTGTGTTGTTCTTTTATCAGCAAAATGCCCTCCACAAGGGCCATCATGACAAGCTTTTAGTATGTCATACACTTCATCTTACCTAATGCATCTTCGGATTTCCTGATCAAGCCCTGTGTAGAAAAGACACCCACTTATCCAGCTATACCTGGCACTTTGTTGAACAATTCTTCTCTTTTCTCTGTATGACAGGTGTGATGGTAATTTTCCTACAACAAAATAATTGGCAATATCTGCATACCATGGAGAGTGAGCAAAAACTGCAAACAAATACTCATCAGGAAAATAATCATCTACTGGAATATTATTATCAGTTTTTAACCGTGAAAGGAAATCAGCCACCACATTTTCTTTACCAGGCCGATCTACAATTGTGATATCAAATTACTGCAGTAATAATAGCCATCTGGTAACTCTAGCATTTGTAACAGATTTTTTCATTAAATACTTAATATCCGAGTGGTCAGTGTGCACAAAATTAGAATAACCAGTGATATAGTGTCAAAATTTATTAATGGCATAAATTACTGCATGAAAATCCTTTTCGGTAACTGTATAATTAAGCTCAGCAGGGGTCATATTCTTAATGATCAAGTAGATAGCATAAGGAAGATGATTCTCCTCTTGTCCCAAGATAGCTCCAATTGCAGTGTCTGAAGCATTAGAAGATATATGAAAAGGGAGGGCCCAATCAGGTCCCCTCAGAATAGGAGCAGTAGGTAACTGATGCATGAGTTCTTCAAAGGCTTTCTGACAAGAATTAGTCCACTTAAATTCAACATTTTTCATAAGCAACACAAATAATGGAGAAGCTATCTTAGAAAAATCTTTAATAAATATTATGTAATATCCAGCATGTCCTAAAAAACTTCTCACATCAGTTTGTGTTTTAGGAACAGGAAGATTCTGAATGACCAATATTTTATATGGGTCTACCTGAATACCTTGAGATGAAATAAAATGTCCAAGCACTACTCCTTCACTCATCATCATATGACATTTTTCAGTACTTAGGGAGAGGTGAGCTTGTATACATCGTTTAAGTACCTTCTCAAGGTTTTGTAATGCATCTTCAAAAGACACACCATAAGGAGTAAAATCATCCATAAATATTTCCATAGAGTCATTCAGCATATCAGAAAAGATTCCTATAACAGCCCTCTGAAAAGTTGCTGGTGCATTACATAGCCCGAATGGAAGAAATCTATAAGCAAAAGTTCCCCAAGGGCTAGTGAAAGTGGTCTTGTCCTGGTCTTGGGGTGCAATTCTAATCTGATTATACCCACTGAATCCATCTAGAAAAGAAAATAATTTCTTCCCTGCCAGACTATCCAACACCTGATCAATGAAAGGTAAAGGAAAGTGATCCTTTTGAGTAGCTTTGTTCAAGGCTCTATAATCAACACATACTCTCCATTTCCCGTTTTTCTTAGGGAAAATTACCAATGGGGAAACCCATTCACTGTCAGATATGGGGTATATAAATCCTGCATTAAGCAATTTATGAAGTTCTTCTTTAACAATTTCTCGTAAATTAGGGTTCATTCGTCTTTGGGGTTGACAGACTGGTCGACATCCCTCTTTAATGTAAATTCGGTGAGTACATAGTTCAGAAGAGATCCCTTTCATATCCGTGTAATCCCATGCAAATGCTTCCTTATTTTCATGTAATAACTTCATTAACTGCTGTGTTTTAGCAACTGTTAGATCAAGATTTATGTTTAATGTCTTGCCAGGTTGAATTTCAACTGTTATGCTTTTAGATGAGATGGTGGTTAATGTCTGAGATAAGTCTTTAGATTCAATCTTTTCTTGGGTATCTATTTCAAAAATTGCAATCAATTGATTGTGTGTTTCAGCAATTACAGAGGAAGGTTCACAAATAAAACTATTAATTATTTCATCCTCTGTATTGTCTTTAAGAATTAAGGCTTGTCCAATAGTTAGAATGGGCTGAATATCATTATCATCACAATCCATCCACATAGAATCTTCATTATTAATTATGGGTGTAGCATGAGGATAAAGAGTAAGCTATTTGGTTCCATAACCATTAGAAATTGTCATTGAACCAGATCTGCAACTGATAAAGGCATCAGCTGTGGCCAGCCATGGCCTCCCCAGAATTAAAGGATGTCCCCCCAACTTTAGTCTGCAATACAAAAAAATCAGCTGGGTAATTCCAGGATTCAACTAAGATAAGTAGATCTTCAACAACTCCTTCAAGTTTAATTGTAGAACGGTCAGCCAACTCTAGAATGGTAGGTGTATCTCTGATTGTGTTATTCAGCTGTAACAACTGTGAAGTTTCAAGAGTCACTATGTTTATTGCAGCACCTAAATCTACCAGAACTTGAGGAATTATTGTTTTACCAATTTGAACTGTCATGGTAGGATGGCCGGGGTCACCATATTTCACAGGAGGGGTTTTTCCGGACATTAATGTAGATAAATCACCCATCACATGTACTGTAAGGGGATCTTTAGTTTTCCTACCAGGTTTCTTAACACAAATATCCCTTATGTTTCTGGCATAAATTGGTAGATCTCTCAGTGCCTATAAAAGTGGAATTTTAACATATAAGTTTTGCAATTCCCCTAAAAGATTAAAAGCAGGTGTTTCAGGCGTTCTAGTTAAAATCAAATGCTCGGGGAATGGTGGTTCTGTTATTTCAATACCCTTGTTAGAGGGTGGTTGTGCTTTCTTATGTTTCTCAGTTTCCTCTTTATCAGAATCAGAAGAAGTTATGTCATCAATAATAGGCTCTACTATTTTCCCGGATCTTAAATGAATATCATTACATTGCATAGTAGGAAATATAGACTGATTCTCAATATCAATGACTTGCACAACTTTATTATTGGGGTTAGGATTTGGTTGCACAGGTAGCTGGGGTCTCATTTGGTTATTTGGCGGAGCATTTGATGGCAGAGGAAGTGGTTGTTGAAATTGAGGAAATTGATTTGGATACGGGAGTTTTTGGCTTCTCCAATTTGAATTCCAAGGGTTAAAAGAAGATGGCTGCTGTGGGGGCCAAGGAGTCCACATTGCAGGATCAAAAAAGGGAGGGTTTGATTGTTGCATGGGTGGGAAATTCATTTGATTAAAGGGTGGGTATTGCATTTGATTAAAGGGAGGGTAATTTGTTTGATTGAAAGCAGAATAATTATTCCAACGATTAAATGGCATACTAGAATTCATACCTTGTCCTTTTGGTTGCCATTGTCTTCTTTGAGTTAGTAAGTAAACTGCTTCAGCTTCTTCTTCCGTTGGCTGCAATGCTGCCTTTATTCCTAGTAGAGATGGACATTGTTGTGTTTCATGATATTTCTCACAAAGGGTGCAGATTGGTATTTTGTCCAATGGGCACTCCCTTAGTGGATGTTTGTCTCTGCACTTCGAGCAAAAGACAGCCAGAGTTGCTTCTACTTCAACCTGCTTTTTCTTAACCTGCAAAGTGTCAATTTGTGAAGCAAAAGAACTTAACATCTCAGTTTTAAATTCTTCAAGTAAATTACCTATTTCATCTTTTGTTGCTCCCCCACTAGCTGATTTCTGCACTCTTGAATAGGTGGGATCTCTATTACTTACTCTGTTCCTTGCAGCTCCCCTTGAACACCTTTTACAAAGTTCAACAATCTCATCATATGATTCTTTAGATATATCTCCCTTGCCAAGCATATTTAACATGTCTAAACAATCATCCCTTAACCCTCTAAGTAATATTGTTTTGCGAATTTCCTTGCTTATATTCGGATGATCAGATCTCTGTATATTATACTGCAGCCTTTCTACGTAGTCCTCCAGATTCTCGTCCAACTTTTGTGCCATATTGAATAGTTTTTCCTTATTTTCTCTCGTCCGACAGTAGTCGTGATATTTAAGCAGAAATTTATGTTTCATCTGTTCCCATGTTGTGATTACCTGACTCCCAAGACTCATGAACCATCTTAAAGCATTTCCTTTTAATGTTGCTGGAAACAATTTCAACTTTTGAGCATTAGTAACATAATCATAACTTCTGCATAATATATCAAATTCAAAAAGAAATTCATCCGGATCTTCAGAGGATAGACCATGGAATTTAGGTAAAGCTGACAATGGAATGTTCTTCATAGGAGTTGTTCCTATAGGGAGATCACTGATAGGAAATCCCAAGGTAGAGAGAGAATTTTCATCCTTCCCTTCTCCCTCAGGATCTACACGTCCTCCACCAAAGAAGTCTTCATTGTTTCCTTCCATTGGTTGTTCTCCTACTACACTTGCTTGATCGTCAAGGTCTTCTACTGGCTCTTTAAAGTTTCCCACTAGTCGTCCAACACTTTCTATTATTTCCTTAATGTGCTCTGCTGATTTGCTAGTACTTTCTTCTGAATTTTCAGCACTGATTGTTGGTCCTTTAATCACCGGCTCCTCTATGTTTTCAGGACCCACAACTTCCTCTATTTTATAATCTGATTGAGGGGAGTGCTGAAGTTTTGGTCTTCGAGAACTTAATCTCTGTGATGATTCAGCCTTTGACACAATCTCGTCAATGAAAGTCTTTCTTCCTCCCTTTCCTTTGCCCTTTCCACCTGTAGGGTTAGTTTTCTTCTGGGTTCCACGTCCTCTCATACAATCTGCACATCTAGAAAGAAAATATTAATGCTTTTGAAATCAATAATTGCCTTCCCCGGCAACGGCGCCAAAATGTTGGTTGCTTTAATTGTTTTAACTATTCAAGATCCACATAAATTGTCAACCCGAGAAGGTCTGTTTATTCCAAAGACAATCACGCACTGGATATGCTCAATTCCAAAAGCAAAAATAATGTTGTAGTAAAAATTCACACAATTATTAATCATACAAATCTAATTATTCACACCCTGTTTAATCAAAACTGAAGTTTACTTATGTTATAGTAGAAGCAATTCCTCTATTGCAGTTTTTAAGAATCCAAATAAAGGGAAATCATTCTGCAGGAAAGGAAACCAATCGACCATAACACGGAACAGGACCCTATTCCTTTAATTAGGAACTTTAGCTCCTGCTACCTGACACTAATCACATTGTAGAAAAGAAAGTGAAATTAATGGGAATAGGACCCTATTCCCTTACACAGGAATCTTCAGCACCTGCTCCCAGCATCAATCATACATTCAAACAAACAATCATAAAAATATCCCTTAACTTCTTAAGAATGAATGTACTTAAACACATGCAGCGTTAAAGGAAACAGAATGCTCAATAAACTACAAAACTATGTAACTAGTGTTTCAGCAAACAGAATTAAAGTAAAGTGCGAATATCATAAAGAAATCTAACAAACTACAGGAACAGTCGGGTGAATCTTGTGATGAAGGCGGGCCCTTTCCTTCTCACAAGATTCCCCAGGGAAAGAATTAAATTGAAGCGCTCAAAAGGAACTTTTATTCATCTGTCAAAAGAAATGATACATTACAAATGGAGTCTAGCTCCTGTCCTCTCAAACACAATGTTCTCCTGTAGTTTTCGAACTCCCTTCTAATGATGATGTCTCCTCTTTTTAAAGAGGAGACATCTCTTACAATTACATTAGAGAAAATCTATGTTTATCCCAAATCTGTTCTTCTTTCTTAAAACAGGGCTATTCTATTCTTCCAAAAAAAGATATTGTTACAACAGATACAAAAAGAGTACTATATTCAAAATAATCCGTGTAACCACTTCCTTGCTCATCTTCATGTTGTTGCCATTGTTCCAAGAAATACTCTTCCAGAATCGCAAATTACGAGTAGTGACAGAATTTGCGTGCCTGCTGACTGTTTCAGCAATGGAGTCGACTGTTTCAGCAACGGCCAATTGTTCCAGCACAACACATAAATTATCTGCGATATTTTAGATTTATGTTAGCAACAATCTACCTTCGATTAATGATGAAATATAAGAGTAATATGGAATTATATGTAAACAGATTAAATATATAGTAAAAAAGAGGATTTTATATACCTTTGGATAAAGTGAATGAAAATGATGATGGAATCCTTTTTAAACATGGTTATAAAGGTAAGGTGGTGTCAAAATATATAGTAAAAAATGGTACAGAGTGAGGTCCTAACAGATATGTAGGGAGATATATCAAAAAAGTGACACTGAGGGTCTGCACAATAAATTTCCCTAAGAAAAGAGACAGTGTTGTTGCCCATCGAAGAACCTGATGCTGTCTGCCACGCAATCTTCACATAGCCCTGTTAGGAATCTGTAATTTATTAGCAAGATTGGCAGAGTCCAATTACAAAAATAACATCGTTTCAGCCAAATTTGGGATTCTAAGATCTAGCCCTCCTGAATCCGGAGAGGGATCTCTCCAATATGTACAAAGATGGATTTGTCTTTGAATTTTGGGGTTATTATATTAGGCTAGTTATGAAGGCCAAGGGTTTGTTTATTTTTTGGATGGTTGAGCATGATTAATATTCAACGTGGAAAGTTTCGAGTGCAAAAAGTTTCAAAGGTGAGAAGTTGCGGGCCAACAGAGTAAGCTTCGGCCAAAAAGGTAGATAATTGTAGGTTTTAGTCCATTGGGCTATGGAGTCATAATAGGGTTTAATTGGAATAGCAAGAGACAAGAGTGGTCCATGGGACAAGTCATCTATGTCTAAGGATCTCTTTGAAGATTGATTTATGAAGTGGAATGATACAATAAGAAGGAGAAATGAACGTATGCAGAAACAAGACCAGCCCAGGATCTAATAAGTGACATGGACTCAAGAAAAACATAAAAGTAAACTAGGATCTGGTAAGTACTTTGAAACTAGCCAGCCTTTGATACACTTTTAATAGAAAACATCTCAAAACAAAGGAAAATCTGGAGGCAACTTTTGGAGTAGAAACTAGTGGGCCGAGCTCACCACAAATCCTCTCCTAGCTCTTCTTTACTTGGTTATTCTCAAGACAAAAACAAATATATAACAGAATGGCCTAAGATCTGGTAAGTACTTTGAAACTAGCCATTTTTTAACACATTCCAAGAGAAATATTCAGACAACCTTTGGAAATAAAACTAGGACGAGGGCACACCATATCTTCCATAGTTAATCTCTACTTAACTAATACAGAACATAACATTCAAGAAAAATATTCAGCTAAGACCATAAGACGAGGGAATGCCAGCATTCCTATGCTTAAACTAAATTAAATCATTCCTAAATAACACAGGTAGAAGAAAACATTCAGATAAAGATTTTCAGTCAAAGAAAGTTACTGATATACAGTAGGTCCTAACTGTATGCATGCTGTTCTTTATAAGAGAAAATGAAACACAGTGAAAACAGAAATAAAATGATAAGTTACAATGAGAAAAACATCACCGTCAACATAGACCAGGATCCCATAAATCAGTTTGTATTGATACTCCAAACCAGTTACAGTTTTAAGTCCAGTGCTTTAGTTTAGCAACCATCTACAATCTCAGCCTAACCTAACTATCACAAGCAAAGCTCCAAGAGCCAATGAATCACTATTTACAATTAGAAGTTTCAGCTCAAGTGTATATCAAAGTTCTACAACCAACAATTTCTCATCTTCTACTGAAGTATTTATAGAAGAATGAGGAGGTGAGACCTAACAAAAGATCTCTTAGGTTAATTAATACAGATTCAAGACTTCTCGGCCTTTCGAGGGGTTCAATGGAGAAGTTTACATGTGGATCACTGTATTAACTATTTTACAATGAATATCAAAGCTCGGTGGGAGCTTTTATTGACTTTGAGGCTCTGTGTAATGTTTGGAGTAACTCTGCAGATATTTCTACATTGATTTCCTTGCAGAAGTAACTCCCTGGCTGCGCTGAGGAAAAATCTGATCTTCTTCAATAACTTCGGCCTCTGTTTGAATGGTTTGAGGCAACAGGTGGCTCTGTGGTAGCTGGGAGAAATTGATTAACCTCATATGCCTTTGTCAATAATCCCCCCCGTAAAACTGTCTTTATTCCTCTGTTCTGATATATTGGTGTCTTCGACACTGATACTCTTTAATTGTGCCTGATTCATGGTGTTTTTCTGGAGTGCAGGGTTACACAGGGACGATATGGCATCAATGTCTCACGGATCATTGACGAGACATGAAATTTACACCCTGCAAGTGATTTCCTTTGATAAATCGAAAGAAAGAGGGTCGTCACCCTCTTTTTCGAATTTTCTTCGAACATAGCGAAAAGATCATTAAACCCCGCAAAATACAGACAAAATTTTATAAAATCCTACATATTAGGTCAACTGCATCGGAAGGCGTGTGAAGGAAGCGGGGCCGTTGGATGGCATCATCCAACGGTCAGGATTGATCGAGAGAGATTGTGGAATCAAGCGGAAGAAAGATTAAATCTGAGCCATCGATTGCGCAGGAATTGACCGTCGAGAGCAGAAGTTGAAAGTCAAAGTGGGGTATAGGGAAAATGGAATGTGGACCGTCGATCTGCAGATCAGATCGATGGTGGAGATTGACTGAATGCCACGTCGTAGCCCTATTAAATATCGAGCATCTTGGGCAAGCGATCACCGTCGGATGGAGGGCTGCAGATCAGACGGCTTACATCAATTTTGCTAGGCATCCTCGTCCGAACGATAATGCGCGATGGACGACGGTTTTCGGAACAGTGCCTAGGACACCTGGCGGCAAGTGTATGGAATCGCTGCCGATCAGGAGGAAACCACCTTCTGCCCAAAAGCGGTGCGATAGATACCACGCGGTATTTGGAAACAATGCAAGACATGGCGGGGTCCACCGAGTTTTGACAGGATCCGCACCGTCAGATCTGCAAATCAGATCAATGGTGGAGAACACTCGAATTGCGGACCGGCGGAGAAAAAAGAAAATAAAACCCAAATTTTATAGATAAAAAAGTTTTTTTATGTTTGGACGGGATATATAATAGGGTCAGGCGCCCGATTGCGGGGCCATTAGGCGCACGGAGAATGATATGACTGGGGATTTGTATAACAAGGGCCTATCGCATATCGCAAGATCGAGTATGGACTTTTCAATCAGCCCATTATATTAACACGTGATTTTGGTTTTTAGACCAAAACTTTGGAAAAGTGGATTCTTGGGTTTTACAAAGGAAAAAGCGGATCGGGAATGAAATATTTACAAGGTTTAAGTACGGAGGGCGGATAGTGTGAGGACTTGCAATGCGATCGATCGCATCACAAATATTTGCGATGGACGATCAGAGCACTACACATAAAACATGCGATTTGCGATTTAAATAGCAGCAGGGAGGTTGCGATGTGATGATTAGAGGGGAATGTGATGCGATGGGCAGATTTGCGATCGGATTGATCGCATCACAAATATTTGCAATGAGTAATCAGAGCATTCACAATAGAACATACGATTTTGTGATTTTCGATTATGAGATCGGCCCCCAAGGCTTTAAGCGCTTGGTTTTAACACGTGGGCATGTGGGGGGAAGTGGTTGGGACTTAGCCCAAGGGGGCTTAGGTCCATAGTAATAAAAATTTGTCTTTTATGAATTTTTCAAGGTTTTTTAAATATATTTGGGGGTTTCGGTAAGGTTAAAAAGTAATTTCTTAACCTTGTAAAGATGATTTTCATGAATGGAAGAAGGGAAATCATGAAAACAATGAGTTTTATGGAGAAAAAGGGGAAGCAAATGAAGGTTAGTTTTGAAATAGGTGAAGGGGAAAAATGGTGATTTTGCAGCAGTCTTTCATTTGGAATCAGCAGAATTTCTGAGTATAAAATGGGGACAGCAAATGAGGATTTAGGACAGAGGCATGAGGCCTCTCAAGAGTCCTCAAGAGCCAACAATTTTTAGCAATAAAATTTGTTCCTTGGAGGCTACAAAAAGTTTTAGCCACCTTTTGGTATAAAAAAATATTATAGGTGGCTAATAGTGGCTCCACTTGAGGATGATGCCTTCTTGAAGGCATCAAGAACTTCAGACTTGCATTCACTGGGATGCTGATCAGTTGCCTCATCCTTTGTTCTCTGGGAGGCTGACCCATGTCTGATCCATTGGGCTACTCTTACTTTGCTAGGATTATCTTCTTTGAAAACATATTAGCAGGCATGATAACAATGGTCCTTCATCAATACAAACTTCTACCTACCCAATCCTACTGAACTAACATGTTTTCTTCCTTAGAGTGCACTTGGATTGGCAAACTCTTTTCACAACATTTTATTATTTTGAAAGCAGGAAATCTAATCTATTTCTACTCCCTATTTCCCCCTGAATTTAGAATAAACAGTTGAGTTCAGATGCTTCTCTACCTAATCTACTATCTGTTGGGATTAAACTGTTCAACAGATTTTTCTTCTCTAAATTCTACAACAAAAATTTAAAAACAGTCATGTCAAGATTAAGATGTTTGACTTGCTATGATCCATGGCATAAAAGCAAGCTGCACATGGTCATTTTATTTTGCAGAAAATTTAAATCAAAACAGAAAGGCTTAAGATCTGAAACTTTAGAGTACTGCCTTCTCTTTTTACAGCTCTGTTTTAACTTTGTTTGAGTTGTTTCTTCTTTGTTTTCTGGTTCAGATTTTGAGTTAATTAGAACCAGATTTTTACATCTCTTGACTCGGGATTTCAAGCAGTTTTGAGTCATATCTCTTTTGGAAACTGAGGTTCATATTTTGAACATGTTTGAACCTTTAATTTCTAACCTAATCTATCTACTAATAAGCCAAGATTAAACAGTTTGGCAAATCAAATTCACCACCCTATCATCAGAAAATTTAAAACTAATTAGTCAAGATTAGGATGTTCGACTAATTAGAAGTGTGGTTTTCAGGAGTGGCATTTAAGCTTGCACACTTTCAGATTTGTTTCTCTTTTTTGGCATGGGGCTATACCTTTCTTGTTTCCTCAATCTGCCCTCGTTTCTCTTTTTATTGCTTTTTCATTTTTGAATTTTATAACTTTGAATGCAATGGTGGATGAGATATATATAATGGAAAAAGAAAAATAAAAAGGCTTTAAGAACA
Source organism: Pinus albicaulis (assembly GCA_034641835.2). NCBI lineage: Eukaryota > Viridiplantae > Streptophyta > Pinopsida > Pinales > Pinaceae > Pinus > Pinus albicaulis. Next base: position 126,919,403 of record CM076571.1, on the reverse strand, counting down.
CTCATGGATCAAGAGAAGTAGTGTTTAAGCATCCTGACATTGACAGGACCCCCAAACAATTCTGCTCCACCCAAATCGTGTAAGAAAAATGCATTGTTACCAGCAGCTGAATGAATAGAGTAAGGGCCAAGCTACAAATTTTCAAACTTTCTATGCTTTCCCTTGTCTTCCCTCTTTGAGTCCCACTTTAAAACTTTTTCCCCAATCTTAAAATTGTTGGCCTTAGTTCTTCTGTCAAATAGCTTTTTAATGCTGTCTTGTTTCTGCAATGCTTTGTTATAAACCTCCTCTCTGGTTTGCTGAAGATGAATGGTCTGATTTATTCTTCTAATCATGTAATTTTCTTCAGTTTGCAACTCCTGAATCAACTTCATCACTGGTACACCAAGGCTATTTGGAAAAATTGCATCAATACCATACACAAGCTGAAAAGGTGACATACCAATAGATTTCTTCAAAGTCAATCTATCAGCCCAAAGTGCATGGACTAGCTTTGTGTGCCAAGACTTTTTGTTGTCCTCCAACAGTTTCTTGATTATATTCACTAAAATTTTGTTTGAGGATTCTGCAAGTCCATTACCTTGAGGGTAATAGGCCATGGAATGCCCTAATGCTATCTGATATCTATGACAGAAATCAACCATTCTCTTTGATCCAAATGTTGATGCATTATCAGTGATGATTTTGGTAGGACAGCCAAATCTGGAGAGAATATTAGTCTCCATGAATTTTATAATAACAGAATCATTGGCTTGCCTACAAGGTATGGCCTCTATCCACTTAGTGAAATAGTCTGTGGCAGTGAGAATCCACCTATGTTGGGCAGAAGATGGGGGATGGATTTCTCCTATGAAGTCAAGTCCCCACTGTTGAAAATGGGCTTCAACAGTGATTGGATGCAGAGGGAGGGGTAGCAGTTTTCTTTTTCCTTCAAAAATTTGGCACTTATGGCAGGCAATGATCATCTTGTGTATATCATGAAAAAGAGTAGGCCAATAGAAACCAGCCCTCAAAATTTTTTTGGCTGTTGACTTCCAGTACAAATGACCTCCACACTCTCCTTCATGGAACTCCTGCTTAACCTTCTCTGCATCAAACTCAAGCAAACATTTAAGCAATATACCACTTGCATTTTTCCAATAAATGCATCTATCTATAATGAAATAGTTTACTTCTTTTAGCTTCAAAAACCTTGCCTTTGTTTTCGATAAACCAGGAGGTGTATTCAGATTAAGCATAACATAAACGATATCAGCATACCAAGGAGAATTCATGAAATGATCTTCAACAATGGGAGTTGAGCATTCTTCTTGTTCATCCAAACCATTAATCATATTAATATCTAGAACCTCAAAATCGCTTTCAGCCATTAACCTAGCTAGACCTCGGCCTTTGATGAGTTTAGTGGGTTTTATCTCTAAATCATATTCAAGAATGATAGCAATCCACTTACCTCTCTTACCATCTGGGTCCTGTGTTAGAATGTCTTTAACAACTGAATTTGGGACAAAGGCAATGATGTGTGAGTGAAGGATGTATACTCTGAAGTCTTTCAATGCTTTAAGCAAAGCAAAATCTTGCTTCTCCATAATGTTATAATTCAAAGGGGCATCCCTCAATGCCTTGCTAAAGAATGCAATAGGCTGCTCTTGTCCTTGTGGATTTTTTTGTAAAAGGACAGCAGCTATGGTATGTTCTGATGCAAATGAAAAGATATAAAAATATTTTGAAAAATCAGGACTTGTCAGAACCGGTGTTTTGGTTAACGCTTGTTTCACCACCTCAAAGGATTGCTTTAATTCCAAGGTCCATTTTACACCTTTCTCCTTCTTCAACATATTCATTATATTCCTAAGGAGTTCAGCCAAATTGGGGATGAACCTCCTCAAGAAGTTGATCTTCCCAATGAAAGATTGCAACTACTTGATATTTTGAGGATGAGTGATTTGCAATATGGCCTCAATCCTCTTTGGATCTATCTTAATACCCTCTTCCAAAATAATGTGCCCAAGAAGTTTACCTTCTTGGAGACCAAATAGTGTCTTCTTAGGGTTTAAAGATATCCCAAAATTTCTGCATTTCTCGAAAAATTTTCTTAAATGTTCTAAGTGCTCTTCATCTGTTTTTGAAAACAAGGTGACATCATCAAGATAGATAATGATGAAGAAGCCCAGTTCCTCCGAGAATGCTATGTTCATGGCTCTCTGAAAAGTCACTCCAGCATTCATTAGACCGAAAGGCATTTTCACATACATGAAAGTTCCCGAAGGTGTAGTGAATGCTGTCTTTAATCGATCATCAGGGTGAACTAAGATCTGATTGTACCCTGAATAGCCATCCAGCAAAGAAATTTTTTTAGACCCTACCACCCTTTGTAAAATATGATCCATCTTGGGTAAAGGGTAGTTGTCCTTTAATGAAGCTGTGTTTAAATCTCTAAAGTATATACAAAGCCTGATTTCTACAGTTTTCTTCCTAACATACACCAGATTAGATACCCACTCAGAATATCTAATAGGGACAATAATGCCAACTTCATACATCCTTTTAATCTCTTTCTCGACCAAAGGAAGCTGCACAGGGTTTATTCTGCGCAGTTTCTATTTGAATGGTTTCTATTTTTCTTTGAGAGGGATCTTGTGCTGCATTATTTCAATGTCATAGGACTTAAGATCTTCGTAACTCCACGCAAAAACATCAGAAAATTCTTTAAACAACTCAATTTATTTGAGTTTAATGTGAGCTGGTAAATTTTTGGAGATTTTAATCATTTTCGGTTTTTCCTCACTGCCTATATTTCACTCCTCCACTTCAGTCTCTACAGGTTCCAGTTTAGGATTTTTGGCCACATTGTTAAAATCGAACAACTCTTCTAAAGGTGTTAGACCACTTGGAAAACTTTCATCTTTAGAGTGCAGAGTTTCTAACTCCTCTGCATTCATTTCTGTTTCGTTTATAAGTTTTCCAGTCAAAATATTGATATCAACAAGTTCAGGGGATGATTCTTCTTCACTAAGAAAATTTTCTTCACTGCAGTCTGTATCATAGTCTGAGTCCGAACTGTGTAGTTCGAATTAATTTCTGAATTGCATGAAGTCTTCTATTTGTTTGTCCTCGTCGAACACTTGCCAATATTTTTTGTTATCAGGAATGGTTGGTCTAAATTTTATGTGAGTTGTGTAGTCCTTTGTTTCGTAGGGCGTTAGGCATGTCCTAGCTGCAAATGCTAAATTGTGAGCAGCAATATTTCTTTTCCTTGGGACAAAATTATGTGGTGCTCCTCAAAAGTTTGTAGAAGGTCCATGACATCGTTTCAATAGGCCCTAAGTCTTGGGTGATTTGCGTTATATTCCCCATTGACTTGCCTAATGACTAACTCTGAATCCCCATAAACATTGATTCTTCTGGCTCCTAACTTTTTCAACAAGCATAAGCCTAAGAGCAGGGATTCGTATTCTGCTATGTTATTGGAACACTGAAAGTTTAATTTGCAGGAAATGCTTTATGTGTGATTGTTTTCAGTGTTGGTAATCCAGACACCTGCACCAATGTTAGTTCTAGTGCATGAACCATCAAAATACATACTCCACAGAGGACTATTTTCAATTTCATCTTGGTTAGTGTTCTCTCCAACTAACGTGTTGTCTGATTGTTGTTGAATATGAACACTTAGTTGCATTTGTTTCAACTCCTCAGGTTTTTCATTGAGTTGAGATTGTTCTCTTGACTGTTAAGGTTTGAGATCAATGGATTCATGACTTGTAACTCAAGACCTATGTTTGTTTTGCTAACGTTTTCTAGTATAGCAAACTGTTTATACACTTCTACGTTTTCTATCTCTTCCTCCCTATTGGCCATTAATCCTGTTAAGGTGACTTGTTCACTAAATGTTTCATCGTTAAACATAATAAAAGAATCAAGGCCTGTATTGACAGAATACAGAGGAGAGTTTTGAGGTCTGTCTTGGCTTGTGATTGTGTACTGCATATGAGACTCCCTGTAAAGTCTTCTATTCTGATTGAAAACAGGGATAGTCGCATAGTTCATGTCCATCTGCATAGTCCCTTGTAACTTAGCCCCCCACGATCTTGATAATAACATTCCATACTTGGAGGGAACATCAGCCACAACAATATCCATGACTAAGCATTTGGCTGGAATCTGGGCTAAGTTAACACAGAGGTCTTTGATTAACCCTAAATATTTCACTCTGCTTGAGTCAAAGTAGTACAAGTCTTTATAAGGTCTGGTGATTTCTAGACCCAGGCTCTCCATTACAGCTTTTGGCATCAAATTATGAGAAGCCCCTGAGTCATGCATAGCATTGTGGAAAATTTTGTCATGAACGTTTAAACTGACGTAGAAAGGAGGAACAGGTCCCTCTTGATACTTACCTTCAATCTTAGGACCAAAAATCAACTCTGGTTGGTCATCGTTAAGATTGACTGTGTCCTCATTTTCTTCAATGTTTAAAGCCTTCAAAATTTGGGTTCTATATACATGTTGGGTAGCTAACTCAATCAAGGGAACAAAGATTTTAATCTTGGAAATTTCTTTTCAAGGATGAAGGGAAAATGGTTCTTTGAAGTGTTGGTTTCAGCCTTATTAGCTGCTACCTTATCAACAATATCAACTTGCTGATTTGTTTTATTTACACTTGATAAAATCATTTTCACAGGAGTACTAGCTGAAGTGTCAGTACTACTAAGGTATGCACTCTGTTTTTCTTTGTTTTGAGTGCCTTTCTCTTTTCCTTTATCAGAATTTACAGTCACCGGTTTTTCCTTTTGTTTGACAACTTTAGGCTTGCTTGTGGTGTTGTCTTGTGAAGATTTGTCAGAGGTTTTGGTGTTGGAGGGTTGTTGACTAGTCTTTCTTATAAGGTCATATTCTCTTTGAGGCTCTATGATGACATTTTCCATGTCTTGATAATAATTTTCATTATCATCTCTCTTGTCATAATAAGGTGTGTAAAGACCTTGTTTTCTATCATAATGAATTTCCAAGTCATCACCCTCTATGCCAAACAGGTTGATATCCTCTTCCTCTATTATGTCTTCTGTTTCTTCAACCTCACTTACATAATTTTGATGAAAGGGAGGAGTGATATGTTGATCATCTACCCTAGGTGTGTTTGGAGGTTGGTTCCTTCTAGAATTCTGATTCTGGTTCTGGTTTCTATTTTGAGGAGAATTTAGATTTTGGCTCTCTTGTGCTCTCTTGATTATGCTCATTTCTTTCATCATCTCCTCCATCATTCTCTCCATATTTGACTTGGAAGTAGAAGGGGTGGATTCCTCTCTGAAATATACTCTCTTTTCAGTTTTCATTCTCGCTCTCTTCTCCATCAAATTTACTTCCACAGCAAGAGCACCCCTTTGCATATCTTCAAGAGTTGCAAAATCTCTCTCTCTCAGCTGATAGGTCATGTCAGAGTCAAATCCTTCAAGAAATTTTTTTAAAGCTAAGCCTTGTGGAGGCTTTAGTTCTGGGGGAAGTGCATTATAGATACTATTGAATCTAGTACAATAGTCCTGTACACTTTCCCCAGTGTTCCTATGGAGGTTCTTGTAATCAGAAAGGACATGGAGAGGATTCTTCTTTACTTCCCATTTGTTCAAGAATGTTTGATGGAAGGCTTGGATATCATTGATACTATGGGGGGTTAAGCTTTTAAACCATTTTCTTACTTCTCCCCCAAAACTTTGAGCAAATAATCTAAGCTTGAAAAAATCATCATCAATTTCGTTTCTGTCAAAATATTCATTCATCTTATCCACATGCTGCGATGCAGTTGTAGCATTGCTAGCATCATATAATGGAATTTTCGACTGATAGTCCTGTGGAAGATTGACTAATGGTGCAGGAAGGACTAGAGGAACATACCATGTTGCCATGATATGTGGTGGAGGTGGATTTACAAGAGGTGGAGTAAAAAAAGGGAAAGTGGGCTGAAGTGGAGTGGTTTGGATAGTGGATGAAGGATGAAGGGATGTGGATGGGACAACAGTATATTTCTGAGCTGATCTTGGATGAGAGACACCTAAGTTATGGAGGAAGTGTGAATCAGGTGGTGTTGTCTCCCTACTGCCAAGATATTCACTTGTTTTCGGGGAGGAAAGTGAAGACTCAAAGTCTATCTGAATTACATCATCAAACAACCTAGTTCGAAATGGATTGACTAAGTCAACTTGTGATTGTTGTAGAGCTGAAAGGTTTTCAAGAACTGGTTTAGCTCTCAAGGGTGATCTGAAAACAGTTGATGATTTAATATTAGGAGACTTCCTAAGAGTACCTTCTGGGTTATCAACTACTTCAGGTGGATCAGGGTCAAGATGGGCTCTAGTATGAATCTTTCTAGGAGCCACTATGTTGTGTTTTTTCAAACCCAACTAAACAAGAAAATTTCAACCAAGTATGACAATCTTCAAGAGGTCAACTAATATGTTTAAACAAACTTTAATCCTACAGTCCTCTAACTGAGTTTGAATGATGTTACAATGATGTGGGTTCTTCCCAGTGGAGTCTTAAGGTCTGCTAAGGATTGTGGAGTCGCCAAGTGGAAGTTTTTAGCTCCTAAGGAGGTAAAAGGTTTTATGGTCCACCATCATGTTTATTAGATACCAATCTGAAATATTTTTAGGTGTTTTCTAAGTTATTTTGCAGTTATGTGGTTTCTAAGAATATCCTAACCCTATTTCAAAACTTAGTTACGGTTATGAGACAAAGAAAGTCTACTCTTATGGCTAAGCCAGCTGATTTTTCAAGGTGAGATAAAATCTTAAGGGAATCCTAGGGTTTACCTAGCTTGTCACTGGTTCAAACAAGTTTTATCGTGATTACCATCTCGTGGTAGTGCTTGAAAAGGCTACTTTTTACTCTCAAATTTTTATAAAAAATGAAAATGATTCTGGGTTCGTCCCGAGCGGAGTCACCAGAAATGTTAGGAATCTATAATTTATTAGCAAGATTGGCAGAGTCCAATTACAGAAGCAACATCGTTTCAACCAACTTTTGGATTCTAGGATCTAGCCCTCCTGAATCCGAAGAGGGATCTCTCCAATATGTACAAAGATGGATTTGTCTTTGAAGTTTGGGGTTATGATATTAGGCTAGTTATGAAGGCCAAGGGTTTGTTTGTTTTTTGGATGGTTGAGCATGATTACTGCTCAAGGTGGAAAGTTCTGAGTGTAAAAAGTTTCAAAGGTGAGAAATTGTTGGCCAACAGAGTAAGCTTCGGCCAAAAAGGTAGATAATTGCAGGTTTTAGTCCATTGGGCTATGGATTCATAATAGGATTTAATTGGAACAACAAGAGACACGAGTGGTCCATGGGGCAAGTCATCTATGTCTAAGGATCTATTTGAAGATTGATTTATGAAGTGGAATGATACAATAAGGAGAAATGAACGGATGCAGAAACAAGAGAATCCCAGGATCTGATAAGTACTTTTAAAATAGTCAGCCTTTGACATGGACTCAAGAAAAACATAAAAGTAAACTAGGATCTGGTAAGTACTTTGAAACTAGCCAGCCTTTGATACACTTTTAATAGAAAACATCTCAAAACAAAGGGAAACTTGGAGGCAACTTTTCGAGTAGAAAATAGCGAGCTGGGCTCACCACAAATCCTCTTCTAGCTCTTCTTTACTTGGTTATTTTCAAGACAAAAAAAAAGATACAACAGAATGGCCTAAGATCTGGTAAGTACTTTGAAAGTAGCCACCTTTTAACACATTCCAAGAGAAATATTCAGACAGCCTTTGGAAATAAAACTAGGACCAGGGCACACCATATCTTCCATAGTTCATCTCTACTTAAATAATACAGAACATAACATTCAAGAATAATATTCAGCTAAGACAATAAGACGAGGGAACACCAACATTCCTATGCTTAAACTGAATTAAATCATTCCTAAATAACACAGGTAGAAGAAAACATTCAGATAAAGATTTTCAGTCAAAGAAGGTTACTGATATACAGTAGGTCCTAACTCTATGCATGCTGTTCTTTATAAGAGAAAATGAAACACATTGAAAATAGAAATAAAATGACAAGTTACAATGAGAAAAACATCACCGTCAACATAGACCAGGATCCCATAAATCATCTTGTATTGATGCTCCAAACCAGTTACAGCTTTAAGTCCAGTGCTTTATTTTAGCAACCATCTACAATCTCAGCCTAACCTAACTATCACAAGCAGAGCTCCAAGAGCAAGTGAATCACTATTTACAATCAGAAGTTTAAGCTCCAGTGTATATCAAAGTTCTACAACCAACAATTTCTCATCTTCTACTGAAGTATTTATAGAAGAATGAGGAGGTGAGACCTAACAAAAGATATCTTAGGTTAATTAATACAGATTCAAGACTTCTCGGCCTTTTGAGGGGCTCAATGGAGAAGTTTACAGGTGGATCACTAGATTAACTATTTTACAATGAATGTCAAAGCTCAGTGGGAGCTTTTATTGAATTTGAGGCTCTGTGTAATGTTTGGAGTAACTATGCAGATATTTCTACATTGATTTCCTTGCAGAAGTAACTCCCTGGCTGCGCTGAGGCAAAATCTGATCTTCTTCAATAACTTCGGCTTCTGTTTGAATGGTTTGAGGCAACAGGTGGCTCTGTGGTAGCTGGGAGAAATTGATTAACCTCAAATGTGGCGGTGGAGGTTTCCTGTCTGATAATCCCTTATGTTTTCTTCTTTAACTCTGTTTTAAATCGGGGATTAGGCTTTTCATAACAGTCTTAGCCGTAATCCCCATAAAATTGTCTTTATTCCTCTATTCTAATATATTGGGGTCTTCGACACTAATACTCTTTAATTGTGCCTGATTCATTGTGTTTTGCTGGAGTGTAGGGTTACACAGGGATGATATGGCATCAATGCCTCACGGATCATTGACGAGACATGAAATTTACACCCTGCAAGTGATTTCCTCTGATAAATCGAAAGAAAGAGGGTCATCACCCTCTTTTTCAAATTTTCTTCGAACATAGTGAAAAGATCATTAAAACCTGCAAAATACAGACAAAATGTTATAAAATCCTACATATTAGGTCAACTACATTGGAAGGCATGTGGAGGAAGCGAGGTCATTCGATGGCATCATCCAACGGTCAGGATTGATCGAGAGAGATTGTGGAATCGAGTGGAAGAAAGATTAAATATGAGCCGTCGATTGCGCAGGAATCGACGGTCGGGAGCGGAAGTTGAAAGTCAAAGTGGGGTATAGGGAAAATGGAATGTGGACCTTCGATCTACAGATCAGATCGACGGTGGAGATTGACTGAATTCCGTGCCATAGCACTGTTAAATATCAAGCATCTTGGGCAAGCGATCACTGTCGGATGGAGGGCTGCAGATCGGATGGCTGACATCAATTTCGTTGGGCATCCTCGTCTGAATGATAATGTACGATGGACGGCGCTTTTCGGAACAGTGCCTAGGACACGTGGTGGCAAGCGTATGGAATTTCTGCCGATCAGGAGGAAACCACCTTCTGCCCAAAGGCGGTGCGATAGATACCACGCGGTATTTGGAAACAGTGCAAGACATGGTGGGGTCCACCGGGTTTTGACAATTTCCACACCGTTAGATCTGCAAATTAGATCAATGGTGGAGAACGCTCGGATTTCGGACCGGTGGAGAAAAAAGAAAATAAAACCCAAATTTTACAAATAACAAAGGAATTTTATGTTTGGACGGGATATATAATAGGGTCAGGCACCCGATTGCGGGGCCATTGGGCGCACAGAGAATGATATGACTGGGGCTTTTTATAACAAGGGCCTATCGCATATCACAAGATTAGGTATGGACTTTTCAATTAACCCATTATATTAACATGTGATTTTGGTTTTTAGACCAAAACTTTGGAAAAGTGGGTTTTTGGGTTTTACAAAGGAAAAAGCGGATCGAGAATGAAATATTTACAAGGTTTAAGTACGGATGGCGGATGGTGGGAGGACTTGTGACGCGATCGATCGCATCACAAATATTTGCGATGGACGATCGGAGCACTACACATAAAACATGCGATTTGCGATTTAAACAACGGCGGGGAGGTTGCGATGCGATAATAGGAGGGGAATGCGATGCGATGGGCAGATTTGCGATTGGATTGATCGCATCACAAATATTTGCGATGAGTAATCATAGCATTCACAATAGAACATGCGATTTTGTGATTTGCGATTATGCGATCGGCCCCCAAGGCTTTAAGTGCTTGGTTTTAACACGTGGGCATGTGGGGGCAAGTGGTTAGGACTTAGCCCAAGGGGGCTTAGGTCCATAGTAATAAAAATTTGTCTTTTATGAATTTTTCAAGGTTTTTTAAATGGATTTGGGGGTTTCGGTAAGGTTAAAAAGTGAGTTCTTAACCTTGTAAAGATGATTTTCATGAATGGAAGAAGGGAAATCATGAAAACAAGGATTTTTATGGAGAAAAATGGGAAGCAAATGAAGGTTAGTTTTGAAAGAGGGGAAAGGGAAAAATGATGATTTTGCAGCTGTCTTTCATTTGGAATTAGCATAATTTCTAAGTATAAAATGGGGACAGAAAATGAGGATTTAGGACAGAGGCATGAGGCCTCTCAAGAGTCTTCAAGAGCCAACAATTTTTAGCAATAAAATTTGTTCCTTGGAGGCTCCAAAAAGTTTTAGCCACTTTTTGGTATAACAAAATATTATAGGTGGCTAACAAGCCCCGATCAAGAACTCCACAAAAAACCAAATATCGATCTGTCTTGATGATACTGAGGCTAAGTCATGTATTTGGTAGGTTCGCCATCTGATGAATTGGAAGCATTGTCCAGGACTTCCACTAGAATTGAAGTTTCATTGCCTACACTGCAATCTCTTTCTACAAATTAATTTCCAGGTCGGATTAGCTGAAGTAAATATAAGAATCTAAATAATATTGAAAACCTGCAAGCTGAACTGAGATGCAACAAAACTTCATCACAGAAAAACCCAAAACGAACAAAGTAGTGAACAACTCTGACAGAGATCCTGTTGATGCTACCATTACTAAAGATAAAATATCCAGTTCAACTCTAACAGATGTTGGACATATGTTGTTATGCAAAAAAAAGATTCAAGCATTTCTGGCGCTGGACTTGGATGACGCCATAGAAGAGAACATAGAGGGAAGTGTTTTAATATTTTCTTAGCGACTGAAACATTTTTAGCTACCATAAACTCCTCAACCATTTTATTTGCCTCATGAATTTTATAAATACCAATATCAAGTCAATCATGCATTTCAGTATCTATGTCAAAATTAACCTCTGCAGATGCGAGAGTCAGATCTCTTGCATATTTTTGAACCCAGGAAACAAAACATTAACCGGAAACTATCATATTCAATTGTTGTGCTTCTAACAAACAACGACCTTTCACAACATTCAACTTGCATGCCTCCTATATGAGGTTATTGCGCCATCTCATGTTAGTGCCCATGTTCGGGATTACAAGAAAGGGTGCGAATGGCTTGATAATAACCATTGGAAAGAGAAATTCTCTGTTTCCTCAGAACTGGAGCTTGCACATAGAACTTCTTATCACCAATAAATGTCAAAAAAAAAATTGTTGTGCTTGACTGCATTTTATTTCTCTTTTCAAGTGCTGGATGGATCTAATATTACCTGGAGATAATGGAAAGAGAGGTGAATATCTCGTTTCAAGTCACTCGTTGCACCAATCTGCCTCTCTATTAGCAGACTCAATTAACCCACCAAGGACGAACACCGATTACCGAAAGGGTTCAACTCCTACGTAGCTGACCTCTCCTGCAACACTCTCCACGTAGCACATCCTCCATCAATCCTTCTCGACCTCCAATCATTTCTTGAGGCTCTGTCTCACACAACACTACTGCACATATCTGTGTTTGATGTTTTTCACAGAGGCGCTCCACAAAAATGATTCAAATCATTGACTTAAAGCAGATCCTTGGCCTACTTTTATTCGGCAGGTATCTGAACTTCCTATAAAACACGCTAAATTTGTCAATTGTCAAGGTGCCCACTGTACATTGCATCAAATAAAATAAATAGACTCCAGATCCTCAATTCCCTCTCTTCTTTTCGAGTAGGCATTCAACCAAGAGAACATTGACCAACCCTCCTCATTGAGATGGTACTCCTCACGCAGTCACATCTCTGTGAGGTATGTGGAACTCATCACACTTTCACTATGCACACAAACATGAAACAATCAGACATCATTTCCCACCCTCACAACTGCAATTTAATCTACAGAGGTACGCACAAGAACCACCGCCGCTATGGTCATATCCACAGCATGAATAGGCAGAATCGATGCTCGTGGCGCATTGAGTTTCTTGAGTCTACACACTTGCAGTGAGATTTAAAGGCCAACTCTCAGTGCTTATATAGATGGACAAAGCCAAGAAAAAAAAAAAATACTCTCTTATTTCCTATTTCCCTCAGCCTAGGAGGGGCTGAGGTCCAGGCCCATACGGGCTCTGATACCAAGATAAAATCTATGTATGCACAATATCTTATATTGATCAAAAATATTACATATATATACATGAAGTATAGTCTCAAGATAGGGAAACTATCTTGGACACACAATAAGGTGGTTGAGAGAATATCTCAACCACACACCAAACTAGGAATATATAGATTTAGCTAACTCTTATGATATGGGAAAAAAATCCTTACATAGAGAGTCACAACCACAAACAAGTGGGAATAGAATATCTAGACCACACACCAAATTAGGAATCTATAGATTTAACTAACTCCAATGATATATGAAAAAAATCCTTACATAGAGAGTCACAACCGCAAACAAGTGGGAATAGAATATCTCAACCACACACCAAACTAGGAATCTATAGATTTAACTAACTCCAATGATATATGAAAAAACTCCTTACATAGAGAGTCACAACCACAAACATGTAGGAATTACATATTCCAACACCTGGTTGTGTATTATGCACATGTTTTAAAGATCACTGTGTTATGAAGGTTGTACTAACAGAGACATCGCTTCAGGAGTGTATATGAATGAATGTGAAAAACTTTTTCCTCTACACGACACCAGGACGAAATAGTCTATAATGAAACTTTTCAGAATTGACATGACATCTTTGTGGATGGTAATACATACATGCTATGGCATTTATAAGGGATGGTCAGCTTTTTTTTCTTAATTTTCCGATGACCGCCAAAAATTGATATGTCACCATCTGCCATCACCCTAGACCATGCACACAATTAAAGCATTAAAGTATGGATATAGTACCATTGGAAAATTAAATTTTGAATTTTCAAAATGCCACCTAGAACTACATGAACTCTGGAGAGCCAGGATTTTTATGGCTTGTATTTTTCTCAAACTTAGCGCCCCTTTTTCAATGGCTTTGTTGTTTCAAGTACCCATAAGCTTTCCTTCCCTCTTCGATACTGATGGATAGCTTAACTTTTAGAAGGGTTTGGGAACAATTTTACAACACCGTGGCAGCATGAATTTCAGGTACGTTTATTTTCTTTTTTCACATTTAATTCCAGTTCGTGCATGAAAATAATCATTTAAGTCATTTTCACGGTTGAAATGAAAAAAATGTAGGTTTTTCTTAAGTTCCCACTTCATCCTTTTCAAAGTTTCCCAAATCTGCAGTGCAACTGAAATACCATGAAAATTCTGCCATATAATCATGAATGGGAAGAATTTTGTCATATGAGCTCCTTGAAATACTTTCCTTGAAATACTTTCATTTATATTAGTGCACTGAAATGATATGACTTTGAAAATCCTTTGGAATACTCACAAATTTCCACCACATTAATTATTCATATGTTTTAATGGTGGTCAAATAACCATATTTATCCTCTCTATTCACCTTGATCCCCCATAATTGCAGTGAAATGAGGGAGGCCATAATTGAGAATAATCAACCCATATGAACGTGTTCTTTTACTGATATTAGACGTTGAGAGAAGGAAGTGGGCATTGTTGTGCTCCATAACTTTCATAGTTTTTCTACTGTAACTGTCAATAGCAATTTTCTCATTCAACTCTCACAGAAATAAAGTTTCCACATCATTCCATAGTGAGATCTTCCAAAGTTATAAGTAAGCTCCTAATTTTAGTATGACTCACTCTGAATCGGTCTCTACCATTATGATTTTTCAAGAATGAACTTAGCTTCGCTAACAGGTTGATGTAGATTTACATTTTAACCTATAAAGTATAATGTTGTATTTTCATGTGAGTCCAACCACATTTTACTTAAAAAATTCACTGTTCGCACATAGTTTGTTGCAGATTTATATTTTAGCCTATAGAGGACAATGTTGCATTTTCATATGTTTGAGAGTAAAAATTCACTACCCTAAAGAAATATGTATTCTGTTATGAGCTTTGCATATGGGTAAGAATTTTTATTAGTAATTTCATGTAATATTTCTATGAGATGTACAATGGTTATTTAATTTTAGAATTTGTATTAATTCAGTTAAAATTAAATAGTATTTTTTATGTTTTTAAAAAGAATTATTAAATTACTTTTCAAATAAATATAGATTATTAATTTGATTTATTTATATTTTAATGGAGTAAAATATTAGTAATAAAATATAAAAAAATATTTAATATTGAATTTTTTTTAAATATTTTATATGTATTTGCGGATTTTTATTTTCTTACATATATTTAGAAAAATAAGAGAGATTATCATCACATAATTAGTGAGATGTTTTGACTTTACTATATATATATATATATATATATATATATATATATATATATATATTATATATAAAAACTTTGAACTTTTGTAATAATTTTTTCCAAAATTTAAAAACTTTAAAGGTAAATCAACTCTAAATTTTATATATATATATATATATATATAATTTAGAGTTGATTTACCTTTAAAGTTTTTAAATTTTGGAAAAAATTATTACAAAAGTTCAAAGTTTCTACATTTTGCCAAAAATTGTAGTTTGTAGTATATTCACTCATATTTGATTTTTTTTAAATATAAATATTTACAAATAAGTCAAATTAAAATTTTATTAAATATCAATTAATTAAATTGTATTGTGTTTTCTATTTTATTTTCAAAACTAAATTTTGATAATAAAAATGCTCGACACAAACCATTTTTAACATGGTAAATTTTAATAATCTATATTTTAAAGTGATTAACATTAATATGACAACCACAAGTTTGAGAATGTGCACTAGAATATCTTCATCAAATTATTCCTTTTCTTGAGAAGGCTAGGGGAAAAGGTTGACAAACTTGTCCCTTACCACTGCATCTGTCTCTAGCTCTCTCTCACCATGATTATCAAAATGATGAAATTCCCTATGGTTCTCTGAAGTTGCATGTGTCTAGTAGCAACTGCAAACCACCAAAATCGAATTCTCTCAACACCGAGAGAGTGCCCAAAGGAATGTCTGGTTCACTTATGCCTAACTCCATGTTGTGAACTCGACATAAATTCTATGTCCTCGAGAGAGCTCATGCAATTGCTACATTGAATACGGCTTGAGGTGAGGTCCATTCCCACAAAGTTGTCATGCAACGAGAACATGTGTCAGGTACCTTGCATGATGATTGTCGCAGACACTCGCTTTTAGTAAGCTTTCCTTTTTATTATTAATTTAAAGGAAACACATGTTTTATAATATATATATATTTCACCTCGAGAGAGGTCAAAATATAAATAAATGGTCCTTCATGAGAATTGAATTGCCCTTAATGAAAATTGATGAATGCATCAATGGATCTTGCCTTTTAAGGAATGAATCCATGAACGAATGAATTCCCCACTTTGTTTAGAAGTTTTCTCTTTGCAACCTCCCACTATTGCAGTTGCAACCATATATCGGTTGTGTGGATGTACCACTTGACTAGTACAACTACCTTGGCAGTGTAGTCCACCATAACCTTTGTTTAGTCATTTTAATGTCTTAAATTGCTTGCATAAATTATCAACTGGGGTTTGTAAACTGGTGAAGTGTGATGCAATGTATGTGCTTAGTTAACCTTTCTTCTTACTTTGTTGTTTCTATTTTATGTTGTTTGGGGGTTTTTGTTCTTTTATGTCCAAGAATGTTCAATCTAAAACTTATGAAAATATTTAAATGAATCTAATGAATTTTAAGAAGGAATAAAAATAAGTGTTCCTAAGTTAATATAATCTACATAAAAATAAATCAAAGACTATTGGCTAGTTAGAATCTAATCTGGAAAATAGAGAATCTATTATATCTTATCATTAGTCCTATTCCATGGATCTAATTCTTAAAACTAAGATTTAAATTGCAGTGTTTTTCTTAAGCAACAACAGATAATGAAAAAAACTAATGTACTTCTAGTTACTCTAACATTCAATTATAAAGTGTGACCTTCTTGAGATGATGTGTAAGCAACTATCTATACTTTAACTTCTAATGTCTTAGAAAAGTAAGAAAAGTGTAGAAAGGAAAACATATAATGTATTTTTAGCTACTCCAACATTCAATTGTGAAGTGTTACCTTCTTTAGATGGTGTTAAGTAACCAATTATACCTAATGATCTAGAAAATAAAGTAAAGTATGCCGAATGTAAATCAGTAATTACATTCATTAAACATTCAATCATTTAGTCTTGAAATATGGTTAAATAAATTTCCTTGGAATGACCTTTAGGAATATCGATGATGCAATTAAGTGAGGATCTAAAAGCAAAATGTGAAAGCATGTAAAACTATCTGTAAACAACTAATGTATATTTGATTTTCCCCAACATTAAATGTGAAGTATTACCCTCTTGAGATGCTGTGTAAGATGTCAATTATACCTTAGTTTCTAAGTTCCTAGAAATAAAGTAAAAATGTGCAGAGTAAACTTCAATAATTGTATGAAATAAGCATTCAATCATTTAGTTCAAAATCATCACCTTGAAATGACTTTTGAGAATATCCATTAACACAGTGAATTGATAATTCTATTCTAAGAAAATAAATGAAAGAACAGTAAGGAAACTAGGTGATTGTATATTCTTATTGCTTCAATATTAGTTTGATTTGAAAAAAAATTCATCTATCTTCATGAAATATTTTAGAAGAACAAGGCTTACACAGTTATGTTTTTAACGTTATGCTATTGATCAAAACTTGAATGAAACATTAATCTAATAAGAAAACAAAATTTCTGAAAACAAAGTAATGGAAATTAAACTAAAAACAATAAATAAAAAACCTCCTCCAATGCAGGCGCCCTCTACAACTGATTTGGCTGAAATGCTAGCTGGTTAAAGATGCACTTAAACAGTCATTGACAACAAAAACTTTGTATTATGATAAAACAAGGTCTTAAATCACATCATATCAGCAAAAGTTTAAAACTTAACTTAATTTATGAACTATCTTCTCGGTTCTTTGTAACCGGCATTTAAAGAAAAAAAACTTAAATGTCTATAAGATAATCTTGCTACAGGTGGCTAATTCGAATTATAGAATTTCAATAAGACTTTTTTACTATTGATTTGCTACGATAGAGAAAATCAAGAGTCCTACTATTCTCAGCTAACGTACTTTGACCACACCTTTTATCACGATATTAGGCCTGCTTTTCTATCGATATTGATCGAGTGAATAGGAAAAAATCCATGTGGAGATGATTCTAGAAGTGCCCATGTGGCTCAATTCTTCATTTGACACCTAGAACTTGCCAAACCATGAGAGTAGCTACGAAATCCACAGTTAGTTGTAGAATAGGCTGCATTTTGTAGCTAAATTGCAAAAATATATTCAAATAGAAAGAACGTGAAAATATAACATGGCAGTCATTTTAGTGCATTCCTTAAGACAAAACATAGCATTTATCATTGATTGGGGTATGTGATCTTATGAGAAAGTAAGGAAAAAAGGTGAAAAAGGACGTCAAAGAGAGAGTAATTCTGAGGTTCAACATACCCCCACTGCAAATTCATTGCATGTCCTCATTCAATTCTCCAAAAATGTGATTTATCCTTTCCTACTGCATTTGCTCAGACACTTCTACTAGCACATCCAATTTCTTTCTTTGGTTCTTCTTTGAAGTGACTGCCATCCTGGGCCTTCTCATAAGAAACTTGTACTTAAGGTTAATGACCGCTTTGTTTAGTAACTTGTTCGTTCTTTTCAATTTCCCATTTTTCTTATACCACAGTCCTAGATGCATAATGGTATTATCATGAATTACCTTTTCCAACTTGTTCTGCTGCTTCAAGGTCTCATTCTCCTGTTTGATATGTCTGTTCAATATCTCTAGTTCATAAATATCTCGTTTGAGAGTATCAACTAGAGGTTCTTGTGGATTGATATAATGTTCTGGATTCATTGATGCACTTCTCTTCTCCAATTATTCTACATAATCATATATTTCTTGTTTTACTGGGTCTATGCCTAGAGATATTCTGCTGAGGCTTCCTTCAAAATTATGAAGAGGATAATTTTGAGGACTGTGTGGAGGATAAATTTTGACAAGAGATGGTATTGGGGTTTCTTCATCTAAACTTATAAGCTCTGTCTCTTTTGATAATGTTTTCTTCATTGAACCTCGAAGTCTGGAACTCCTTGGTTGTGGAGGACTCACATTTTCCTCAATTGTAACCATACTCCTCTTTTTTATCTTACCTTATTTCTTGATTTGCTTTCAGATTTCAGTCAGTTCTTCAAACATTAGTTTTTCATCATTCTTCTGTAATGAAGATTTAGGTTTGTCTTCATTATTTATATCAGTCTTCTTCCTTCTGCTTTTTCTGACATTATCTTCTTTACGTTATTCAGGTGCTTCTTGAAAATGGTTTCTAATGAGAAAACTCTCCCAGATATCTCCTATGACTTTTAAAATGAAACTCAACCAGTATCTTTACCAACCCATGATGATGCATGGTGGTATCTATGAACTGTATTCTCTTTTGCACATTTTTGGACATCATTTATTTCACCATTTTCTAGGAAATGCATTAGTAAACGGATATGGTATACATACATGCAAACAACCTTCCTTCACAAGTGATAAATTTTTGTAAAAACAAGAGCATGTTCCTCCATTTACTTTTAAGGGGTGAGCTCGGGATACCTTTTCTAAAAACAAAGACATCCATACTTGGGTTTTTTAGTATAACTTTCGATGATTCATTATGGAACTCCTTGTTTTTGAACCATATTTCTCCAAACCTTGGAATTTCTGTGGCTTCGGCCATGAATGACTTAGTAACTGTGAACTTGATGTCTCCAATTTCCACTTCTGTGCCATCAAAAGACCGAGTAAAGGATTTTTTAATCTCCTTGTGAAAACCATAGACTATTTCTATGAATTTGAGCCATCCATCTTTCTGCAACATTTCCTTGATCTGTGGGTATCCTTCCATGTACTTTTCTCCTACTGGTTTTGATCTGACAATAAGCCCTCATGCCTTCTACTCTCCAGAGTTCTCAACCTTCAAAATTACCCTTCTTTATTTTATGAAATGAATTGGCTATAGATCTAATGAAATGTATCGAGGGTTTGTAGGAATAAATAGGTGATAGGGGTTTTGAGGAAACATAGACAAGTATTTCATGTCATAGGTCATGAACGTTAATCATCAATGAGGGAGTCAATTATGGACTACTATGAAACATAATACGAAGGATGTGGCTGATATGTAGTATGATGGAAATCCCAATCAAATCAAATGATGATCTCTGAAGGGAGAATATGACTATCCATATTATACATGCGTAATGTTTTAACCTTTCTATTAAAATAATTTTTTTCACTTTACCTTTTAAAACTAACCTTTTCATTTGTTGTTTCTTTGGTGTTCATCCTTTAGGTACTTTTTTAGAATGTTGGTCTTCAAAACATAATCCTTCAATTTCCTGTAATGATCATTTGTTTATAGGTTATACAATAGTGTCAAAACTATAAAATGAGATGTGGTTACAGAATAGAATTAGCTGTAGAATTGAATCAGCTACAAAATGTAGTCAGCTGCAGAATGTGATCAGCTACAGAATGGAATCTGTAAAAAGAAATGAAGTTGTCTATGGAATATGAATGTAAAATGAAATGGAAGTGGAATATGACTGTGAAATGGAATGAGTGTGGAATGGAATGAAAGTGGAGTGAGATGGAATGAAATTGTGAAATGAAATGAATTTGCATATTATGAGCCACAAATATGGAATACGAATGTAGCTTTGTGTTACTACTTATTACATAAAAGAAAATGGAAAATATAGGATGTCAAAAATCTCTAATTTTCACCCTGTATTTTATGTATAAGAATGCCAATAATTGATTAGTTTTCATACTAATACATTTTTTTTTAAGGAAAAATAAAATCTAAGTTAGTGAAGAAGAAGAATTCTTCTTCAATGACTTAGTATCAATTTTATCTTGGAAAATCTTGATAAATTCTTCTCTTAAAAGTGGTTTATGATATACTTTCAATTGATGACCATTCACAAGAAGAGGTACCTTTTGTTCATCTATTTTCCTTATTTTCACTGCTTCATTATCAAAGGCTTTTTCAATCTCATATTGCCCAAGCTAATGAGTTTGAAAATTTCCTTGAAAGTCTTTGAATTTTGAATCGAACAAATGTGCCCAATCCCCTGCTTGAAACTTATTCTCCTTGATATACTTATCATGTTATTTAGAATTTTTCTGTTGGACTATACTGGTTCTTTAACCTGCATCTTGCATGATTTCATCAAGCTCATTTAGTTTCTCCAATCAATGTTTTTGTGCTTTTGATAAATTAAATCCTAGTTGGACTGCCATCTTAAAGGTTCAAATCTGAAAATCTATAGGGAACATAAATTTCTTTCCATAAAAAATTTCATAGGGAGTATGTCTTGTTGTATTCCTCCATGTAATTATGTAGGCCCATAAGGCTTCAGGAAGCCTTTCTACCCAATCTCTTCTGTGTAGATGTACAATATTAGTGAGAATTCCTTCAATCAATTTATTGGTAGATTCAACTTGACTATTTTCTTGTGGATGATAAGGAGTAGACTTTCTGTGCTTGATCTTGTAATCCTCCATGAGCCTTTTCACCAACTTGGATGTAAAATGGGTTCCCTAATCTTTCACAATTTCTCTTGGAACACTAAAACGAGTGAAGATATCCTCAAAAATAAATTAATGCAAATATTTCATTAGAAAAAGGTAATTCCTCAGCCTCAACCCATTTAGTGACATAATCATTACATACCAAAATATACTTCTTTTGTTTATATGGTGGATTGATAGGTCCAACAAAATTCAAGGCCCATTTTTCAAAAGGTTCAATGAGTACCTGAGGTTGTAATGACATTTCATTTGAAGGAGAAGATTTCCCTACCCTTTGGCAGTTGTCACACCTTTTGACATATTCTTTAGCATCTCTGAAGATGGATGGCCAATAATATCCTAAATGAAGAATTTTATAGGTTTTCCTCTTGTTATCAAAGTGTCAACCACAAGGTTCATCATGACATGCCTTAAGAATTTTAGGCATTTCATCTTCTCGAACACATCTTCTGATAATGAGATCTGGACCTGTCTTATAAAATTCATTAGTAATCTATGAGTATCTTGCACTTATTTGAATGATTTTTCTTTTTTCTCTAGAAATCAAATGTGAAGGTAATTTTCCTATAAATAAGTAATTAGAAATATATGCAAACCAAGGATTCTGAGTAGTTATTGCAAAAATATATTCATCAGGAAATTTATCTTCAACTGGAGTGTCATCTTTGATATTTTGAATTCTAGACAAGAAATCAGCAACTGTGTTTTGTTTTCCAGGTCGGGCTAGAACAGTGATGTTGAATTCTTGCAGGAGTAATAACCATCTTGTAGCTCTGCCATTAGTAATAAATTTATTTATTAAGTATATTTTGTAGAGTGATCTATATGAACAAAGGTTTCATAGCGTGTTATATAATGTCTGCATTTTTTGATAGCATGAACAACATCTAAGAAATTGTTTTCAGCTACAGTGTAATTTAACTCAGTGGGAGTCAAATTTTTTCTTTTGTAGTAGATGGTGTTAGTATGAATCTTTCGTTGTAAAAGACCACTTTATCTACGCATAAAAAATAGCCCTAACATCGATTATGGCTGCCAAATATCGTTAAATCTACAATTAGGTGATCCAAATAATGTTGCACAAATCTAGATCTAAGCATAAAAGAAATTAAGAAGATAAAGTAAAATGTGGCTCCATGCATCCAATAGACAAGACAAGAACAATGTATTTGAAAGAATTTTTATAATATATTAAAAAGGGGGCACCTGAGAGGAAAAAAAGAAAGGTATTTTCCGGTTCTCCTCAATGGGATGGGTTCTTGAAAGTCCTCAGCATTTTAGATTTAAAATTCCTCTCTCTTGTTTTTGTAGAAAACCCAGACAAACATAGAACTCAATGGGAGCTCATAAGGAAAAAATGGAGAATGTGACCTAGTATAGATCCAGAGTGATCTAATGCAATGGAGGTGACTAATGAATGGGGAAAAACTTTCTATTTATAACAAAATATTAGGGTTATCTAGAACTTGGTGCATGAATAAAATATTATTAATCAAATTCTAGAACCACCCTTTAGGAATATTTTATTATTTTTGTTGGAGGGAAAAGGTCTTTTGACTTGGGTCAATTCCTTTATTATAAACAATAAATAAATAAAGGATTTATTTATTATTTTAGGGAGATGGTGGGAATATAATCAAATAAATAATGATTTATTTAATTATTTAAAAATGATTTAGTCAAATTTAACTAGGAATATTATTTAAATAATGATTTAAATAAGTTATTCCTAGGAAATAGTCAAATAAATAATGATTTATTTAATTAATTTCCTTGTTTTGGGTTAAATATGACCGGGAAATATAAACAAATGTTATTTCACATGGTGAGAGCAATTTTACTTAGGGTAAAATTGGTCTTACATGGTGTACTTGGGTTCATCTAATGATAATAGGTTAGATGACCAAAACAATGGTGTAACAGATTGCCCCCCAACGTACGAGTGTTAGGAGCAAATCGTATGATCGAAGTACGTTGTAAGAACTCAATCACTAGACATCAAGAGGGAAGTGAGAGAGAGAAATGTAAGGTAGTCTAATGTGCTAAAGGACTAGACCCTGAGGAGACGAGACTTACAGGTGCAACAAGTCTCTAGTTTATGAAGTGGTACCTCTGCTAAAGGTGGCAGGGGAGGCATACCTATGGCCGCTGAGACAAAGTACAAAGAATAGGAAGTCAAAAAAATAAAATGATGAATCCCACATACATGTGGTGCTTGGAATAAGCATAAGGACTTATACAATAATATTTTAGTACATGAGATACGAATACACCCAAATTCCCCCTACACACGGGGAAGGGCTCGCAAAATCTGATGGATATATGCAAATCGAAGAGGCACTGCAAGTGGATAAGGCCAATATCATCAAATGGGAGGAGCTGCATGAAGGGCTGAAATGAAGAAATCATACGGGCATGTGGGGGGCTACCTGCAGGGCCACCCCCTCATGAGGGTTGAGACATCTCACACACACCCGGGAATCACCAATAGTTGTTGCTGCATCACTGTACCATCAAGTGTATAGATCACAAACAAAGGTACACTAACCCCTAGACCTGGCTTCTGGAGTAAATGAGCTGATGTCGATAGAAGTAGGTTCGCCATCGGTGAGGAAATAAGGGAATCCCAACTAAGGCATGAGAGGAAATAGTAGAGCGACTAACAGAGGGACAGTAATGATGATACTGAAATGGGAGAAGATTCAAAGGGGACCACAAAAGACATGAGTACAAAATGGTATCTCATGACAGAAATTGACATGAACAGGAATGAGTATAGAGGCAAAGTGGTGCCCCCAATGAAATGTGTTGTAAGTGAGAAAATTTGATTTTGAGTAGAGGTGAAGTAAGGCTTCGTGGACAATAGGTGTCCTAGAAAAGTAGAGAAATGAAAAAAAAACAAACAAATGTTGGCTATCTAAAAGAAAATAAAACATGCATTCCGAATGGGAAATTCTAAGGGTAATATCTCTTAAGATAGAGTGCATTGTGAGGATTAGGGAGGATGTGGCCTTCAAAGTCCTCTAAAAGATATGCCCCCTTACCAAGGTCTTTACTGATAAAGTAAGGACATAGCCATAATGAGTCGAAATTCCCATGACTGAGGGTATCGTGGGCCTGGTCATATACTAGAACAAGGTCACCTTCATGAAAGGTACGAGGGTGGAATTTTCGGTTATACTGAGCTTTGGTGCACTTTTTGGCCGCTTGAAGAGTTTGCAATGCAACTTGACTATCTTCAGAGTTGCGCTCGAGCATGATAAGTTGTTGTTCTAGAGGTTGGGTATCAAGGAGAAGTTCGACGGCCAAGTGAAGGGAAGTGATTTCACACTCGATTAGTAAGACTGCCTCCTCACCAAAGACAAGGTGGAAAGGAGTGAAACCGGTGGCGGTTTTAACAGAAGTAAAATAAGCCCAAAAAGCAGGGAAGAGCATGAGATGCCAATTGGTTTTGTGCTTATTCACCATTCGTTGAAGCATGGTCTTCAGAATTTTTTTGACCGCTTCAACTTGGCCATTACCTTGGGGGTAATAGGAAGATGAATATTGGTGCTCAAAACCCAATAGGGAGGATAGCTCATGCCAAATCTGATCTTCAAAATGGTGGCCATGGTCAGAGACTAATTTTTTTGGAACTCCGAAGCGAGCAATGACGTGGTTAAAGAAAAAGAGGGCTACGGTAGCTGTCGTATTGTTGAATTTTGGCATAGCTTCGGCCCATTTAGTGAAATAGTCAACTGCCACAATGATATATTTGTGGTTACCAGTGGAAGGAGGACGAAATTCCATAAATTCAATGGCCCATTTACAAAAAGGACCAGCTGTGACAACAAGATGGAGGGGAGCGGGCGGAGCTCACGCCTTGGGGGAAAAATGTTGGCAATTGGGACAGTGTTTGACTGCTTCAACGCAATCACTGAAGAAAGAAGGCCAAAAATACCCACCACGCATGATTTTTTGGGCAATGGCGAGGCCGGAGAGGTGGCCACCACAAGCGCTCCTATGACAGGAATTGAGGACTTGCTCAGCTTCAGCATGTGTGAGGCAATGACGAAGGACAGT
This sequence comes from Pinus albicaulis, assembly GCA_034641835.2. Classification (NCBI taxonomy): domain Eukaryota; kingdom Viridiplantae; phylum Streptophyta; class Pinopsida; order Pinales; family Pinaceae; genus Pinus; species Pinus albicaulis. The sequence goes on along the minus strand of CM076571.1, from coordinate 126,894,254 downwards.
ATATATGCCACGAAGATAAAGGTCATCGCCGATTAGAAGGTAGCGAGAGGCTTGGTGTCGAATACGTATTCGAGCATCACGATCAAGATGAAGGGTGAACTTTTGGGTTCGCAATTAAGTAAGGATGTCACCGTACCAAGGATCGTCGGTGGTGATGGAAAATAAATGTTCATCAGGAAGAGCATAATTAATTGGAGTATCTTGCGTCCTGGTAGGCAAATCAGAAATGAGTTCAGCGAGGACTAAACCTTTCTTACTTTTTGGGGTGAAAAATTCATGGTCAAATTCTTGGAGGATAACGACGCAACGAGCGTACTTCCCACTGAGGATGCGTCAACTCAATAGGAAAGCCATGGGGTTGGAATCAATCACAACCTTGGTGGAACACATGAGGATATAATGACGCAGATTTTGGACCGAGAACACGAAAGCTAGTGCTAATTTTTCTTCATGCGAGTAGGAAACAGGTGGACCGGCAAGGTTCTTACTAACATAATAGATCATTTGTTCGATACTATTATCATCCTCCTGGATAAGGACACCAGCAACCGAATAGGTGGAAGCGGAGATGTATAGGATGAAATCTCGGCCAAAGTCAGGAGGACAGATCAAGGGAGCGGATCTGAGATCATGCTTGAGGGCATCAAAATACTCTTGAGCATAGGTATCCCAGACAAATGGGGTGTGAGATCGAAGAAGTCTAAGGAAGCCATGCGCGGTAGTGGCATAGTCAGGAACAAATCGCCGAAGAAAATTAGCTTTACCTTGGAAACTTTGTAGCTGGCGTAAGGTACACGGCATAGGAAGTTCAAGAATGGCTTGAACCTTCAAAGGGTCGAGAGTTATCCCATCTTTAGACACTATGAAGCTGAGGAGATGACCGACGGGAACACAAAATAAACATTTCAATGGGTTAAGGCGAATGTTATACTTGTGACATCGAAGAAAGATGGTACGCAGATCATGAAGGTGTTGCGCCCGATGTTTAGAAAGCATAGTAAGGTCGTCTAAGTAGGCAAGAATAATATGAGATAAGTCATGGAAACAATAATACATGGCTCATTGAAAAGTGGCATCGGCGTTTTTAAGGCCAAATGGCATGACTCGGTATGCAAAAGTGCCCCACAGACTAATGAACACGGTTTTAAGTTGATCAACACGACGGATAAAAATTTGGTTGTATCCAGAGAAGCCATCCATAAAAGATAGAATCTCATGCCCCGCACACTCATCAATGATTTGGTGAATAAATGGTGTGGGGAATTTGTCTTTGGGACAAGCTTTGTTCAGATCGTGAAAGTCGGTGCAAACACGAATGGTGCCTTGTTTTTTGAGGACGGGAACTGGGTTGGACACCCAAGTGGTGTATTCGATGGGGTAAATGAAACCAGCCTGCCAGAGCTTATAGATTTAAGCTTTGATGGCTTCACGTCTAGAGGGATGAATGGGTCTCAACTTTTGATGGACTGGAATGGCATCATGCCATGTGTCAATGTGGTGTTTAACAATGGCAGGATCGAGTCCGGGAATTTCTGAGTAGGACCTGGCAAAAATATCATGGAATTCTTTGAAGAGTGTGGTGTAGGCTTCAATTTCTTCTGGAGTGCATTGGGCGCCCATGGTGATAGTTTCTTCAATACCTGGTTTGACAAAAATTTCTATTTTGATGGTAGTAGAGATATTAGCCATATTGCCTTCTTCGAAAGCGTCGAGTGCAGGGATGGGGTTTTTGAACCAATCAACTTTATCGAGAATGAAGTCTTTAGATTCGAGAGCATATTGGTCATGGGATTGGTGTGGGAGGAAGTATGCATGGTGGTGCATATCATCCCATGAAAAATTAGGTTCGGTCATGGCTTCCATGATGTCTTTATTGGACTGAAAGATGAGAAGAGTGGATAGAATAGGAGGATCTGAGGAGGTAGAAATATGAGACACCTAATTTTGAGGGGAAAGGCTCACATGCGCGTCGTCAGGAGGGGTGATAGCGGAGCAAGCAGATGAGTGCGTAGGTGAAACATTGGGGGAAGGTACTAAGAGGTTGATTTCCGGGAAACGCAGTGATGAGGAAAGGTAGGAAATAGTGGCTGAAGGTTCGGTCATGTCAGTATCAGGATGAGAAATGGTAATCGAGGTAGACAAGTGGTCTGGAGTTAGTGAAGAAGGATTACGGGCAAGTGCGGTTTCGAATTGGCAGTATACGGCTAAAGAGGCACGATACTCGTCAAGGCAGGGGCAAATATGGGTATAATGTCCATGGAAATTGCACAAAGAACAAGGGTGATTGGTGCACTAGTGTTTAAGTTTTGGAAGGGAATCAGGTATGGTGACATAGACCTCAAGAATATCGTATTCTGGAAACGTTTCACTGACCATGGGTTTGAGATGTGGTAATTCAGGACAGGTATGGGTAGCGTGGCCGACAACATCGCACAAGGCACACTAGATGGGATGTTGTGGAGGTCGAGGAGGGGCAAAGGTTGTAGGGGCAACTTTTTCCTTTGATGCCCCCCTATGAGCTTTGCTATTGTTACCCGACATGGGCACAACAGGAGGTGGTTCCTGATGAGGGGACTGAGGTACTGGTGCAGCGGGAGAAGCCATGGGTATCGGTTGAACTGGGGTCAAAGCAAGATAAGGTTTGGGTTGACTGGGTGGGGTAGGGGTTGGGGGGTCTAGGTACCAGATGGGTATACCCAAGGTCAAGTTGGGGAGGGATAGGGTGGCCAAGATAGGGACGGAATGAGCTCCATGAGGGGGAGCAAGGAAAGGAATTTGACCAGTAGGGAAATGGCCAAGAGGAATGGGGCCAAGGGGGTTTTTCTCGGGTGGGATCAACCCAGGAGGGTAGAGAGGCACGTGAGGAATATACGAGGAAGGAGATTCCGAAGGAAGAAGGTTAGCTAGCGGGGGCGAAAGGCTAGGAGCTAGTGGGGTTGGGTGAGGGTGCGGTTGCTTACTAGCCAAAGTGGGTTGTGCAAGGTCAGCCTAAGATGATTGCATCATGAAAACGTTCACCATGCTAGGATCAGATACGGGAGGAGGGTCTAAAAAGGTTCCAAGCAAGAAGGAGTCTTTATAGATGCCAGGGGAAACACTGGTCAAATAATCAACAGTTTTCTTATTGGTGACAATAGAAATGGTGGACTCAGGGGAGGTCTGATCTTTTGGTTCATGGTAAGTCAACCGGTCAATGGTGACAATCTTGCCATTATGAGGGAAAATCATTTTGCGATGGACTGTGGATGGGATGGCAGACATGGCATACGTGTAACTACGACCCAAAATAATGTTGTAGTCAAGAGGGGCGTCGATAACTTCAATGTCAACACAAACAGTCTTACATGCAAGGGTGATAGGGCAGTTAAGGAATAGGCCAATGGGTTGGGAGGCATGGCCATCCCACGCACGAAGGGTGATCGTGGAAGGGGCCAGCTCAGGCGATCTAAGTTGTTTCCCAACTGAAGCAGACATCACACAAGTAGATGCCCCCTCATCAATAATAAACCGAGTGACGTTGGCATTTCGGATTTTGACTGGGATTTGGAAAGCAACAGAAGCAGGCAGGGGGGGAGTGTCTGACTGACAAGCATTGAAAACAATCAATTGGTCATCAGCAGGATCTACAGGACCCACGACAGATAGTAGAGCCTTCTTTTGAGAAGGACACGACTGGAGGAGTTCCAGTGTTGAAATGGCAGCAGGAGATTGTGCCAGATCATCTGCTATGCTGTTTGAATGGGCAGCCTGACGAGAGGTAGCATTTTAGTGCAATAGACCCTTAGGAAGTTTGGTATGAACCTCAACTTTAGGCAAAGGGATTTTCAAGGGACCATTGGGTGTCTACAGAGGCTCTTAGGACTTGAAGATGGGGACTCGGAGACAGACGGAACGGGAGGTGTGGAGTACTGACAAGACTGAGTGTGAAGGTTAAGGTCAACGGTGAGAGGTTGGTCAGAGGCCATCATGAGAATCTGGTAATCATAGGAACCAGAAAGGGAAGGTTGAGTGGTTACCGAGGCATGAGGTGGTTGAGTAGCCATGAAAACTTATTGAGGGAAAGGATCAGTAAACACAGCGGGTTGAGAAGTAGCCGTATTGGGAGGGACAGTAGGGAAGGAGTGTTGTCCTTGCATGGTGGCCTGAGACTCCCACATCTGCCACATTTGTGGTAACAAGGGAAAATCGTGAGTGCAATGACCATAAACACCGCAACACGAATAGGGCTTATTGGTGTGAAGCAGCCTATCCAGCTTGGGCTGATAGCCCTGTGGCTGGTTGGCAGTGGTAGAATCACTACGTGAAGGATTGGATCCACAATTACCAGAAGCGGATTGATTGGCTTTCCTCTTTCTTTGAGAAGGAAGAAGATGAGTTGCCCCCTGCTATGCAAATACTTGCCCTGGAGGGGGTAATAAGTGCATTTGCGGGGGTGGAGAAGGCAAGGGAGTGGGAGGTCCAAATGCTAGAGGAGCTGGGACACTAGGTTGTGGGTACGGATAAGGGGCAGGATGGGAAACATTGAGGTAAGCAGGAGTGTGGGCAAAAGGAGGAGGCATGATGTATCCTGGATACATGCTACCTAGAGGGGGGAAAGTGCCGGAGGGGCTGGCCCCTCCTAGAGGGAAACCATAGCCTAGAAGCTGTTGAGCAGGGGTATGTGTCATAGCTCCAACAATACTGTCGGCAGAGTGAGATGCCCCCGAGGCAGGAGGGCCATCGGGCTTGGAGAGGTCAGGAAGGATGGTATAAACATAACCAGATTGAGCATAGATAAGGTCATATTTCAGGGCTATTTGGAGGGCGGCTTCTTCGGTTTGAGGAAAATGGGATGCGACATCTTTTCCAATGGGAGGTAAAAGAGATCGAAGGAACCATTCCATATAAACCTGATCTTCAAAGGGGGGAGCGCGACATAAGCTTTGTCTTCGTCGCCATTCCTGGACATGAGCGGAAAGGCGGGTCGAAGAGGATTGATGAAAAGAATTCAAGAGTTCAGTACCCATGTCGTATCAGAGAGGGAGCTGGAAATAAGATAAAAAGGCTTGGGCAATGGTCGCAAAGGTGGTATGGGAAGAGGTGGCTTGATCAACATACCATTTAGAAGCTTCGCCGATAAGGGTGTGTTGGAACAATCGAAGACGGATGGAGTCATCAGTGATGGAATTGGAGGAACACCACATGTGGAAAGATCGGATATGGTTGGAGGGATCTTCACTAGCAACGCCTTTGAACTTGGGAATGTCGGAAGGGAGCTTGGTTGGCATAGCAGGCCAACTGACATCGTGGTGAATAGGATCATTGATTAGCTGATTGAAGTTGGGGAGGCTGAGACTGGCCATATAAGGGAGCAATGGGGCAGTCGAGGTAGGTCTCGTAGTGGTTCCACTGGAAACGGACCCAGCAGTAGAACTGGGGTTGCCGCTAGCGCTAGGCCCTGAACTAGACATGGTGAAGGTAACAGGGGGAGAACCAGGGGTAGGGGGAGAACCCAAACAATCAGAGGAAGAGTCAGAGTGCAGACTCGGGGGAGGACTTACTCGATGACGATGGGCAGGAGGAAGTCAACCAACCGGAAAGTGAGGGTGAAGGCCAAGAAGTCTCTGGGACAAAAAACTTGGAGGCGCAATGATGACAGGAAGAAGAAAACCGACAGGGACAGGGTGGGGCAAAATCAAGTGAGATCAATGTCGAAACAAGGGCAGAGAGGTGCATTGTGAATTGATTTTAAAGGCTTTTCCAGGCGGTGTTAACTAGGCTCTTCTTCACTTAGGGTCACTGTGTGGCATGCATTAATTTTAATTGTTTAAACCCAGGCGTTTTGAGAGTAAAAGAAAAAGTGTGCTACGTAATTGAAAATAAATCTGTAGTAAATAAGACTGAAAGAACAGAAAATTAACAGCTAACAATGCATCAATCTAACCCAAGAAGGCGAGTCTCTCAAAATTATTCTATAAGAGGGAAAAAAATAAGCAAAGCACATGAAAAAGAGGCCAATAGATCTAAGGTCGGGAGGGAAAGGGATCTAAAGGAGAAATCTGCTGAAAAGAGGTGCAGAGAACAGTAAAGAGGTAGAGGCAAGGTTGCTGCTAAAAAGGAGGAGATCAACTAAACATAGAAGGGACAAGGAGGCGGCCCTAGAAATGAACCCAAAAAAAACTATATGAGGTGATTTGAAAGGGAGAAGAGCTGATCTAAAGGGATCTGAAAAGGAGGTATCAGATCTGAAAGAAAAAAGGCTGAAACTATGGAAATTCAGACTTCTGAAACAGCAAAAACTCTCCCACAAAAAGTAGAGGGTATTAGAGCCCTAAGGGGAAAGATTCCCACTTAGTTGAGTGAAACAGATCAGAAACAGGTCTAAACGGGCAGAGACAGGGGATGGAAAACCCCGACAGAAGTTTCAGACAAACCCAGAAAAAGTGCTGGAAAATTGCAGAAAAAAGTGCAGGTCGTAGGTTCGGACCTGTTTTCAGTCCAAGTCACAGATTTGGGGCAGAAAAGTGTGACCTCAAGGCCAGGTCACAGTTTTTGGGCCGATAAGTGCGACCTGCAAATCCGGGTCTCTCGGCGGCAGATTTCAGAAAAAGTTGTCGTCTCAGCTGCGGCTGATGTCTGTCACCTACGCAATAGGGCTAGAAACACATGGAAGTTAAAAATTTTAATATTTGAGGGTTTTAGAGGTGAAAAAAACCATAAAAATAGGAAAAACAGAAAACAGAAGAGAAACCTTAGGGTCTGAAACAATTGGATATGTAAGAATATATAAAACGACAGTGGTTGCAAAAGAAAACCCGCGTGGAGTTTCCAATTGTTAATATGAATCTTTCGTCATAAAAGACCACTTTAGCTACGCATAATTAATAGCCCTAACATCGATTATGGCTACCAATTATCTTTAAATATGCAATTAGGTGATCGAAATAATGCTGTACAAATCCAGATCTAAGCATAAAAGACATTAAGCAAATAAAGTAAAATGTGGCTCCATGCATCCAATAGACAGGACAAGAACAATGTATTTGAAAGAATTTTTATATTATATTAAAAAGGGGGCACCTGAGAGGAAAACAAGAAAGGTGCTTTCCAGTTCTCCTCAATGGGATGGGTTCTTGAAAGTCCTCAACGTTTCAGATCTAAAATTCCTCTCTCTTGTTGTTGTAGAAAACCCAGACAAACATAGAACTCAATGGGAGCTCATAAGGCAAAAATGGAGAATGTGACCTAATATAGATCCAGAGTGATCTAATGCAATGGAGGTGACTAATGAATGGGGAAAACCCTTCTATTTATAACAAAATATTAGGGTTATCTAGAACTTGGTGCATGAATAAAATATTATTAATCAGATTCTAGAACCACCCTTTAGGAATATTTTATTATATTTGTTGGAGGGAAAAGGTCTTTTGAATTGGGTCAATTCCTTTATTTATAAACAATAAATAAATAAATGATTTAGTTATTATTTTAGGGAGATGGTGGGAATATAATCAAATAAATAATTATTTATTTAATTATTTTAAAATGATTTAGTCAAATTTAACTAGGAATATTATTTAAATAATGATTTAAATAACTTATTCCTAGGAAATAATCAAATAAATAATGATTTAATTAATTAATTTCCTTGTTTTGGGTTAAATATGACCGGGAAATATAAATAAATGTTATTTCACATGGTGAAAGCAATTTTACTTAGGGTTAAATTGGTCTTACATGGTTTACTTGGGTTCATCTAATGATAATAGGTTAGATGACCAAAAAAATGGTGTAACAGATGGAATAGTGGATCAAGTTTTTTTTTCCTAATACAGGTCCTAGAGCTATATCTAAAGAATCTGTTGAAATGTGAAAAATTTAGTTTCCAATTTGGACCTCTTAAGATGGATGCTTTAGAAATTTTTTCTTTTAAAGTCTCAAATGCTAACTGGCAATCAGGATTCCAATTGAATTCACAATCTTTGGTGAGTAACTTGAAGAGTGGGGATGCTGTTTTAGTGAAATTTTCTATAAATCTTCTATAATATCCCGTGAATCTTAGAAAACTTCTAGCATCCTTTTGACAACTTGGAATTGACAGTTTGTAGATGAATTCAACTTTATATTTATCAACTTTAATTCCATCTCCTAAAATGTGATGTCCTATAACAATCCCTTCTATAAACATCATAAAAAAAAATTCATGTCTTACTGAAAGGTTTGCTTCCTTACATCTTTTAAGAAACTTTTCCAAAATTTCTAAAGCTTCTTCAAATGTATTCCCATAAACTGTAAAGTCATCCATATACACCTCTACACAATCTTGTATTAGATCAGAAAAAATTCCTAGTACTACCCTTTGGAATGTTGCAAGTGCATTGCATAATCCAAAAGGAAGTACTTGGAAGTCAAAATCCCCCCATGGACAATGAATGTGGTCTTATCTTGATCTTTAGGTGCTACCTAAATTTGATTATAGCCACTAAAACCATCCTGAAATGATCAATACTTCTTACCTGCTAATGTATCCAACACTTGATCTATAAAGGGTAAAGGAAAATGGTATTTTAGGGTAGATTTATTCAATTCTCAATAATCAATGCATAGCCTCCAATTACCACTCTTTTTGGGTGAAATCACTAAAGGGTAAAGCCAATGATTGTCTGAAATTGGGTAAATTAAGCTTACATTCAACAAATTTTGCAACTCCTCTTTCACAATTTCCCTAAGATTTGGATTCATCATTTTTTGAGGTTGTCTGATTGGTTTACAATTTTCCTCAATGTAGATGTGATGTATACAATTCTTAGGACTAATTCCTTTCATGTCAGTGTATTCCCATGCATACGGAGAAGAATGTTGTTGTAATGTTTTGATTAGCTTTTCCTATTGTAAATATTCCAAGTTATTGTTTATGTTCAAAGTTTTTCCTGGAAATATTTCAACTGTAGAGCTACCAAATTCTTCCATAGAATAAAGAGACATCTGCCTAGATGACAAATATTCAATATGGGTTTTTTCTTGAAATTGATCATGTTCATATTCCGGGGATGATTCAAAATTTTCCATTGAATTTAGGATTTGACTATCTTCACTAATGGTTGAAATAGTAAAGAGGGGTTGTATATCATTTTCATCATCAATCCATTCTTTGTCATTTAACTTTGTGCTTGTTCTTGCTGGAGGATATAAAGTGAATTTCTTTGTTGAGTTACCATCAGAGATATGCATGTCCCCAGATCTACAGCTAATGAAAGCATCAGTTGTAGCCAATCAAGGTCTTCCTAATATAAGTGGATGTCCACCTAGATTGTTCTTAGAAGTTAAGATCATAAAATCAACAAGGTACTCCCAAGAGTTTAAGGACACTGAAATATCTTCTAACAAACCATCTGTCTTGATTACGGATATGTCTACTAATTGTAGTAATGTAGGTGTATACAGAATATTAGGAAGCTTGAGTTGTTCCATGGTTTGTTTGCTCATGATGTTTATTGCTGCTCCTAAATCAATCAATGTATTTGGAATTTCAACTCCATTGATATGTGTTTTTACAATGGGACTTCTTGGATCTAAATATTTTTGTATGGCAATTTTTCCCATAATCATGTCTCCTATTTTTCCAATAAGCTTAATTATTTTTATTTCTTTTGTTTTTCTTCCTGGTTTCTTCATGCTCAACTCCTTTATTGTTTTAGCTAGAATTCGAATCTCCTTAATGGCTTGTAACAAAGGGATTTTGATATAGACATTTTTCAATTCATCTAGAAAATCATAATTAGGAAACATAATATGATTTTCTACCCCTCTATCAACTTTTAATCTTTCAGTAAAAGAAGGTATATAAGTAGGTATTGATGGTTTCTCTATGTTAGGAGTTGAGTTTATTGGTTATTTTTGTTTTTAATTTTCATAATTTTGGTTTTGAATAGATGTTCCTTCTTCAAAAAATTTATTTGGTTGTAGAAAATCTTCCTCATAATTGTCTTGTTCTTGAATAACTACAGAAGGCTTTTTCTTTTCTAATATCCTACCAGATCTAAGTTGGACATCATTAATATCTAGAGGAGTAATCATGTACATTGGAAATTGTTGTCCTTCTATCATATATGTATTTTGAGGATTTTTATTGTTGGGTTTGGTAACGGTTGGGCAGGTAGCTGATTTGGTCTCTGTGGAAATGGTAGTGAGAGTTGTGGATTTTGGTTTTGGTTTTGGAGTTGGGGTTGTTGATTTTGTTGAGGAATTTGTTGGGGAGGATAATTTGGATATGATGGAGGACATTGATAGCATTGAAAGAATCTTCCATAGGGATTTTCCATTCATTGAGCCCAAGGTTGAGATTGAGATTGAGATCAGGGTTGCTCCCAAGAATTCCAATTTGGTGGGGGTTGATTATACATTTGGTTGTTAAAACATTGAGCTTGTTGCCCTTTCCATGGTTTTCTAGAGAGAAATAAAAGATATTATGGTTGATTTGAAGTTGTTTCTTCTAGAAAAAAAGCATTGAGACCTAGAATTGAAGGACAACGCTTAGTCTCATGACTTTCTGAACAAATCATATAGGTCTCTATGACTTTTGCATCAAGAGGAAATTCTATTAAAGCATGCTTATTTCTGCATTTGGGACAAAAAATAGCTAAAGAATCAGTCTCGGCTCTCTATTTTTTTTGTAATTTAAGGGTGTCTATCTATTCACTAAGACTCCCTAAAATATATGTTTTAAATTCATCAAGCATGTTTCCAATTTTTGCCCTACTCACTGTTCCAATTGTAGATCTATTTACCCTAGCAAGAAAATGATCTCTTGGACCTTTCCTAGTTTTTTATTTTTCTATGAAGAGATGAAAACATAATTCCCCAATGTTAGGTAATGGAAGTTGAGAGATATCCCCCTTCCCCATCATGTTGAGTATGTCTATCCGTTCATCTCTAATAGATTTCAATAAAAGAGCTTTTAAAGTATCATAATCTAAATTATCCATTTTTGCTTTTTTTATATTATAGTTGAATCTTTCAATTAAATCCTCCAAATTCTCATCCTCTCTTTGCATCATTTTAAATACTTCATCCTTCTGATTTATAGGTGCAATAATCAAAATATCTTTCTAAAAATTCTCTCTTCATGTCATTCAATGTTCTGATAGGCCGAGCGATTAAACTCATGAACCATTTTAGAGTTGCTCCTTTCAATTTTGAAGGAAACAATTTGAGTTTTTGAGAGTCTTGTAAATAATCATAAGTTCTACACAAGTCTTAAAATTCAAACAAAAAGGTTTCAGGATCTTCAATCTTCAATCCATGAAAAATTGGGAGGAAAAAAGGTGAGATATTTTTCATTGTGGCATTTGTATCTTCATCAACTATAGGGAATCCAAAAGAAATCTAAATTACCCTATTTATTCTACATCCTTTTTCAATTCCTCTACCTCTCCCTCTATCTCCTCCTCTCCCTCTACCTCCTCCAAATATTAAATTTTATCCATTTAGAATTTCTCCTTCTCCTTCCCCTTCTGCTCTTCCTACCATTATAGACTCTTTAGAGTTGATATAAGATTCAACCTATAAGGTTAATTGCTCTTCTTCTGGTTCTTCTGTCAATGGTATAATGAAGAAAGGTTCTTCCTCTTCCTCTCCACTAGGAATTTCTAACTCTTCAGCTAAAATGTGTTCTCCTGTAGAGGTGAAAACGGTTACTCCTTCTGTTGGAGATCTAGGATCTTCTTCCTCTAATACTGCCTCAGTGGATGAAGTAGGAGATCATCCTAATTGGATTTCTGACCTTAGAACTTTAGGAATTCTATGGCTAGTGAATTATGGAATATGAGTTTGAGATGGAGGTGTATCAATTCTTATTATTGGTGGAGTGAGTGGTGTTGTAGAGATTAAACTCCTGCCTCTAGCTATGAATCTATCCCTAGAGTCTCTTTCTCTAGGCATATCAATTTTTTTAGATGTAAGAAATGAGGCTACCTAGTTACACTCATTAAAATACCTAACGAACCTCTAATACCACGTGCGATCATAGCATATTAAACAACACCCTTAATTTGAGTACATATTGAAAAATACCTCTAAAAATCACATTATTTAACCCTCTCCCAATATAAACCCAAATACACTTTCCCAATTTAAAAAAGCCCCTACTTTCACTATATATCGCACGTATCCATTTTTTTATTAACATTTTTTATACCCCTTTATATTTTTTCATTAACTTTGAGCTCCATTTCTTACACTTTCCAATATAAAAATCCTTTACCCCCAATATATAATGTCTTTTTTTCCTCATTATATATCCCCCACATGAACCCACGTGGTATGGTATTGCCCCGCAAAGGAAACCCCTATGGTTACACTCCCCCGAAAATGGCGCAAAAATGTTTAGTCAATTTAATGTTTTCAATTGCATGCATAAATTATCAATCAAGGTTTGTAAATTGATAAAGTGTGGTGCATTGTATGTGCTTAGTTAACCTTTATTCTTACTTCGTTGTTTTTATTTTATGTTTTTTTTGGGGTTTTTGTTCTTTGATGTGTAAGAATGTTCAATCTAAAACCTATGAAAATATTTAAATGAATCTAATGAATTTTAAGGAGGAAGAAAAATAAGTGTTCCTAAGTTAATCTAATCTACATTAAAATAAATCAAAAACTGTTGGCTAGTTAGAATATAATCTAGAAAACAGAGCATCTATTCTATCTTATCATTAGTCCTATTCCATGGATATAATTCTTAAAAATAAGATTGAAACTGCAGTTTTTGTCTTAAGTAACAACAGAGAATGAAAAAAACTAATGTACTTCTAGTTACTCCAGCATTTAACTATAGAGTGTGAATTTCTTGAGATGATTTGTAAGAAACTATCTATGCTTTAACTTCTAATGTCCTAGAAAAGTAAGAAAAGTGTGCAATGGAAAACATCTAACGTATATTTATCTACTCCAGCATTCAATTGTGAAGTGTTACCTTCTTGAGATGGTGTTAAGTAACCAATTATACCTAATGATCTAGAAAAGCAATTAAAGTATTCAGAAGGTAACTTAGTAATTGCATTCATTAAACATTCAATCATTCAATCTTGAAATATGATTAAATCAATTTCCTTGGAATGACCTTTAGGAATATCAGTGATGCAACTAAGTGAGGATCTAGAAGAAAAATGTGAAAGCATGTAAAAATTACTATAAAAAACTAGTGTACATTTGATTTTCCCCAACATTCAATGTGAAGTATTACCCTCTTGAGATGTGTAAGAAGTCAATTATACCTTAATTTATAAGTTCCTAGAAATAAAGTAAAAATGTGCAGAGTAAATTTCAATAACTGTATGAATTAAAAATTCAATAATTTAGTTTAGAATCATCATCTTGAAATGAATTTTGAGAATATCCATTGACACAGTTAATTGATAATTATATTCTAAGAAAATAAATGACAAAACAATAAGGAAACTAGATGAGTGTATATTCTTATTTCTTCAATCTTATTTTGATTTGAAAACAGATTTATCTATCTTCACGAAATATTTTAGAAGAAAAAGGCTTACACAATTATGTTTTTAACGTTATGCTATTGATCAAAACTGGAATGAAACATTAATCTAATAAGAAAACAGAATCATTGAAAACATAGTAATGGAAATTAAACTGAAAACAATAAATGAAAAACCTCCTCCAATGCAGGGGCCCTCTGCAACTGATTTGGCTGAAATGCTTGCTCATTAAAGATGCACTTAAGAAATCATTAACAACACGAACTTTGTATTATGATAAAACGAGGTCTTAATACATAGTGTATCAACAAAAGCTTAAAACTTAGCTTAATTTATGAATTGTCTTCTCGGTTCTGTGTAACCGGTATTTAAAGAAAATAAAATTAACTGTCTATGAGATAATCTTGCTACAGGTGGCTAATTCAAATTATAGAATTGCAATAGGACTCTTTGACTCTTGATTTTCTGCGATAGAGCAAATCAAGAGTCCTGCTATTCTTGGCTAACGTAGTTTGACCACATCTTTGACCACAATCTTAGGCCTGAGTTTCTATCGATCTTGACCGAGTGAAGATGAAAAATTCATGTGGAGATGATTCTAGAAGTTCCCATGTGGCTCAATTCTCCATTTGACACCTGGAACCTGCCAGACCATGAGAGTAGCTACGGAATCTATAGTTAGCTGCAGAATACGCTGTGTTCTGTAGCTAAATTGAAAAAATATATTCAAATAGCAGTAACACGAGAATATAACATGGTAATCATTTTAATACATTCCTTGAGATAAAAAATAGAATTTATCATTGATCGGGTATGTGATCTTATGAGAAAGTAAGGGAAAAAGGTGAGAAAGGATGTCAAAGAGAGGGCAATTGTGAGGTTCAACAACCTTTGTCCTAATTTTTTTGTAGATTTTTCCAAACATTTATGGTTGTAATATTTTTTTCTCTGGCTAAAGTCAATATATAATCATCTCATTTAGGGCACACCAATAAACTTCCCATGATTGGCATTAATAACCAAATTCCTCCAACTTCAGAGGAAATCCTCCTCAACTTTTGGAATTTGTGTCCCAATATCTCACTTTATTTGAAATTAACAAAAATAGATACATTATTTACACCATGGGAATTTTCCAAGGGATGTCAAACATAAAAGTATTATTTTATAATTTTATAGGATCATAACAAATATTTCATTCATGTGTCGTGTTCAAGTAACTATAAACCACTTTCATCAACTTGAAGGCATTTTAGAGTTCTTCATTACATAATTACCATTCTAGGTAGGGGTGATAAACATGTATTGTAGAACTCTTGATTTCTCTATTATGTAGTTTCATTCTTAAAATGGGCATGGACACGCTTAGGGGTAGCTTCTAAATTGTCACATTTTTTAAGAAGAGGTTGCACCTGAAGAACGTCTTCATCAGGAATTTGTTCACCAATCATATTTCTAATTTCATCTACACAATAACCAACTCCAAGCAATTTCATCATGAACTGATAATACTAAAAAAATCATTCTAATGGAATATTCATTAAAGTTTCATCTATTGTGTTATAAGTTAGATTCTCATTTCCTTAAAGTTTGCATATTGCTAAACCTACCATGGAATTTCCTCTTTGTTTAATGATATTTTATATGGGTTGTTTTTTCCTTATAAATTTATTTTCTAACAATAATGGTTCCCCATGTTTGAAAGGATTGTAATTACAATGAGAAGACAAATTTATTCCAATCACAAATAAAGATATAAATTGTCTTCTAGTTACAAAATTGTCCTACAATTACACAAGAAAATGAATTTTGTGTTCCTTGATGTGAAGTTGTCGGTTCAATTCCCTGCCCCGATGAGACGATATATTAGACATGATGAATATGTAGTCCCACCAAGCTTATATATATATATATATATATAACTTCAAATTTAATAAAAAAATATTTTTAATATAGAAGTGGATTTCCCCATACAATGCTAGTTTTTGATACATTCAATTCTATCAATTTAAAATTATTAAGTTTGGATTTCATTTTGCAATTACTAATATCTCTTCATATTATTTTGAGAGCCCATAAAAGAGAAAAAATTTAGTTTACAATATTTATAAGGGCTTCTCGAGCAACAATGTTCATAAAGGAATTTAATGCTAAAATGAAATCTTAAGGATCAAGACTTACAATAAAGAAAACAACATTAAATATTGAAAGTATCCCAACATACTCTCATGAATGCAACATTTAACAATATTTACATATCACAGTGATATTATGATTTTCACCAACCTGATAATCATAATAATCATGTAATCATATAATAAAGTTGTAGGTTGAATGACACAAAAAAAACAACCCAAAAACCCCATAAAAGTAACAAAAATATAAGATCGAATATTATAGATGGAGATGTGCAATTAAGACACATTTTTCTAACATCTATCAAGTTTCCATGTGGTATAATGATCTTTCAATCATTGAGGGGAAGTCACATGGATATATATTGGCCAACACATGGGATATATATTTATCATTTCGATTTCTTTAACTTCTCCACATCATAGCATTCTATTGCTTCAAACAATTTGTTTTGGGGTATATCTTATACTACAATATTTTCTAAGTTTACTCCGCAATAACATCATCACTAGTAGGCTAAGTGGGAGTGATAATATCTTATATCTTATTGTTGGAGTAATAAACAACTAGCCATGTTAAAAAGTTTTTGTTCAATAGTAGCATTTAGAATTCAAGAGCTAGACTTTAGTTCTTAAGAATATATTTTTAAAACTTGGAAACTTATTTTTATAATTATATGTTTTAAATTAATTGAATTAGCTTTAAATTTAAATGTTTGCACCTCTTTCACTTTTAATATAAAGCTGAAGGGGAGAAAATTTAATTGAACAATTGAGTAGTTGCAAGATATTGAATATACTCTTTACAAACAATCCATAGCTTTCAAATGCATAATTAGTTAGGATAATAAAGTTCTTTTTCTTGGTAACATCTACATACAAAACAAATAGGTAAAGATATCCATTTGTTGATAACTTACGATTCTATGCTATCACAAAATGTAATTAATAAGCATTAAGTAAAATGTAATATCCATTTAAAATTTATATACTCACAATACAAATAGAATAAGGTATTCTTACCTCCCTTAGTTTTGAAAAACTTAAAAAACGTCTAAACATATTAATGTTAGTCACTTTAAAATATAGATTATTAAAGTTTTCAATGTTAAAATTAGTTTGTGTTAAACATTTTGATTATCAAAATTTAATTTTTAGAAAAAATAAAAAACACAATTTTGTTTAATTAATCTAGATTTAATTACATTTTGATTTACTTATTTGTAAATATCTATATTTTTACAACAACAACAAAAAATCAAATATGAGTGCACATACTAGAAATTACTAATTTTAACAAAATATAGAAACTTTGAACTTTTGTATTGATTTTTTCCAAATTTAAAAATTTTAAAAGTAAATCTGCTCATATGTGTGTGTGTATTTCTTTACATCTAATTGTCGGTTATAAAAAATATATATGTCAAAACATCATATTAAATATGTGATGATAATCTCTTTTTTTCTAAATATATTTTAGAAAATAAAAATCCACAATCTCACACACATATGTTTATATAATCCATATTTAATTGAAAAATAATTTAATAAATTTTTAAAAACATTAAAAATGCTATTAAAATTTTTAATACAAATTCTAAAGTTAAATAAACATTAAAACTTAATACAAATTCTAAAGTTAAATAAACATTATACATTTTATTATAAAATAATTACATAAAATTACTAATAAAAAATTTGACACATTTACAAAGTTCATAGGAGAATACGTGTGACTTTAGGGTAGTGAATTTGTAGGTTAAATGTGGTCAACACTCTCTGAGGTGAAAATACAACATTATTCTCTATAGGTTAAACTATAAATCTACACGTGTGATTTTAAATTAGTAAAGTTTTAAGTTAAATGTTGTTGAGACTCTCACACATGAAAATACAACATTGTACTTAATAAATTAAAATATAAATCTACAACAAACTATGGAATGATGTGGAACCTCTCTTTCTGTGATTGTTGAAGGAGAAAATTTCTGACTCTTGAAGTAGAAAAACCATGAAAGTTATGAAGCACAACAATGTCGACCTTTTCCTCTCGACGTCCAATGGTCATGTGTTGATTATTCTCAATTATGACCTCCCTTACTTCACCGCTCTGTGGGATCGAGATGCTTAGAGAGGATAAATATGGTTATTTGACCACCATTAAAACATAAAAATAATTAATGTAGTGGATGTTTATGAGTATTCCAAAGGATTTTGGCAGTTATCTCATTTAGGTGACCAATTTAAATGCAAGTATTTGTATTTCAAGGAGCTGAAATGACGAAATTCCTCTTACCGTTTATGAGTATCTGACAATTTTTTCAAGGTGCTTCAGCAGCCCTACACACTTGGGAAATTTTGAAAGGATGTAGCCCTGTTAGGTCTGAGAACTTGAAAGAAACCTGCAATATTTGCATTTAAACCAGCAAAAATATGTAAAAGTTTATTTTCATGAACAAAATTGAATTTAATCTGAAAAAGGAAAATAAGTGTACCTTAAATTCACGCTACCAGTGCTATAGATTCATGCTTCCACCCTGTTATCAACCTGCTTCCCGACCACTTCTAAAAGTTAGGCTCTCCATTGGTATCCAAGAGTAAATGCAAGTTTATCGATAGTTGAAATAGTGGAGCCATTGAAACAGGGGCGTTATGTTTGAAAAATATCCAAGCCATCAAAATCCAATGTTAATGTAGCTATGGGCGACATTTTTAAAACTCAAAATTTAAATTTCAAATGGTAGTTGATTAATACCGTAATGGTTTACTTGCATACATAGTCTGGGGTGACCACTGATGGCCATGTATGGGGTTTGTTTTGGCGGTCACCAGAAAGTTTGGGCAAAAAAAAAGAGTAGGCGAAGGAATTGCTCGGACTCCGGCCACCGGAAATTCCTATGCCTGCCCTCTTCAAAGTCAATCCGTCATCTTGCAGGTTAGGATATAGTCACATCGGACAACCCACCATATATAACGTACACATTTAATGTGATAATGGTTTGAATTTGAATTTGAAGTTTAAATTTGAAAATCCGCCCTCAAAATTTAATTTCTATAATCGTGACGAACTGGGAAAGACTGTTTGGTGGTGGCTGTGAGAGTCATGGCGAAGGAAAAACCGATTCGAAGGTCTCAAGTGCTTAGTGCAGTGGTAGCATTGTTTTTACATACAGGGGACTTGACTTCAATTTTCGTTCTCAGGCATTGGGCTCATGCCACGCTACAATGTAGAATGCTATCATTGTGTGTTGTTTAGTTCCAGTACAATATTGCTATATACAATAACACAGCTGCATCAGTACCTTGCATAGTGGCATGGTTGTTGAAGTGTTAACTTCAACTTCTCTGCAGACAAATGTCGCTTCCTATTTTTGTTTTGAAGAACTCTGTCAAATGTTGCTTGTTATTTTTGTTGAGTAGTCAAGTCAAAGTTTAAAACAGAGTTTACAGTGTTTGGAAAGAGAGCTTTAGTTTTGAATGCGGGAAAATTTGTATTAACATTTGAGTTGAGCCACGGCAGCAACGGTCCGACCACCAGTGACATTCCGGGGGGATAAGGAGAAGACCATTGGAAAAGTCTTATGACCCACCGGAATATGGAATACGTGAAAAGTTTTTTTTTGTTTTGATTTAATTCAACGTTGGGTTAATTTTATTTACCACGGTATATTTGTTTTTAACTTTGGTTTATGTTTTATAACAGCAACATAATTTTTATGTTTTGTTTTAAAAGTTTAGTTATATAGAGTTTGATATATATATATATATATATATATATATATGGAATATTTATATATTGTAGTGTGACGTGAGTACAAAAAGAGAGAGAAAAGTCAGTTCACTGTGTAGTGTGTAAAAAATCTTGAAGGCAGAAAAGAGAGAGAGCTAATATAATATACACAACAATGTATTGTTAAAAAAAAATAGTGTGTGCCCGAAGGTAAAAGATAGACAGATAGAGTTTTTGAAAAAACACAGTGAGTGTGTAATCTTTGTAAAAGGAAGACTGAAAGCTTTTTGGCACTGCGTGTGTAGTAGTGCAGTTTTTGAAAATCCCTGTATTAGAGGAAGACATGTTTTTTGTAATAGATTTCGAGTTAATGAAATAGTTACAGTTTGTGAATCTCTATCTATCAATGATAATTTTTTTTTAATTCTCTGTTTTTAAAGGAGAGTATTATTCTCTCAGTCTTTCTTCTGGAATTATCAAAAATTTCAACATAGTATCGGAGCTAGTCCAGGCTCATTGAAGGTGTCAAAGAAGCTGAAGGAATGATTTTTGTTACAGCAGTTTCTCGAACAGTGTGAAGGCTCAGCTAAAATCCAAGGTATTTCTCAAAACAGAGTTTGTGTAAAAAGGACTTGTTGAAGAGAAATAAGAAAAACGACTCTAAAGCCCTCTTCTATATCTATCAAGCAGTACATGAGAGTGTGTTTCCAAGGATAGTAGTAGCTAAGAAATAAAAGGAAGCATGGGAAACTCTCAAAACAGCCTATCAAGGTATGGGAAAAGTGAAAACAACAAAACTACAATTGCTGAGGAGAGATTTTGAAACTCTCTGTATGAAAGAGTCTGATAACATAGACTCATTCTTCACAAATGTGATTGGGATGGTCACACAGATAAGATCTCATAGAGAGAAACTTGAAAAAAAAAAGATTGTGGAGAAATTTTTGAGGAGCTTACCCTCAGGGTTTGATATTATAGTCACCACCATAGAAGAGACAAACGATCTCTCAAACTTTTCGGTTGATGAGCTTCATGCATCACTGATGACACATGAGCAAAGATTGGGTAGGAATGAAAGCTCATCTTTGGAACATGCCTTCAAGACCAAAATGTCTTTTGGAAGAGGAAGAGGTCAAGGAAGAGGAAACAAGAGAGGAAGAGGCAGAAGCCAAAATAGAGGAGGAAGAAACAGCCCAACAAATGCTCAAGGAAGGGGTAGCAATCAAAATCAGAACTAAGGCCAAAGCAACAACCATAAAAGTGGACAACAACATGCTCATGGACAAAGGTATGACCAATCCAATGTCCAGTGTCAATTTTTGTAAAAAATATGGGCATTATGCAAATGAATGTAGGAAGAAGTAGAATGATATGGGTAATAGACCCAGTGCAAATTTCACTAGGGAAAATATCAGCCAAGATAAATTGTTTTTAGCATGTAATATGGCTGAGGAAAATAGTGAAGATTTATGGTTTCTAGATTCAGGATGTAGCAACCATATGACAAAAAACATTTCTATGTTTTCTATGTTAAATGAAAATGTGAAGTCCCAAGTCACATTGGGAACAGATAGTAAGATTTTTTTCACAGGAAAAGGCATAGTAAATGTCTTAACAAAGAAGGGAGAAAAGAAGAGCATATCTGATGTATATTATGTACCAGGTATGAAATTTAATTTGTTAAGCATTGGGCAACTCATTCAAAAGGGATTATCATGGATAAGCCTCCAAGAAAACAATATATTGCTGAAATAAGGATGACAAGGAACAGAATGTTCCGTCTCAGGATGACAGCAAATTTGAAGAATGGAGAAGAAATGGTAGCAATGACACAAGAGGCTTTCCAAAGAGAAGAAAAAGATGAGAATTGGTCATGGCACTTGAGATTTGGACATCTCAACTTTGGAGATCTTAATTTGTTACATAGGAAAGGGATGGTAAGAAGATTAGCATTGATTGAGAAACCGGACAGCCTATGTGAAGGTTGTATCTTGGGTAAACAACACAGAGAAAGTTTTCCATCAGTGAAAAGCATAAGGGCAAAGGCACCCTTAGAAATTGTCCACTCAGATTTATGTGGACCAATGCAAACACCATCACTTGCAAGCAGTCACTATATGTTAACTTTTATTGATGATTTTACATGAAAAAATTAGGTTTATTTTTTGAAAAATAAAAGTGAAGTGTTTGAAAAATTCTGCAATTTTAAAGCACTTGTGGAGAACCAATGTGGGCATCATATCAAGGTCTTAAGGACTGATAGAGGAGATGAGTACATCTCTGAATAATTTCTACATTTTTGCAAAGAAAATGGCATACACAAGCAATTTACAACAAGATGCACTCCGCAGCAAAATGGAGTTGTCCAAAGGAAAAATAGGACAATCATGGATATGGTAAGGAGTATACTAAAGGAAAAACATTTGCCAAATGATTATTGCACTGAAGCTGTACATTGTGCAGCATATGTACTAAATAGATGCCCAACAAAAGCAGTGATGAATAAAGTTCTGAAAGAAGCATGGAGTGGGATAAAACAAGGAGTCACCCACATGAAATTTTTTGGTTGTGTGGCTTATGCACACACTCCAGATCCGCTAAAGAAGAAGTTGGACAACAAGGGGGAGAAGTGTATTTTTATTGGATACAGTGAGGAATCTAAAGCTTACAGGTTGTATAACCAATCCACCAAGAAATTTATTGTGAGCAGAGATGTTCAGTTTATTGAAGAAGAAGCTTGGGATGGAAGCATTGAGAAAATAGTCAATGTAAAGAACTATTTGTCTCATGATGAAAATGAGGATGATATGGCTGAAATACATCCATCATTAGCACCACTATCTCCACCAACACAAGGACAGTTGGGGACACCACAAGCTAGAGTAAGAAAAACCTTGAGAAGTAATGAGATTTCTTCTCCAAGCACACCATAAGGAGCTGATTTGAGTGCTTCTTCAAGCACATGTACACCAAATGAAAAAGGAACACGATTCAGAAATTTAAATGACACTTATGAGCAAGAGGCAGCAAATGAAGGTATGAACTCTTTATTTGCTTTATATTGTCATGTTGATGATCCTATTCATTTTGAAGATGCTATAAAAGATAGAAAATGGATAGAAGATATGGATGAAGAAATTAATGCCATAGAAAGAATTAAAACATGGGATTTCGTTGAACTCCCAAAAGGGAAAGAAGTCATTGGACTTAAATGGGTCTACAAGACCAAAAGCAATGCTGAAGGTAAAATTGAAAGGCACAAGGCTAGCCTTGTTGTCAAAGGATATAAGCAGCGGCATGGAAGAGACTATGAGGAAACATTTGCATCGGTTGCAAGAATGGAAACCGTGAGAGCAGTGTTATCCATAGCAGCACAAAACAAATGGAAGGTTCATAAAATGGACGTAAAATCAACATTTCTAAATGGAGTTTTAATGGAAGAGGTTTATATTGAACAACCTCTAGGCTATGAGAAAAAGGGTCAAGAACACAGAGCTTGCAGATTAAAGAAAGCTCTTTATGGGTTGAAACAAGCACCAAGAGCATGGTACGGTAGGATAGATTCCTATTTACTGAAAATTGGGTTTGAAAAGTGTGAAGGAGAACCCACATTATACATCAAGGAGAAAGATGGTAAGATGTTGATTGTTGTTTTATATGTTGATGATGTGATCTTCATAGATAATGATGATTACCTCATTGAAAATTTTAAAAAGGTCATGAAGGATGAATTTTAAATGACCGATATGGGCTTGCTGAAATACTTCTTAAGAATAGAAGTAGAGCAAAATGAAAATAAGATTTTTATTTCTCAAGCTAAATATGTAAATGAAGTTTTGGAAAGATTTAACATGCAGGATTGCAATGCAACAATTACACCCACAGTAATGGGATTGAAACTCAGCAAAGAGGACAGCAGTAAGGATTTTGATCCTAGTTTGTACAAGAGCATAGTTGGCAGCCTCATGTATTTGACTGCAACTAGGCTTGATATTATGCGTGCTTTTAGTTTAATTTCCAGATTCATGGAGAGGCCAAAAGAGGCACATTAGTAGGCAGCAAAAATAATTCCGAGGTATGTGAAAGGAACTAAAAGGTATGGTTTTTTTGTATACTACTTCAGAAAATTCTGAGTTAATTGGATACACTGACAGTGATTGGGCTGGAAGTGTAGATGACCGAAAAAGTACATCTGGTTATGTTTTTCATATGGGTTCAGGAGCTATTTCATGGGCTTCTAAAAAACAGTCTATTGTAGCATTGTCTACAGGAGAGACAGAATATGTGGCAGCTACAACAGCATCATGTCAAGTAGTGTGGATGAGAAGGATGTTGAGAAATTTAGGTCAAGAACAGGAAAAAGGCATAGTGATTTATTGTGACAATAGCTCAGCCATAGCATTGTCTAAAAATTCTATGTTTCACAAAAGGACAAAGCACATAGATGTTAATTTTCACTACATTGGGGAGCTAGTGAACAATGGAGAAATAATTTTAAAACATTGCAAGACTCAGGAACAACTTGCAAATATAATGACAAATCCATTGGGGCAGAAAAGCTTTGAATATTTGAGGAAATGCATTGGTATGACTGATAACCCAGCAGTTGAACTTAAGGGGGAGGGGCGGGGGGAGTGTTGAAGTGTTTACTTCAACTTCTCTGCAGACAAACGTCGCTTTCCATTTTTGTTTTGAAGAACTATGTCAAACGTCGCTTGTTATTTTTGCTAAACATTCAAGTCAATGTTCAAAACAGAGTTTACAGTCTTTGGAAACAGAGCTTTAGTTTTGAATGCGGGAAAGTTTGTATTAACATTTGAGTTGGGCCACAGCAGCAACAGTCCCACCACCAGCAACATTCCGGGGGGGGATAAGGAGAATACCATTGGAAAAGTCTTATGACCCGAAGGAATATGAAATACGTGAAAAGTTTTTTTTTGTTTTGATTTAATTCAACGTTGGGTTAATTTTATTTACCACGGTACATTTGTTTTTAACTTTGGTTTATGTTTTATAATAGCCGCAACATAAGTTTTATGTTTTGTTTTAAAAGTTTGGTTATATATATTATAAATATGGAATATTTATAATATATATCTATATAATGTAATGTGCCATGAGTACAAAAAGAGAGAGAAGAGTCAGTTGACTGTGTAGTGTGTGAAAAAGCCTAAAGGAAAAAAAGATAGAGAGCTAATATAACATACATAGTAGTGTATTGTTGAAAAAAAATAGTGTGCCTGAAGGCAAATGATAGATAGACAAAGTTTTTGGAAGAACACAGTGAGTGTGTAATCTTTGTAAAAGAGAGATTGAGAGCTTTTTGGCACTGCGTGTGTAGGAGTCCTGTTTTTTTAAATCCCTTTGTTAGAGGAAGACAAGTTTTTTGTAATAGATTTCCTGTTAATGAAATAGTTACAGTTTTTGAATCTCTGTCTATCAGTGAGAATATTTTTTAATTCTCTGTGTTTAAAGGAGAGTATTATTCTCTCAGTATTTGTTCTGGAATTATCAGAAATTCCAACAATGGATCGTTTACAGTCTTTCAGGCTTCTACTGCGAGCATCTGCGTCTAAGGTTACATAGTGAGGATGGCTCGGGTTATGTTTTTTTTGGTGTTTCGACACATTATTTTGTTAACCACACAGTAGAACAAACGATTTTTTTTTCATGGTAGGTTTAGTTATAGCTTTCCAGCAAACTATGATGGAGTAAACCAACGAAAAAATTCTGAAATTTGTCTTCTGATTTAAAAAATTATAAATATTTAGCACAAATTGGATTTGATTCTATCAATATTATCTTTGAACTTTGGAAAGCACTTCACAAAAAAGCTAGAGATATAGTTCATCGAAAATTATTTAAATTTATTTCAGTTTTTATCATATATAGTTTCCAAAAACTTATTTCTTCTCCAACTAAAAAGATTCTGTGTTATTGATTTTTTGAATTTCTCTTCCAATATCCACAAAATAAATGCTTTATTTATCTACTTTTTGTTGATTGCAGCACCAGCAGCTCAGAAATAATCATGATGTTGAACTTCCATTAAACGAGAATATACCTCTATGACGATGGCTTTAGTCCTGGAGGGTAGCTTAGTCAGAACTTGCAAGTCTGTTTTAAGGTAGAAGAATGTCCTTATTTTTTCTTTGTTTTATGGAACAGAAATATTTTACAAATATGCAGAAAAGAAGGAAAAATCCCTTTTTTTGGGAATTTATGGGTAACTATTGATAAAAAAAATCTAACAATCTATATGTAAATCATCTACTTATTTTCAAAGTTCAGTTTATAATATAATATCATATAAACCAAATTATTAATTATTAAACTCATTTATATTAATTATATCATAATTTAATGTGGTATTAAGCCATTATTATAATAATATATCTTTTAAATTTTTTTATAAAAATTATCTTGTAAAAGATTTAGAATCATGAAATCTTAAATTATATTGAGTAATTTGGTGAAGTATTTGTTTTTACAATTATAAAATTTAATTAACAAATAGAGAATTATAAATTTTATTTACTAAAACTTTGTATGTTTTAATAAAAATGTATAAACAATATTTTACATTGTAAATTATCTTCAATAATAAAACTTTTAAACATCTTAAATTTTATAAATAAAAATGAATATATTATTAAATTATTTTTTTAATTGTTAATAATTAAATTTACAACTAAAATTCTCTTGTATTAACTTGACATAGGTCATTTCTGTTAACTATTGCTATATCTACTAAATAATTATTAAATAGTCATTCCTACACTTAATATAAATATTAAATAATTATTAAATAGCTATTTCTACCCTTAATATAACAAGAATTAATAAAAAAAATATCAACCAAAATCTTATATTATTTGACATAATATTTTTACATTAACTAAACTACTTTAAAGAATTAAATATATTATAATTCATTTATATGAAAACTAATAATTAAAAAAATACATTTAATATTTAATAGATATTTTTTTTTATAAATTTATTATGATTTCGTAATAAATATAATTACTTTTCAATTTAAAAAATTAATTATAATTTATGAATATATTAAACTAATAACTCTATTGATGATGATGATGATGATGGTTAATGTCCACTCAGACCAATGTTTGGTCTATCAAACCTAAAGAAAAGAGTTATTTAATTTTATTTAAGATTGTATTCCTATGCTCAAAAAGCTTGGAGATAAGCCTCTCCATCTCACTATAGTTTTGACATCTTAAAAGGCTAGGAAGGTTAGTATTGCAACAAAGATTATGAAATTGAGTTGTACGCGAGGCACTCTACGAGGAAGTGATTTTCATTCTCGATGTTCATATTCTCACAGAGATGGCAGATCCTTTTCATCCATGGTGTTTTAGGAATTGTCCAATGGCCTGTTTCACTATGGAGCTTATGAGAGTTCATTCTAATCTTGACTATATTAATTTTCTTCCTTGAGCTAGTTAAAACAAAGAGATACTTTTGATCTTCTAAGGTGGGGTTGATGACCTCCTTATAATACCTTAATTTTATTTTAGCTGCTAGATCTTTCTCACACCACATTTTTTCTTTGAACTTAGAAGTAACAATTTTTTTAATGTTATTGATGATTACAATGCAACATTCTCGTCGATCTCCCAACGGTTTAACCAAGCCCTGGTGTCTTTATACCAACCTCGTTTAAGCCTTAGGTGGTTTTGGCCGGAATTTGAAGCTAGCTTAGGAAGTCTATGGTCTTTTACGCTATTGAGCTTGTGCTTGTACAACAGAAGCATAGTCATAGCTAGGCTCTCAATAAGGGAAAGACCCACTTCTATAAGGAGAATAGGATAGGGTGTATTTCTTTTAATTTTAAGGTTATAAGTTATAAAACGCTTCTAGATTTGCTCAATATTTCTCTAGGATTCTCTAGAGATGCTGCAACCCCAAACCTCACATCCATATAAGATAAGAGGAGTGACTAAAGTTTCAAAGAGGAACTTCTTTCTATCCCACATTTCGAGGTTTATCGTTTTACAATTATTTTCAATCATCAAACTAATAGTGGAGACAAAAACCACTAGTGGCTTTTATCTATTAATGCAAGTTGAATTATTACTGTTATTCAAGGAAAACCACTACGTTTTTTGCTATTAGCCTAATTACTTGCAACCTAGGAAGACGAGATAAAATCTCAGATATGCACTATGCAAAACTATATTCTATTAATCGAATAGAGTTACATATATACATGAGGAATTGTCTCAAGATAGGGAAGCTATCTTGGACACACAATAAGTTGGTTGAGAGAATATATCAACTTCACACCAAACTAGGAACTTAGTTTTAGGTAACCTATGGAATAGGAACAGACTCTATGTAGAGAATCTGGCGAAGATAAGTAGGAATTACACATTCCAACACTCCCCCTTAATGGTACACTTGTCTCAATGTCCATCTGCAAAGTGTAGTTGTGGTCAAACATAAGAAAAGGATATTTTGACGTCCATATAAAGGAGCAAAAATCCACCGAAATGCATGGGTACTAGCCGCTACAATCGCTAATCTCATAGGATATCCTTCACATACATGGTTCTATCAACCATTATAGGATAGATCATGTACACGTATCTACATTGAATCACCATTTTCTGGTCATCTAACTTTTCATCATTAGATGGACCCAAGTACACCATGTAAGACCAGTTTTACCCCAAGTAAAACTGCTTTCACTATGATTAATTAGGAAACCCCAAAAGGAATAATTAATTAAAACATAATTTAATTATTATTCCCAGTCATGTTTAACCCAAAAACAAAGAAATTAATGAGATAAACCCATAGTTATCTTATTATTTTCTAGGAATAATTATTTAAATAATATTCCTTGTTAAATATGACCAAATCAACCACCATTAATCAAATAAATCATTACTTATTTGATTATATCCCAACCACTTCCTTAAAAAGATAAATAAATCATTTATTTATTTATTTTTCACTAATCAAGGGATTTGACCCAAGTCAAACACCCTTTCCCTCAAACAAATAATAATAAAATATTCCATAGAGGTGGATCTAGATTTGGTTAACATTATTTTAATCATGCACCAAGATCTAGAATGACCCAATATTTTGTTATAAATAGGAGGGTTTTCCCCTTCATTCTTCACCTTTTGTTGCATACTAGATCACTCTGGATCTATACACTTGGTCTCATTTTATGCCATTTTGCTCCCATTGAGCTCTACCTTCTACATTGGGTTTTCTACATCTACAAGAGAGAGAAAGCTTAGATCTGAAGTGCTGAGGACTACAAAGAACCCATCCCATTGAGGAGATCTGGATACACCTTCTTGTTTCCTCCCAGGTGCCCTGTAATATAAAAATTCATTCCAAAAATCGTGTTCTTGTCTTGTCTGTTGGATGCATGGAGCAAACTCTTTACTTTACTGCTTAATGTCTTTCCATTTATAGATCTGTTTGTTGCAGCACTTTAACTACTAATTGCAGATCTGAAGATGTTTTGCAGCCATTATTGTTGTTAGGGCTATTAGTTATGCGTAGCTAAAGTGGTTCTTTTTCGTACGCTTCGACAAAGAATTCATACTAACATATATCCCCCTCCAACATGGGTTTTATCGGATGACCCATAACCATGCTCTTTCCTCATCAGTGAACTCTCACTGGCAGTATATCTATCTTAGATCACTTCAGCAAACTTTTACCGGATCCCTTCATCGGCGACCTTTCACCGGATTTCTTCATCGGTGACCTTGCGCCAGATTTCTTCATTGGCGACCTTGCACCATATTTATTCATCGGTGACTTTGCACCAGATTTCTTCATCGGTGGGTGAACACTGGCATGGACCTATTTCCAATTCACTTCACTGCTACAAGTGGTTTCTAGATAACCACAAACCAACACTGTAAAATGGTTTATGGTTGACCACGAACCTATAATTACAAAGTGGTTTTTAGATTACCACAAACTTTTATGGGGATACACATGCCTTACAAGGCACAACACAACTCCAACTCTTGGAGTTACCAGGTACATACAATGACCACTACAACAACCACCTAGAATTGCTTATAATTAAAACATGCTAGGGATTCTATCCCACAAACCCACACTAACTAGAACAAACATTTACTTTGTTTTCCATGATAATAGTTGTTGCTGCTCCTTTACCTCATCTTTTCATTGTTCACATCTTGGTCATCCTTGTCTTTGACAAATAAATTCTTGGAACTCCATGCTTAACTTGTCATTTGTTAGAGTCGTGAATTCTAACAAAATAACATTACCTACATTGACATAGCTAAACTCAATAAGGCTCAATAACTTTAAAAATAATTCCAAGAAACTAAATAAAAACATAAACTCTTCAGATTAATTTCTCTATCTCTGCCTAAAGATGATTATTTCCCAAGCACAACAGCAACCATTTTTCTCCAACAATACCTCTGAGGGGTCCACTGGTAAGGAAACAAATGGATGAATTTTCCACTAGTCTCAATGTAGTGCATTCCACCACAGATGATCCAGACATAGGCACTCACAGCTATATGAAGAGAAACAATTTTCCCTTCTAAAAACACACACTAGAAAATTTGGCGGAAATTCCGACGGCCAAATCGTCGCTATTCCAACACATTTTCATCGCAAGAGTGACAGTTAGAGGGCGGGAAAACCATGGTTTACCATACCGTCGCAGTTCCGACACAACTAAAAAGTGTCGCAGTATCGACACTTTTTCCGTCACTTCCAAACAAGCGTCACTCTTCCGACGTTTCCCAATCCATCGCACTTCCAACCGCTATAAACTGTCGCACTTCCGACGAAATGTGGTCTGACGTTTATAACGTCGCTCTTCCGACGTCTCTAAACTGTCACAATTACGACGAAATGTGGTCCGACGTTTTGAACGTCGCTCTTCCGACGTCTGTAAACTGTCACAATTATGACGAAATGTGGTCCGACGTTTTGAACGTCACTCTTCCGATGTCTGTAAACTATCACAATTACGACGAAATGTGGTCCGACGTTTTGAAGGTCGCTCTTCCGACGTTTCTAATATGTCGCAATTCCGACGCTTACAAGACATCGGAATTGCAACGGAAGGTTCAATTTAAAAAAAAAAATGAAACTTTAAAAGAGGAAAAACGTTGTTTTGAATATATTATATGAAGTAAAACAATACATGAAGTCATTACATTTTCACATCTGAAGATTTGAACCCAAATATCCATCCAGAAAAGTAGAAGTCCCACCCCAGACAATGATAGAAAAATACCCCATGTCACATACAGGGACATGATATAAAACCCAGTAACGGTCCACATGGAGATTATCGACAATCTGAGAAAGCATCCAAATATGCCCAAGGCATTTATAAGAAAGTGAAATAGCAGTATGTAGAATAGTAAAACAACAGATAGAGTACCGACGTCCATTGTTCCAGATACAAATTAAAGTACCCAAAATCCTTTAACAGAGAAAAACGCTAATCATGTGAGGAGTGTGATATTTCCCAAATATAAAAAGACCATGAGACCATATCAATAAACCAACAACATAGACCAGCATCGCTAGTTTTGAAGGCAGAGTGATAAACATTAATCATTTTTTTTTCACAAGAGAAAAAACGTTGTTTTGAATATATTATATGAAGTAAAACAGTCCATGAAGTCATTACATTTTCACATCTGAAGATTGGAACCCAAATATCCATCCAAAAATGTGGAAGTCCCACCCTAAACAATGATAGAAAAATACCCCATGTCACATACAGGGACTTGATATTAAACCCAGTAATGGTCCACATGGAGATTATTAACAATGTGATACTCTTTAACTGCTACTCTTTGACATCTTTAACTGATACTCTTTAACTGCTATGATACTCTTTGACCATTGTTCATCCTTTTATCCTTTTTATCATGATATACTGTGGTAAATAGGCAAAAATTTATGTAAGGATAATTTTTTACAAAATTTCCATCATTTCTTCCCACCATGGAACTTCTGACACTCTGGTCCTTTACAACTTTCTTAGTGTTTCATCAGCCTCAGTATATCTGAAGAAATCAGGCTGATTTGGGAACAAATGATTTACTTCATGCTCAAGATAAAATAAATTCTCCAATTTGTCATGAAGGTTTTTCCCTGTAGGCAATGCTACTGTTGATGAACTGGTTGAAGAACTAGCTTGATTATCAGCATATTTGTCCAATTTTTCAACATAACTATCAAGGTCCATTAGCTTATCTTCTGCAACTATAGGACTGGGCAATCCTCCATTTAACAAAATATTCAATCTTTCTCTGAAGGCAATGATTTCTTCTTGCATATCTGAGCACTTTCGTTCTAAATTCTGTACCAGAGTTCTTTTAGTAAAAACTCTCTTTATTTCCAGAATTGTTCCGGTCCTGTCCTGAATACCAATTTCTACAAGTTGATTCTTAGTCTGAGCATTCAAAAAATGTATAAGTCTATTGGCCTCTTCTGGCATATTTCCCAACTCTTGTCTTGATCTCTCAATCTCATCCAGAGCCAATTTAACTAAGTTATTATGTTCATCCATTATCTAAATTGAGGACCAAACATCCTTTATTGATTGAATGATATTATCCCAAAGAATTTCATTTATTTCTTTTAAAGGTTTCTCCAATGTGAGATCCTTTTCCAATGCTTTTACTGTTTTTTCTAATTTGTTCACTTCTCTTGTTTTATCAGCAACACTCATTTTTGAAAGATCATATTTATGTTCTAGAGTGGCCAATTGTTCCTTTGTTTTGTGAAGCTCTATGGCCTGAATGTTCATATATTCCATTGACTTTGTTAATTCATCAGTGTTCAAATTTGCAGTGTTGCTCTGTGACAATTCTGCTGGCTGACCTGTTGTTGTTGTACCTGTCACTACTCCTGCTATAGATACTGGAATATTTGCCTGCTTATCTTTTAATGCATTCTCAAGCTCTTTTTCAGTTGCAGTAAGTTTCTCATTCAATTTTAAGAGCAAATCCATTAGTTCTTCCTCAAAATTTTGTTTGATGATTTCTGCAGTCTGTGGATGTCTTGAGGCCGGTAACTTTAATTGTTTTCTCAGAGCTGCAATATCATCATCTTTTCTCTTGATCAAAGCTTCAATACCTTTCACATCTTTAGGATTATGACCCAAACCAATGATTATTTCCTCTAAAGTTTTGATTCTATTATCCTTAGCCCGGGAGGAGGCTTTTTCAAGCTGCAATTGTGTATTAGTATTATCCAAAGAATCCTGCAATTTATGGGTCATCATTGATTTATCCGTCATAGTAGAATAAATCATCTCACTTGTTTGCTTGTGTAGCTCAATTTGATCTAAAGGATGGATATCCTTTGCTAAGACTTCAAAATTAGTCCTAATGTAATCTGTAGCTGTCTGAGGCTGCTGCACCTTGGGCTTCAAATGGCTCATTAACATCTTACCCTGTTGGATGTCATAAGCTGACATCAATCTTTCTTGATTTTTCGGAGCCATCTTCAAATATTGGTTGTACACTTTAAGTCTAAGTGGATCATTCCTAGCCTTTATATTGATGAATGTTCTTTTGATGTACCAGGCAGCTTTTACTGGAGGTTTGAAATAAGATATTTCTGCACTTTGTTGCCTCTGTATTCCCTATTTTTGAAAATTAGTGGATGTCCCATTACCTGTATCTGTTTGCTGACTGTCTTCTCTTCCCTGGCTGTCAGGGATTTCCTGAAATGATTCATCTTCTGGAAGGGGAGTTAATTTCTGCCTTTTAACATCTTGCTGTTTAGAAGAGCCACCAATAGTAGTTGTCTCAGCCTCTCTCTTTTTTCCCTTTTCTATATTCAGAGGAGTTTGTAAAATAGAAATTTCTAGCTCACTGATCTGAGTAGGAGGATTTTTTCCTTGACCTTGTTCTTTAGAAGTCTCTAGTTGCGCTGTCATTATGAATTTTTCAATTATTTGTATATCAGGCTCCTTTTATTTTCCTTTAGATTCTACTGTTACTGTACTAATCTCCTACAAATTTTGTTTTAAATTCCTGGCTGAAGAAGATCCCTGCACCTGTCCAAAATATTATAGGTCAAGTATCTTTTCAATATCTTTCATTACATTTTCAACGTTGACCTGCTCACTATAATTTTCAACCAATGTCCCTTCTGTCCATTCATCCATATTAGCATATTGTTCTATTTCTGGGATTCTTTGATGGATGTATGGTGACTGTTTATTTTTCATTCTTCTATCACAGATAAAGTTGTTTGGATCATAAGGCACCTAGTAGAAACTCTTTTGTAGTCTGAGATAGTCTTCTAAAATCCTTTCGGCTTCCTTTCCAGCTTCCCTAGAGTTACAAATGAAGGGACCTAATTGGCTCTTGATCTTGAGTTGAGCCTTTTTCTTTGCATTGAAAAAATGAATTATATCTGAATTATTCATCTGCCTGAAATATTCTAATGCAAAGAGTCTCATTGGGACATACTTGGGCAGTTTGAATGGGCATAATTCACATCCATATATCTTGATCTCTGTGTAGTTTTGATATAGGTACCAGTCACCTATCTTGTAATTCTTTGAGAGCTGAAGGATTTTCTTGATTTCATTGTTAATTCTAGGAGGAGAGACTCTTGTCAACAAGGTAGTTGCAGGATGAACAAAAAGGTCGACAAACTCATTATAGGAATAAGGAGAATCAGAGGATTTGTGAGTAATGGCAGACCAAAAGATGACTGACCTAGGATTCCCTTTGGCATCAAGTTTCTTAACATAAAAGGGAAATTTTCTGACTGAAAGTAAATCATGAGATGATATATGACAGAAGAATACTTAAATACTCTCTCATTCTCAAATCTCATGAACTGATCATGGATTTTGTCAGCAATATAAGATGCAAAATCGTACTTGACAGCAAGAGGCTGTCCAGGGGTAAAAATGGATAACAATACTAGGGTTAAGTGATAAACATACTCACTAGTATTGAAACCCATTATGGAAGATATCATGTTTAAAATAACTCTACCCTCATCAGTAAAGAAAGTATAACCATAAGGGGGAGGGTTTTTAGGCTGATGCTCTGGTAACATGAAGGTTTGGCATAGGCGGTTTAACTCTTCATGGGATAACTTAGTAGATTTCTCAAGTAATTCAGCCATGGACAGGGGAGTGAGAGCTTGACCGGGTTGGAATTGTAGCATTTCATTTATGGACTGAGCAGTTATTGGGAAAAGGACATTTTGACTTGGGGATAAAACTGCTCGTTGGTTGGGATCATAATTTGCGTAGCAATAATGGATTAACTCGGGAAAAATATGGACTGAGGGGAGAAGGTACATAGGAAGATTTGATTCCCAAAGTCCAAAGATGTCAGAACCATTCAAATAATTGTCTCTGTAGCGGAAAAATATTCGAAGAGGATTCTCACTGAGACGCAAGTCCTTAATTTGAAAATCCATATCGGCTAAAGGAAAATAATCCAAGTCCTTGTGAGGGGCATTGATGGGCACGACATTCAGAGCTACAGGAACTTCCATTTCTGGTTCTTGTGGATTCATAAATGAATTTTCAGGGTTTTTGTGGAAAATGGGCACCATTACCAATTTTGGGAATATAATTGTAGTTCTAGGAACGAAAAAGACCAAACTGAACTTCTTTTCAGACCTTAGTGCAGAATTAAAACTAAAACCAAGATTTTTTACAGAGTTTATTTGGGAATTGGAATAAATACCTGTTTACAGGAAATGAAACGTGTTTAAACAGGCGCTGGTTATGACAGAAGAACCCTGAAATACTCGGCTTCAATTCTCTTCAGCATGGTAATGGTCAGCAGGCGTTAACAGTTGGTTTTTGAATTTTGTTGCATGGAAGACTGGCTAGCGCACGGAACAATGAAAATGATGCAGACGCAATTTGTTTTATTTACAAAGTCAAAAGGGTGGCGGGTTTTGATTGATGATGTCATCATGTACGATGGTTTCGTCACAGAGGGATAGGAGTGGATATTTGTTTGGGCCGCTCGCGCATTGGAAATCCAGAACCGAAAAATATTAGGGTGAATTTGATAAGAAATTCGCGTCACAACTCTCCCTCCGTATGCCAGCCAACTTTGGACCCGAAAAATATTAGGGCAGAATTCATTTGGTTTTCGCATCACAAAATTGGCCGACGTCAGCAGGCTATTCTGGAACACGAATTTGGTTTGAATTATGGTTTATCGCCATTTGAAGTCTGATGGGCTCGACTTAAGAACAATTTTGTTTGATCCCATCTTATAAAATTTGTGTTGGTTTTCTTTGATAATACACATATTTATAATAAATCATGGGAATACCACACTAGTAAACATGTGGAAAAGTTATATAAATTATTGAGAACAATCATTTTTGTGTGAAAATATCCAAATGTGCTTTTGGGAAATAAGAATTCGAGTATTTGGTTCATATTGTTTTAAAGGAAGTAGTGAAGTTGGAGCCTCAAAAGATGCAAGGTATTACAAAATGACCTATTCCTAAGAAAATCAAGGTTCTTAGAAGATTTTTTAGACTTACATGATATTATTGATCATTTGTTAAGAATTATGCATGCATTTCAAGTCCACTCACAATCTCTTGAAGAAAATATCATTTATATGGAATGATGAGGCTACTTTTGCATTCTCTCTTTTAATGGATGCCATGTCTTCTACACCAACATCGGTTGCACCTACTTTTGGTAAAACATTCATAGTAGAGTGTGAGGCACTAGGACAAGGAATTTACGTAACATTAACACAATAAGGGATATCATTGGCTTTTAAAGCAAGGAATTCAGATAAAATATTTGGTGAAATCTACGTATGAAAAATAAATGGAAGCAATATTACATGCAATAAAAAATGGGGATAGTATATCACTGGGAGGTACTTTAAAGTCAAGATATACCATGATAGCATAAAGTATTTTTTGAAGCTATGGATTTCATTGGAAGATTAACAAAAATGAGGAGAAAAAATGAAAATTTTTAATTTTGAGATAATCTGCAAAAAGGGTAAGGAAAATTTAGTACATGATGCTCTTTCTAAAATAGAAGAGGCCTAAAATTTATATCCAATTACATTTTCTATTCCTAGGTGGCTAGAATAAGCTTTCCATAATGGAAAAATGACAATAGTACTAAAAAAAACTAAAATTTATAAAGGATGGGATGAACTCTATGGAGCATTGGGAGTGAAAGAGAGATATACTTTGGTGCAAATGTAGAATATTTTTATGCACGCAAGCATATTTGAATAAAAAAATATTAAGGAAGTCCCATGTCTCTCTGATGGTAGGACACAGGGTTCCTTAAAACATCTCAAAGGATCAAAAAATATATTTTTGGAAGGAATGAAGAAAGATATTCAAAATTTTGTAAGAGAAGGTCAGGTTTGCATAATAAATAAAAAAGAGATAGTAAAATCTCTAGGGTTACTTCAACCATTCCACATACATATTCAAAGACTAGAAGATATATCAATAGACTTTATTACAGGGTTACTGAAATATAAAGGTAAGTATTACATTTTTGTGGTCATTTATATAGACAAATTTGTAGATTTTTTTTGTAGAGCTCAAAGTACATAAACAACAAGCCAAGTGGTAGAAGTGTCTGTGAAATAAATTCATCGTCTTCATGGTTTTCCTAAAGTAATAGTAACAAGAAAATTTTGGAAATAATTATTTAATATGAGTGGAGAAACACTAGCTGCCATGAGTTCTACATATCGAACACAATCAAATGGTCAAACAAAAATAGTTAACAAATCTTTTTAAGGTTATCTACAATGTTACTCTTTAGAAAAGAAATCTTAATGGATGAAGTGGGTTCCTCAAGGAAGAATGGTAATATGATACTATCATACTACCTATCACACATCTACTAAAATACCATGATGATGTAAGTTTGGAATTTAACATTTTTACATGTTAAAGACAAATAGTCAAAATCACTGACAACTTAGTATGCCACAATTAATAATCATTCCCTGTTCACTTTTGTTAATAGGTTTATGTCACACGATGATGCAGGGGCATTAGGCACTAGCCAGCAATGTAGGAGGTTTTTTCCACATGTTGTGGCTAGGAGGGTTAGAAAACATTTGAGTTGTAACAGCTAGGTGTCAATACCTCAGCTGACTGTATTACTTAGACTAGTTAGAGTTGTAGGAGTCGAACAGTTTCAGTTAGTTGAATTATTATAATTAGACCTTTTGATTTCTAGAACGGTCCTCTCGGAGGAACCGAAGAGCCATATGTTATGTATATAAATTGTAATTCCTCGGATGAATAAAAGTAGAGAGGGAAGAGGAGAGTAGAGAGGGGATTTCTGCAATAAACCTCTGTGTGTGAACAATTGTTTCCAGTTAAATTATTTCCAGGCATAGTTGCCATTGAATTATCTCGAACTTCTAATTGTGAAGAATTGTTTAACTGTGAGGCGATTGGGTACTGATAATTCCATTCTTCTGTCTTTGAATTCCCGTAAATTGTTGGATAACCCTGTGAACTCACCCCACCCGAAGGCGAGGTCTGTGTAGAGAACCGGGGTCATGAACACTGTTCAAATATAAAAATCCCACTTAATAAAGAGACAAGATTGTTGTGCTTTCGGAACCTGAACCGAGGATTGGACATGAGTTAACAAACAAAAGGATAGCGGAACCAGACTTGCACCCGTGGTCAAGCCCTGTACCAAAACCACGAGCGGAATCACAAAAGCGGGTTGCCCATATCGCACCGCTTTTGCGGAGTAGGCGATATTTCCTATTCGCGAGCGATTCCATAGGGAATGCGACACGTGGCGAAGTGACCCCGGCAAACAACCGTTTAACCCACGCCATCGCACGTTAAAGCCCGACGTTGGAAGCCGAGCAAAATTTCCAAGAGTCGTTGATTTGGAGAAGGGCCATCGGACGGTGGTCGCACGTTGAACTTGCCCGGAGGTTAACTAAGGTGTGCGGAGGATAGCCAGGTACGATAGGAGTGTTTGATTGGTTATTGATATATATAGGTGGGGCCGGAGTATAATGAAATTGTTTAATTAAACGATTGGCGGATAATTAGCATAAGTCTGGAGCGTGATTGTTGTAAGGCTGGGTGGTGAAATATAGAGCCGAAAGTTCATTACAAGTTATTTATTTAAGAAGAAACGTGGAGTATAAATACAAAGTGTTGAAAGTTAAACATTGGTTATAAGGCTTGGAGATAATATAAAGTCGGGAATATAAATTAAATTCCAACCATTGTGGATGGTATTTATTTATCAAATTCTACGAATTTGATAGATAAACCCGAAGAAAGAAGAAGTCAATGAAGACCCAAGCTGGAGGAAAAGAACGCGGTAAACCAAGGGAAAATGCTGACAGAGCGATTGTAGACACACCAACTCTTTTTAGAGGTCCAATTTCAGTTTTGTTGAGTCACACGATGATCTCTCTTCTCTGGCATTTACTTGTATTAAAGATCACTATTCTAGGAATAAGGAGTTATTTTTTCCAAAAATAACCCTAGCCAAACATTGACAATGCATCAAGGATATCTTTCTATGCTTCATAAGTACATATGTTCTACTTCTAAATCATGTCTTGGAAGTGGTTGTTTTGCTGGAAATTATTCACCAGTTGGTTTCATACCAAAGTCTTTTTCACATTTTTCAGCATCCAATACATGAAAAAGATAATGGTTTAAAACAACATAAATATTTGAAATTTTGCAAGAATTGTCTGGCACACTTTGAATATGAATTTTGAAGTCAAGTGCATGATGCTGTATAGGATCAAGTGTCATTTTGAATACCAAATGTTTCACAAAAAACTTCTCAACATGCTACCTTGCAGTAAGGATTAAATGACAATATTGCATCAACTATTTCCATAATAAAAGTGCACCTCGGCCATAAGACTAAACAACTAAAAATGTTGTAGATCTAACAAGACCACAAAATCAAATGTATTCCACAAGGCCAATACTGTATGAAAAATGAAAAGGAGTTTGCAACCAAAAATACGTTAGGCAACTAATTCAATTAGATACATCAAACCATCAGCAAAAAGAAAAACCAGTCTACTTGGCCCCAATATTTTCAACTGGGTCCTCTAATTCAACCAATAAAAAGGCCAAAACCATAGCATTGAGATACATTTCATTACACCGTCAATAACAATAAAATTTGACTCAGCCATAACCCTTTCCTTTTAGACCACTGGGTAACAAATATGTTTCCTTTCACCTTTGAGTTTTCAAATTATGCCTACCAAATCTAAGAAAATTAAGAGGGGGAACTAATACAACGTTAAAAAGAAAACCAGAGCACACATCTAAAATAACAACCCTCCATGAAAAATTAAAATAACACATTAAAATTGAATATAAGTGGACAAGGAAAGATCCACCGTAGTGAAGTTTCACGTGCAGGGGACCTTCCTTTAAACATAATTTTTTCTCTGACCTACAATTTTTTTGTCACTGAGCCATCCTTGTTGAAGTACAACTCCTTTTCTATAGCTCTTGTATTAACTACCTTCTCTCTGTCGCATAATCTCAGAGTCCCTCTTCTGCTTGAGCGATTAAAGGAAATGGGTGAAAAAACTGAAAGAGAAGACAATTGTCTGCCATAATTATCAAACATTGCACCCAACTTCTTCCCCTTTCCATTGTTACCCAATGAGGTAGATGTGGAAATTGTTGTCATATTTCCCAAAGCAAAGGCCATCTTCTCTTATGCTGAATATAGAATAACAAGATCTTCATATTAGTATGAACCTTAAAAAACATGACTCCCATTGCTAAAAACCACTTTTAAGTTGTAACAGGCAAACTAAACAACTATCGCAACTTTTGGAAACTTTTGAAGCATTAAGAGAGAAACAACCAAAGAGAAATACAACCACAATCCTCATTTTAATGAGACCGGACTATATATTTTCATTAAGATAATAGAAATAAATCACGACTATATTAAGGCCACCACAAAACAATCTTTAACCAGTGTCTCTCGCAGCCTTCAGGTCACCATGCTAGAGGTTTCATATTTTTAATTTAAATTCTTAACCTCTCATGCCCATCTATGAATGCATCCAATGGGATATCTACATCAAATTCTCCTTTATATCCCCAAAAACAAATTCCCTACTACAAGAGCACCAGTATTGATGGATCACCCCACACCATCCCACCCACTAGAAACGGTGAAAAAGGAAACCCGAGAAAACTTTTGAAATATCTCAAGATGACTATTGGGTGGTTCTTATGAATCAACCAACCATTCAGAACATGCTCATAAATCCAAACCATGAGTATTATGTGACAATATTCAAGCAGGCACTGAATCGGATTTCTGAAGCTATGTTAGAGAAACCCTAAACTCTCACTGAAAATAGGTGAAATGTGGCACCACTCAGAGATTGACATGTGCCAATTGGTACAAGTGGTAGACAATTGGCATACTCAAACAATGAGGTGATGCAGGAATGACATGAGGGAGAAAATATCAGAAAAGCCCCAAATCTGGAGAACTAAAGCTCATCACCAACCTGAGATTGACAACTTTACATGATGTAACCTATGAAATCGTAAATGGAGAAATCATAGTAACAATAAAAGTAACCTATGTAACAATAAATTCGGATTCATCCTAGGAGTGGTAATGGGAGAAATCATAGTGAACAACAGGAAACATGCATAGTTGCTTACAATCAAATAGATGAAAAAACACATACAAAAAAACTAGATAATAATCATGAACAAGCTTAATATTGAATTATGAACTGTAAAGGAACTTACAAAATGTGACATTACGAACCTGGTCAAGTGCACAAGAAAAAATATCCTGGACATGACCCTGGTTTACAAGTTGTATTGCTCATGATGCAAGAGGATTTGTACCTGCACTACCAAGTCAATCAAAATCCATCATTATCTATACAATAAATACAAGTAATTGATGTAGTATTTTTTACTCTAAGATGCATTCTTATGATAATGTTAGAACATATGTTGAAAATGTCAAAACATACCTGAAGAAGCTCCTCTTCGTTTCAAGAACAATTTATTGGAGTCGCATGAACTTGGAACAAGCCTCCACGATCTCAAAGAGTAGCAACTAAGTCAACAGTGACTTTTTTGTTGCTACGCTGGATCAAGGGAGGTTTGCTCCAAGATTAAATCGCTCCAATAAATTATTCTCTACTAAACAAGGCCAACCACGTGAAGGTGGAAGCTCTTATGGCCCCTCCCCCCCCCCTCACATCACTCTCAATTCCCCAATACCCAATCTATATTTCATTTTTTACTTTCATGAGCACAAAAAAAAATATTCAATAACTAATAAAAAAACAATTCAACAAAAAGTACGCAAGGAAACATTGCAATTAATGCTTGACATAAAAATAGTATGATAAATGAGTTTTTTATGTAACGCAAAAAACGTTCCAAGTATGGTCATTGGTAACGTTTGTCTTATAATAATACAATATTTTACATTATCGAATTTTCTTTTTCTTCTTCCTATTTTAAAGCTCCTAATTACATCATCAATATCATCATGCTCTGCTCCTGTTTCGTGCCTTTCGACCCGCACTGCTGACCTAGTTGCGTAGTCACGATGTCTAGTCTCATCCAGTGACGGGGCATCGCCTACAAAAACAGATAATATTAAATTTTAATTGTCAGTTTTTAAATATCATTGAACTAGTTCGGTAATATTAATAAAAAAAATTGCAATAAGATTATTTACCTGGTGCACCAGTTGTCAGCGCTGACCTAGTTGTGTAGTCACGATGTCTGGTCTCATCCGGTGACGGGGCATCGCCTACAAAAACAGATAATATTAAATTTTAATTGTCAGTTTTTAAATATCATTGAACTAGTTCGGTAATATTAATAAAAAAAATTACAATGAGATTATTTACCTGGTGCACCAGTTGTCACCGCTGACCTAGTTGCGTAGTCACGATGTCTGGTCTCATCCAGTGACTGGGCATCGCCTACAAAAACAGATAATATTAAATTTTAATTGTCAGTTTTTAAATATCATTGAACTAGTTCGGTAATATTAATAAAAAAAATTGCAATGAGATTATTTACCTGGTGCACCAGTTGTCGCCGTTGGGACTGTTGCCCTGTCTTCCTCTCTGGTGGTAAGATCCTCAAAGGAAACATTCTCTGTCATTTAAACAAAAAACGTTATAAGGACAACCATCAAGGTATAATTAGAAAAAATTATAAGTGGAAATTAATTACCGTCACGACCCTCACTGATAGTAGCATTGTCGGCCTGGTCCCCACTACAATGATCAGGTTGCACGTGAGGATCATCTACATCTGGCTCTAAAACTGGGTTATTTGCCTCGTCAGTAGTGCTGCTCCCTTGATTTAAACAAAGTTGTTAGACATTAAATTTATGGACGAAAACAAACATATTGAAAGGTTAATGTTTTACCTTATCAGGCATTCTGGATCTTGGGACCTGCCCCAAGCTTCTGCGACGTTCAACTACGGCTTGATAGCTGAAATGGAAAACGATATTTTTATCTTCCTCTGTAGTTTCTGTTCCGAAGTCATCACCCTACATTACATATGATTGTGTATTTTTAATCATATTTGATAGGATTACAAAAACGTTGGAAGATGATACAATTAATTATAAGATGTTTAGCTACTTAATTACAATTCTTGCAGCTAATTTCAAGTAGCCGCCCTGGCCTAGCTTGTGATGGCCCTTTTTTTCAATCCTAGCTTTGGTTGCCTTTGAGGTGTCAGGAAACCTAGCATCAAAAGATTGAAGTCAGATATGACGTAGCACACTTTATTTTAGACATAGAGAAAATTAAAGCTATTGAATTAAAGTTGTAATTTACCTTGCGGGTCCAGTTGGCATTTTTCCTTCTTTCTTTGCCCTTTTCTCTTTTCCGTCATGGATGAGTGCTCTCCACTCACTCTCTAGAACTGTGAGAGGACGCTCATATCTAGGGTTAAATTGCAATTGCGTCCTATAGGTGTCCCTGGTATATTTCAAATATTTGCCGGCTACCCGAGCCACCGCTGTTCTGTCAAATATGCCGACCCCAAAAAGGGTTTCTAGATAATCTAGAAGTTATTTTTTGAGGTTGGAACTCTGGGAATTCCACCTTGTGCGTATGGCTGGGGCCAAAAATTACCAACGCATGGCTCTCCAGATACTTGTAGAACTCATTGTTTCCTACACAGAAAAAAAGAAAGATATTATCATTAATTTAAAAATAAAAATCATGATAAATATGTTTTAGATAAAGTACATGAAATAGTTAAAATATTAAAATTTACCTAGGAGTTGTACATGCTTTATAGGGACACCTTCATCGTTCACCAACAGCGTGCCATTAATGGTCCCTGTGGAGCTGACACGTGTAGCTCTAGGAAACGCAATAATGTAGTTGGCCATATCAGCCTCATCATTGCCAACACGTTC
Organism: Pinus albicaulis; assembly: GCA_034641835.2. Lineage (NCBI taxonomy): Eukaryota > Viridiplantae > Streptophyta > Pinopsida > Pinales > Pinaceae > Pinus > Pinus albicaulis. Next base: position 126,850,448 of record CM076571.1, on the reverse strand, counting down.
AGCGGTTGGCTGGGTGTCTGCTTGGGTAGGGTGTGTTTCTTGGCTAGCACCTAAAGGAGTAGAAGGTGTACGAGAGGGTTTTTGGGCAATCTCTTGCCCTTGTGTCCCACTACCACCAACACCAGGTTCAGCAAATGCCAGAAAACGCTACATACAAAAGAACTTTTTGTTAGTTTAGTCAATGTAAAAATTAAAAATCAAACTATCACAATTCATCTCATGCAGAACAAAAAAATATCCTTTTGACTTTTTATTATTACCTGATATCTTTCTAGTTGGCTCATAAGTTGTTTTATCCTCTCTTCTGTTTCAGGTGTTTGAGGCGCGTCTATCAAAGTATTAAATTCCGACCTTGCATCTCGTGCCTTTTTTCGCAACAAGAACACTGGAGATAGGGATGAAGAAAGCTCTTCCTCAAAGAGGGAATCATCGGGTGTACCATGGCTAGGTGTCTGCATATTTGAACAAAATTAATATTATTTCAATTATGTAAATAACTAAAATACCTGAAGATAGAGCAATGCTGGCACTTTACATGTTCTTCCGCTGGCCTCTTTCCGCGATCATCTTGTCTCTGGGTTGTTCCTGCACTGCTCTCATCAGTCTGCCACATTGCAATAAAATTATAAATGTAAAAACTTGAAAACAATATCTAACTTAAAAACACAAAATGAAAACTGAAATAATTTCTAATAAGACACCGGACGACAAAGTTAGAGTCTCAAATATGCCTTGCATTGAATTCAGTCCTGGAAACATGTCATTGCACATTAAGGCACCCAAACAAGAGACGAGTTGACAATGAAGACCTTATTGAATATATTGTTGGAGCAACTTCTAGTAAACTTGTTGTGAAGACCTTGGGGACATTTTTGGAGCAACATTGTTGAAGCTGATGGTATAGCATTGTTGGAGACGATCTTGAAGGGCCTTGAAGTGAAGCTTTTGGAGCAACTATTGAAAAATCCTTAGAGAATTTAAGTAAGGCACTTTCTATCTTCCATCACCTTTTTCCTTTCAATATCATTTAAACGATTTTGTTGATATTTAATGTTTTAAATCACGTTATAATTCCTTGATTATATGTGTTTGGGGACTAGAATAATTTCACACTAAACCATGCAAACTTAAAAGTAACTTAACAGATCCATAAAGTAATAATAATCATAATTCCTAATTTCCTATCGTACGATATGATGCAAATTATTCAAACATGAAGCAATGAAGACATGCAATGTCTGAATTTTAGATTGATGAACCAATACAAGAAGTTAGAAACTACAACTTTGATTCAATACTCTGTGTCCTAACTCCAGGAAGGAATCTAGTTTGTAGTACAGAACATGCATCGTGTATTATCAATTCTTAATTGACAACAACTAAAGGTCATCTACATCATCAATTCCTTCCCATTTTGTGTTTTTATGTTATATTCCTTATAAAAGTATCAAATTTCTCTCAAAGTAAGCAACCATTGAATAAAATAAAAAATAGTTGAGATATGATTGAGAAATGGTCATTTATTTCTCAAAAGGATCTTCACGATTTCTTTGGTTGTTTTTCATCTCAAGAAACAAGAAATGACCTAAGAAACTATCGTGCCGTAATATAAAAAACAACACGGTGCAATGGCCATTTTCAAAGCCAAATGATGTCCATTGAGGACATGGCCTTTATTAGTTTCCTGTTTCATAGGAGTTTCGGGTAGAAATGGAACTTTTTTGTACCATTTCCAGTAGTAAAAAGGGAAAACCTTCCTTTTCCATGGGAAATAATTTACCTTTCCTTTTTCAAGATAATCTAAATCACAAAAAATATGAACTATACTGCACACATTCTTGGATAATGTCACAATGGAAAAGGAATACCCTACACAAGTGATGCACACATGTACACTTGAACACTAATATATTTTTGTAGTTGAAATGCAATGCTTGTTTTCATTTAAATGTAGGGTTTTTAAAGCAAGGAGAAATAATGGCTACCAGTTTAATAAGCGTTTCTTTGGGAAAAAATTAAATCTTGTATTGGGTGATGAAGATAATAGAGGGTATTGAATCTTGATTCTTGACATTGTGTTTAACTTGAATAACTCAAATGATTATAAATATCAGTCGATGAGTTCTTTTTTCAAGTATGTCACTCAAAACTCTTATGTCAAAGCATTGTATGATGGCTAGCATTTGCTTGCTTCCCTTTCTTCAGTTCAATGTAAAAAGTATATTAATATATTGGAGCATGAATGATAACAAAAATTGTTTGCTTTGCAGTATATCCAGCCCCAAGATTATGAAAAGCTTTCTCGAGTGGAGATATTTGGTTAGGCTGTAGGGTCAACCCTCTATAGGAGGAAGGGCCTGCAGTAAGAACTTACCATTTTGCAAGAGCTGAGGGCCAATGTTGTTCTGCAAGAGCTGAGGGCGAATGCTGTTCTGCAAGAGCTGAGGGCGAATGTTGTTCCGCAAGAGCTCAAGGCGAATGCTGTTCTGCAAGAGCTGAGGGCGAATGCTGAGGGCGAATGCTGAGGGCGAATGTTGTTCTGCAAGAGTGGAGGGTGAATGCGCGCGTGATATCAGACGTTAATGTAGCACACATGTAAATTTTAACACTAATAGATTTTTGTAGTTGAAATGCAATGCTTGTTTTCATTTAAATGTAGGGTTTTTAAAGCAGGGAGAAATAATGGCTGCCAAATTAATAAGCGTTTCTTTGGGAAAAATTTAAATCTTGTATTGGGTGATGAAGATAATAGAGGGTATTGAATCTTGATTCCTGACATCTAGAGAGAACCCTACAGCCTAACACAATCCAATGGAATTGACCAAAAAAACCCAAATAGAGTCAAACCTATATAGGAGGAAGGGCCTGCAGTAAGAACTTACCATTTTGCAAGAGATGAGGGTGAATGCTGTTCTACAAGAGCTGAGGGCGAACATTGAGGGCGAATGCTGAGGGAAAATTCTGTTCTGCAAGAGCTGAGGGTGAATGTTGTTCTGCAAGAGCAGAGGGCGGATGCGCGCGTTATATCAGACGTTAATATAGATATTGCGACGGATACGAAACAATAAAATCATTTTTATGTAGCGTGCATATAAGTTTCGTATTTGTATTTAGTGTGCATATAAGTGTCGTTATACCGACGGCAGAAAAGGCGTCACTATTGCAACGAAGGCCTCCAAACGTCGCAATTACGACACTTAGACATTGTGTCGCACTTGCAGTCGTCGCAATAGCAATGCGTTGGGCCATAGTGTCGCCAGTGCGACGTCTTCCTCCAAACGTCGCAATGGTGACATTTTTCTAAGTGTCGGTATTGCGACACTTTTCTATGAACGTCGGTATAGCGACGGTTTCGGGCGGGATGGAAAAAAATTGGGGAAATTTATGACATTTGGTCAAAAGCGTCGGAACCAAGTGTCGGAATTTCTGCCAAATGTAGTAGTGACATGTTCAAATTCGTTAAGCGGCGGTTAATGCAACTCCCAGGACCCTCATTTCGAAGAACATTACAAGGAGAGTTTTTATGGGCACGTGCAGTTCCAATGCTATTGTTGCAACACATGTGAGCGGGAATGTGATGTTATGCATTCTCAGAAAGATTCGCAAAGGATGGAGAAAAGCATGTGCCAGAAGATCCGGAAGCGAGAGCAGAATGTAGATGTGAATGCAGAAATGTATATGCCAACCATTATAGTGACAACCTTGTTTGGCTGCACCAGATGAGAATTTTCTCCATGTTCATCCACATCAAAGCGATGGGCACCGTTGCACTAAGGAGAAAAGAATGGTTCTCTAAAGTGTTAGGCACATTAAACTTCGTTGTTTAGCTCCATAAGCCTGACCGTAGATTGGTTCCATTCCCATGGCTAGGCTTGAGATTACAAAGCATACATAAGCCTGACACTTATGTCGTTCAATCCCATGATATAAGAATAGGAACCCACAGTCAACGTCTCCTGGCTATAATCTCTAAAGGATAACGATCCATCCACGCTCACTGTGCTATGCCCGCCAGTCAATCCACGAATATCGCACACTTCAATCCACACGCACTCCTCTGCGCACTCAGATATTCTCTGTGCACTACGATCAGCAGCTCGTACTGCTATCACCAGCAGTGCTCCATCTTTGTTTCTCACATGTTCCTCCCAGATCGCTCCACATAGAAATGCTTGAACAGTGATGAATGGACAAACAAAACTAAAACAATACAAATACAATGATTTATATTCCTATGACTAGGAAGGGCCAAAGGCCCTTATGGGCTCTGATACCAAGATAAAATCTCAGATACTATGCAAAACTATATTCTATTAATCAAATAGAGTTACATATATACATGAGGAATTGTTTTAAGATAGGGAAGCTATCTTGGATGCACAATAATTTGGTTGAAAGAATATCTCAACCTCACACCAAACTAGGAACTTAGTTTTAGCTAACCTATGGAATAGGAACAAACTTTATACATAGAGAGAATCACAACTAAAGACAAGTAGGAATTACACATTCCAACCCAAGAAAAAGCACATTTAGGACACATTACACAAAAAAAAGGAATACAAGGTCCCTCTATATGTACTTTTTTCCATTTGGAAGTTGGAATGGTTTAACATCTATTCATTAGATGTGAATTCATAATTCAGGTATGAAATCATGTATTTTATAAAAAATCTATATGTTTTCACCAAATCCATTTCTCTACCATTTAATAACATAGTTGTATACATAGAAAGAGAAATAATATGATATGTTTATAATAATTTATTCCCTTCTAAATGCTAAAATTATCATATTAAAATATTAAAATAAATTAAATTCTATTATATTATTTTGTTTTAATAATTTTATATTATTTTTAATTTAAATTTTCGATTCAAAATTTCTTTTTATCTTGAAAAGAAATACTTAAATTTTTAATTTTACCTGTAAAAAATGCTTAAAGTTAAAAATTTGTTGAGTGACATTTAGATTGTAACCAAAATAATTAGGGCCATCTACCATATAAGTAAATTAAAAAGATTAAAAACACTAACCATTAAAATTATAATAATTTCTCATTAGAATTAAAAAACCTTTTATTAAAAAAAAATGAGTAAAATAAAATATATAAATAGAGTTTATCTTTAAATTTTTAAATATCTATAAAATTATATTGATGATATAAAATGATCTTTATGTTAGATATTTTTTCTATTATTTTTATATTAAAACATTAAAAAAATAAATTTATATTTATTTTATTTAAAAATAAAAATAAAAATATTTAGTTTCATCGTTTATGTGACTTTCAAAATGATTGGTATGGTTAATTTGTGGCTTGATTAGTTATTACCAAGGGATATTTAAGCAATCATTTTTGACAATCATATCAGGTATTTAAGTTTGTATATCTGCATGATGTAGTCTTCTAAAGCTCTAATTCAAATATTTAAAGGCATGATGTCATACTTGAATTATGAATTCACATCCAAAAATAGATGTTGAACCATTTCAATTTCCAAATGGAAAAGAGTACATATAAAGGGACCTTGTATTTCTTTTTGGTGCAGAGCTTGTCCTTATGGAATGCAAGGAAATAGGATAATAGCCAAAGACCCAATTGTTTTCCTTGAATAACAATAATGAGTCAACTTGCATTAGTAGATAAAAGCTAGTGATGATTGTCTCCACGAAAATTGAGTTATGATAAATTTCCCACTATTTAACATATTTATAAATCATAATTAATTATTTAAATTGAAAAAAAATATATATTTATTAAGAAATCATTATATATATGTGTGTGTGTGTAATTTTTTAATTATTATTTTTCATATAAATGAATTATAATATATTTAATTCTTTAAAGTAGTTTACTTAATGTAAAAATATTATGTAGAAATAGATTTTATTAATATAAGATTTTGGTTGATATTTTTTTTTATTAATTCTTTTTATATTAAGGGTAGAAATAGTTATTTAATAATTATTTAAAAATTATATTAAAAGTAGAAATGACTATTTAGTAATTATTTAATAGTTATAGTAATAGTTAACAAAAATGATCTTTGTCAAGGTAATAGAAGAGAAGTTTAGTTGTCAATTTAATTATTAACTATAAAAAAATTCATTTTTATTTGTAAAATTAACATATTTAAATGCTTTATTATTTAAAATAATTTACAGCTTATAAAATTTTATTAAATCATACAAAATTTTAATAATTAAAATTTATAATTTTCTATTTATTAATTATATTTTAGAGTTGGAAAAACAAATACTTCATCAAATTATTCGATCTAATCTAAGGTTTCATGATTCTAAATCTTTTACAAGATAATTTTTATCAAAAAAATTAAAGGGCATATTATTACAATAATGGCTAAATACAATATTAAACTATGATATAATTTGTATAAATGAGTTTAATTATTAATAACCTGGTTTATATGATATTATATTATAAACTATATTATAAATTCAATTGTGAAAATAAGTAAAGGATTTACGTATAGATGGTTAAATTTGTTATCAATAATTACCCATAAATTCAAAAAAAACTCAAGGATTTTTTCTTCCTTTTCTGCATATTTGTAAAATATTTACCTACCATAAAACCAAGAAAAAAATTAAGACAATCTTCTACCTTAAAATTAGGACAATCTTCTACCTTAAAACAAACTTGCAAACCATGACTAAGTTACCCTGCTGGACTAAAGCAACCGTCACAAACGTATATTCTAATTTAATGGAAGTTCAACATAATGATTATTTTCCAGCTGGTGGTGGCACAATCAACAAAAGAAGATAAATAAAGCATATATTTTGGTGGATATTGAAAGAGAAATTCAAAAAATCTGTTGAAAATATTAAAGTCACCTGCCAGCCTTGGGCAAGAAGAAAAGAGTGCAAGGCAGCAGAAGCGGAGCTTTGAGTGCACAACACTCTGTATTTAAGCATAATGATGGAGAACCGTAAGAAAGAATTAAATTGTGATGGGCCGCAGCCACAATAGCAGAGGAGAAATTGAATTCGTGATGGGCAGAGCCATTTTTGTCTACGGAGGAGCAGACTTAATAAAAAACCAGTCATTTCGGGCTTTAAAGCCCTCAACAACTAAAATTGTTTAAAACAGGCAGAAGTCCTTTTCATTTCTGAATTAGCGAACAAGTGGTCCCCACCATTTATATGCCAATCAGAATCGCAAAGTTTTTTTAAGTGTCTTGTTGATGAGGAGTTCTGCGATGCGATGCGATCCAATCGCAATCGCAAATCACAATGTATATGAATCATAAGCCAAGTTTCTTGTTAATATGGAGAGTTCCGCAAGCGGAATGGTTGTACACAATACAACCAAAGTTTATGTTATAAATCGCCCCCACCACAGCGGAGGCCCGTGGGTCCACTTGACCACGTGGCGATGCTTTAATGGAATCGCAAAGTTCAATCGGATGCCTTTTGTAATATGATCCGATCAAAAGACGGACCCGATCCAGTTATATACCACAGTTTATGCCAATCATGTCTGGGATCCTGATCGCAATCGGAAGTTGTTAAGGTTTGGGCCCAATTGCATTATCAAATGGCGGACCCGATGACTTTATTATATGGAACTTATATGTGCCATCGCATCCACTTTTGAATCGCAATCGGAACCTTTGTGTGTAGTGCTTGTTGTGTTTAAAGCACGGACCCGATAAGGTTATACATTGTGTTTAACAGTTTGATTGCGCATTCAAAAGTGCATTGGTCATGTGGGACCGACAGTCTTTTAATAATTTTATTTTAAAGTTTCAACATAGTTTTTGTAATTTTTTTTAATATGCGGCATATAAAAGCCAAAAAGGCCAACGAGCCTGTATATCACATTGTTTTTTATTTGGTTTTCTTTTTCGCACAACAGCGCGTAAATGAAATACACAGCAGTGTTGTTTTGAGAGACAGAGAATATTGTTTTGAGAGAATAGTGAATGTTTTCGTGCACTGCGTCTGTAGCAGTCACTCTTCATGTTATCCCTCTATACTGAGGAAGGTTTGTAATAGTTTTGAAAGGAATAGAAGTTTGTTTTACAGTGTGGAAAACTCTGTCTCCTATCAAAGAATTTTTATATTTCTCTGTGTTGAAAAGGGGAGTTTACTCTCTCATTTCATTGTTCTGGAATTCTCAACATTCCAACATGGTATCGGAGCTAGTTTAGGCTCTTTGAAGGTTTCAAATAAGCTGAAGAAGAAGAAGACTTGTTGCACCATTTCCTCCAGCAGAGTGAAAGCTCAACAGAATTCAAAAGATTAGGTATCTCTCAAAGATAACAGAGCTATTGTTTTGTTTAAAAAAAAAAATTGTTCTTTCAGAGAAGGAAAGACAGTTTGTTTAAGTTCAGTGCTTAGTATAAAAGCAATGGCTGGACCAAGTACAGGAATGAACATTGGAAATGTTCAACTTCCACAATTTAATGGAAAGAACTATGATTATTGGGCCATTACCATGAGAGCCCTGTTTGTCTCACAAGACTTATGGGAGTTTGTAGAAGACGGTTTTGTTGAACCAGCTGATGAGCAGGCTTTTAATGCCTTAACTCAGGCAGAGAAGGATTTATTGAAGAACAATAGAAAGAAGGATGCTAAGGCCCTCTTCTATTTGTATCAGGCAGTAAATGAGACTGTGTTTCCAAGGATAACAGCAGCTAAGAGATCCAAGGAGGCATGGGAAACTCTAAAAGTAGTCTATCAAGGTATGGAGAAAGTTAAGACAACAAAACTTCAGTTGCTGAGAAGAGATTTTGAAACTCTTTGCATGAAAGAGTCAGAAAACGTTGACACATTTTTTACACATGTGATTGGGATTGTAAATCAGATAAAGTCCCATGGAGAAACTTTTGAAGAAAGAAGAATTGTGGAGAAACTTTTGAGGATCTTACCCTCAAAGTTTGATGTTATTGTTACCACTATAGAAGAGACCAAAGATCTCTCAAGTTTCACTGTAGATGAACTTCATGCCTCACTCATAAATCATGAACAGAGATTGAGCAGAGATGAATATTCATCTCTTGAGCACACCTTCAAGACTCAGATGCCTTCAAGAAGAGGAAGAGGTCAAGGCAAAGGAAGAGGAAGAGGCAGAAGCCAAAACAGAGGTGGAAGGAGCAGCCCTTCACATTCACATGGAAGGAGCAACAGTCAAAGTCAGATCCACGGCCAATGCAACAACCAGCAAGGTGGACATCAACACCAACATGCTCATGGACAGAGGTATGAAAAATCCAATGTCCAATGTCATTATTGCAAGAAATTTGGGCATTATGCCAATGAATGTAGAAAGAAGAAAAATGACATGAAAAATAAGCAGAATGCTAATGTAGAAAAATAAGAAAAGAACCCAAGTAATGTGTTGTTAGCTTGTAATGTAGCACAAGATAAAGAAGATGATGTTTGGTTCTTAGATTTAGGATGTAGTAATCACATGACTGGGAACAGAGCAATGTTTTCCAATCTAGATGAAGAAGTAAAATTTGAAGTGACCACAGGGACTGATACTAAGATCTCTGTAAAAGGAAAAGGCAGAGTTAGTATTCGAGCTAGAAATGGGGAGCAAAAATTTGTCCCTGATGTGTATTGTGTTCCAGGTCTGAAATGTAATCTTTTGAGCATTGGGAAACTCATAAACAAAGGTTACAACGTAATTTTCAAAGATGATGTGTGCACAATAAAAGATATACCTCCAAGTAAGAAAATCATTGTTGAAATTTAAAAGGCTCAAGCTCAATATTGACTTGAAGGGAAAAGTAAAGAGTATAGCAGCTGTAACACAAGAAGCCTTTCAGAAGGAAGAAAAAGATGAAAATTCGTTATGGCACCTGAGATTTGGACATCTCAATTTCGGAGGATTAAAATTGTTGCAAAAAAAAGGAATGGTAAGAGGTTTACCATTGATTAAGAAGCCTGACAGCCTATGTGAAGGCTGCATCTTGGGAAATCAACAAAGAGAAAATTTTCCTTCAGTGAAAAGCATAAGGGCGAAAGCACCTTTGGAGATCATTCATTCAGATTTATGTGGGCCAATGCAAACAGCATCAGTTTCAGGAAGCAATTACATGCTGACCTTCATAGATGATTTCACAAGAAAAGTGTGGGTTTATTTTCTGAAATATAAGAGTGAAGTCTTTCAAAAAAAATTCCATTTTAAAGCTCTTGTAGAGAAACAGAGTGGGCAGCATATTAAAGTTCTCAGAACCGATAGAGGAGGAGAATACATATCAAAGGAATTTATGCGTTTCTGCAGAGAGAACGGCATACACAAGCAATTTACCAATAGGTACACACCACAACAGAATGGAGTTGTTGAACAGAAAAATCGAACCATAATGGAAATGGTGAGAAGCATGCTAAAGGAAAAACACTTGCCGAATGAATATTGGGCAGAAGCAGCAAACTGTGTTGTGTACATTTTAAATAGATTCCCTACAAAAGCTGTGAAGAATAAAGTTACAGAAGAAGCGTGGAGTGGCAGAAAACAAGGAGTCACCCACATGAGAGTTTTTGGATGTGTGGCATATGCACACATTCCAGACAAGTTGAGAAAGAAGTTGGACAGTAAAGGGGAGAAGTGCATTTTCCTTGGATATTGTCAGGATTCCAAAGGATACATATTATATAACCCATCCACAAACAATTTTGTGATAAGAAGAGATGTGAAATTCATTGAAGAGGAAGCGTGGGATGGAAGCATTGAGAAAACAGTCAATGTTAAAAACTATTTATCTCATGATGAAGATGTGGTTGAAATTGGAAACCCATCCGTAGCACAACCTCCACCAATACAAGGACAAAAAAGGACACCTCAAGCGGCAGCAAGAACACCCTTGAGAAGAAGCGGGAGTGCATCACCGAGCACACCACACGAAGCAGAATTAAGTGCTTCATCAAGCACAACTACACCAAGTGAAAGTGGAACAAAATTAAGAAGCATTAGAGAAATCTATGAGTAAGAAGTGGAAAATGAAGGTATGAATTCCCTATTTTCTTTTTATTGTCAAGCTGATGATCCTATTCATTTTGAAGATGTTGTTAAAGATAGAAAATGGATAGAAGCTATGGATGATGAAATAAATGCCATAGAGAAGAACAAAACATGGGAGTTGGTTGATCTCCCAGAAGGTAAAGAAGTCATTGGTGTTAAATGGGTCTATAAGACCAAAAGAAATGGTAAAGGAAAGATAGAGAGACACAAGGCCATACTTGTTGTCAAGGGATATAAGCAGAAGCAAGGGATAGACTATGAAGAAACTTTTGCACCAGTTGCAAGAATGGAGATAGTAAGAGCAGTGTTGTCCATACACAAAACAAATGGAAAGTATACCAGATCAATGTAAAATCCACATTTTTAAATGGATTTTTAATGGAAGACGTATATGTGGAACAACCCCTTGAATATGAGAAGAAAGGCCAAGAGCATAAGGTCTCCAAATTGAAGAAAGCGCTTTATGGGCTGAAGCAAGCACCAAGAGCATGGTACAGTAGAATAGACTCCTATCTACTGGAGAATGGATTTGAAAAGTGTGAGGGAGAACCCACCCTCTACATCAAAGAAAAAGATGGTAAAATTCTCATTATGGTTTTATATGTTGATGATTTAATATTTACAAGTAATCATGATTACCTTATTGAAAATTTTAAAACAGTCATGAAAGATGAATTTGAAATGACTGACATGGGTTTGTTGAGATAATTCTTAGGAATAGAAGTAGAACAAAATGAAAAAGGAATTTTTATATCTCAAGAAAAGTATGTGAATCAAGTTTTAGAAAGATTTAATATGCAGGAGTGCAAAGTTGCAATTACTCCCACAGTAATGGGATTGACTCTGAGTAAAGATGATAGCAGCAAGGATTTTGATCCAAGTCTGTATAAAAGCATAATTGGTAGCCTTATGTATTTGACTGCAACTAGGTCGGTTATTATGCATGTTGTTAGTCTAATTTCAAGATTTATGGGGAAGCCAAAAGAAGCACATTGGCAGGCAGCAAAGAGAATTCTGAGGTATGTGAAAGGAACAAAAAGATTTGGTATTTTGTATACAGCTTCAGAAAATTTAGAATTAGTTGGATACACTGACAGTGATTGGGATGGAAGTGTAGATGATCGGAAGAGCACTTCTGGTTATGTTTTTCATATGGCTTCAGGAGCCATTCCATGGGCTTCTAAGAAACAGCTGATTGTAGAATTATCTACAGCAGAGGCAAAGTATGTGGCAGCTACAGCAGCAGCGTGTCAAGCAATTTGGATGAGAATAATTTTGAGAATTTTATGCCAAGAATAGGTAAAAGGGATAGTGATTTATTGTGACAATAGCTCAGCTATTGCATTGTCAAAGAATTATGTGTTTCATAAAAGAACAAAACACATAGATACAAAATTTCATTATATCAGAGAATTGGTAAACAATGGTAAAATTGTTTTACAACATTGTAAAATAGAGGAGCAATATGCAAATATTTTAACAAAGCCATTGGGGCAGAAAACATTTGAATTTTTAATAAAATTCTTGGGTATGACTGATAACCCAGCAGCTGACTTTAAGGGGGAGTGTTGAAAATATTAAAGTCACCTACCAGCCTTGGGCAAGAAGAAAAGAGTACAAGGTAGCAGAAGCAGAGCTTTGAGTGCACAACACTCTGTATTTAAGCAGAATGATGGAGAACCGTAAGAAAGAATTAAATTGTGATGGGCCGCAGCCACAATAGCAGAGGATAGATTGAATTCGTGATGGGCAGAGCCGTTTTTGTCTACGAAGGAGCAGAATTAATAAAAAACCAGTCATTTCGGGCTTTAAAGCCCTCAACAACTAAAATTGTTTAAAACAGGCGAAAGTCCTTTTAATTTCTGAATAGGTAGACAAATGGTCCCCACCATTTATATGCCAATCGAAATCACAAAGTTTTTTGAAGTGTCTTGTTGATGAGGAGTTCTGCGATGCGATGTGATCCAATCGCAATTGCAATGTATATGAATCATAAACCAAGTGTCTTGTTAATATGGAGAGTTCCACAAGCAGAACAATTGTACACAATACAACCAAATTTTATGTTATAAATAGCCCCCACCACAGCGAAGGCCCGTGGGTCCACTTGACCACGTGGCGATGCTTTAATGGAATCACAAAGTTCAATCGGAGGCCTTTTGTAATATGCTTCGATCGAAAGCTGGACCCGATTTCAGTTATATACCACATTTTATGCCAATCACGTCTGGGATCCTGATCGCAATCGGAAGTTGTTAAGGTTTGGGCCCGATTGCATTATCAAATGGCAGACCCGATGACTTTATTATATGGAACTTATATGTGCCATCGCATCCACTTTTGAATCGCAATCAGAACCTTTTTGTGTAGCGCTTGTTGTGTTTAAAGTGCGGACCCAATAAGGTTATACATTGTGTTTAACAGTTTTATCACACGTTCAAAAGTGCATTGGTCATGTGGGACCGACAATATTTTAATAATTTTATTTTAAAGTTTCAACATAGTTTTCATAATTTTTTTTAATATGCGGCATATAAGAGCCAAAAAGTCCAGCGAGACTGTATATCGCATTGTTTTTTATTTGGTTTTGTTTTTCACACAGCAGCGCGGAAATTAAATACACAGCAGTGTTGTTTTGAGAGATAGAGAATATTGTTTTGAGAGAATAGTGAATGTTTTCGTGCACGGCGTCTGTAGCAGTCACTCTTCATGTTATCCCTCTTTACTGAGGAATATTTGTAATAATTTTGAAAGGAATAGAAGTTTTTTTTACAGTGTGGAAAACTCTGTCTCCTATCAAAGAATTTTTATATTTCTCTGTGTTGAAGAGGGGAGTTTACTCTCTCATTTCATTGTTCTAGAATTGTCAACATTCCAACATGGTATCAGAGCTAGTTTAGGCTCTTTGAAGGTTTCAAAGAAGTTGAAGAAGAAGAAGACTTGTTGCAGCGTTTCCTCCGGCAGAGTGAAAGCTCAACAGAAGTCAAAATATCAGGTATTTCTCAAAGATAACAGAGCTGTTGTTTTGTTTTAAAAAAAAAAATTGTTCTTTCAGAGAAGGAAAGACAATTTTTTTAAGTTCAGTGCTATGTTTAAAAGAAATGGCTAGACCAAGTACAGGAATGAACATTGGAAATGTTCAACTTCCACAATTTAATGGAAAGAACTATGATTATTGGGCCATTACCATGAGAGCCTTGTGTGTCTCACAAGACTTATGGGAGTTTGTAGAAGATGGTTTTGTTGAACCAGCTGATGAGCAGGATTTTAATGCCTTAACTCAAGCAGAGAAGGATTTATTGAAGAAAAATAGAAATAAGGATGCTAAGGCCCTCTTCTATTTGTATCAGGCAGTAAATGAGATTGTGTTTCCAAGGATAGCAGCAGCTAAGAGATCCAAGGACGCATGGGAAACTTTGAAAATAGCCTATCAAGGTATGGAGAAATTTAAGACAGCAAAACTTCAGTTGCTGAGAAGAGATTTTGAAACTCTTTGCATGAAAGAGTCAGACAGTGTTGACACATTTTTTACACATGTGATTGGGATTGTAAATCAGATAAGGTCCCATGGATAAACTCTCGAAGAAAGAAGAATTGTGGAGAAAATTTTGAGGATCTTACCCTCAAAGTTTGATGTTATTGTTACCACTATAGAAGAGACCAAAGATCTCTCAAGGTTCACTGTAGATGAACTTCATGCCTCACTCATAACTCATGAACAGAGATTGAGCAGAGATGAACATTCATCTCTTGAGCATGCCTTCAAGACTCAGATGCCTTCAGGAAGAGGAAGAGGTCAAGGCAAAGGAAGAGGAAGAGGCAGAAGCCAAAACAGAGGTGGAAAGAGCATCCCTTCACATTCACATGGAAGGAGCAACATTCAACGTCAGAGCCACAGCCAATGCAACAGCCAGCAAGGTGGACATCAACACCAACATGCTCATGGACAGAGGTATGACAAATCCAATGTCCAATGTCATTATTGCAACAAATATGGGCACTATGCCAATGAATGTAGAAAGAAGCAAAATGACATGAAAAATAAGCAGAATGCTAATGTAGCAAAAGAAGAAAATAACCCAAGTAATGTGTTGTTAGCTTGTAATGTAGCACAAGATAAATAAGATGATGTTTGTTTCTTAGATTTAGGATGTAGTAATCACATGACTGTGAACAGAGCAATGTTTGCCAATCTAGATGAAGAAGTAAAATCCGAAGTGACCACAGGGACTGATACTAAGATCTCTGTAAAAGGAAAAGGCAGAGTTAGTATTTGAGCTAGAAATGGGGAGCAAAAATTTGTCCCTGATGTGTATTATGTTCCAGGTCTGAAATGTAATCGTTTGAGCGTTGGGCAGCTCATAAACAAAGGTTACAACATAATTTTCAAATATGATGTGTGCACAATAAAAGATATACATCCAAGTAAGAAAATCATTGCTGAAATTATATTGACCAGCAATAGAATGTTTCCGCTCAAGTTCAATATTGACTTGAAGGGAAAAGGAAAGAGTATAGCAGCTGTAACACAAGAAGCCTTTCAGAAGGAAGAAAAAGATGAAAATTGGTTATGGCACCTGAGATTTAGACATCTCAATTTCGGAGGATTAAACTTGTTGCACAGAAAAGGAATGGTAAGAGGTTTACCATTGATTGAGAAGCCTGACAGCCTATGTGAAGGCTGCATCTTGGGAAAGAAACACAGAGAAAATTTTCCTTCAGGGAAAAGCATAAGGGCGAAATCACCTTTGGAGATCATTCATTCAGATTTATGTGGGCTGATGCAAAGAGCATCAGTTTCAGGCAGCAATTACATGTTGACCTTCATAGATGATTTCACAAGAAAAGTGTGGGTTTATTTTCTTAAATATAAGTGTGAAGTCTTTCAAAAAAATTTCCATTTTAAAGCTCTTGTAGAGAAACAGAGCGGGCAGCATATTAAAGTTCTCAGAACCGATAGAGGAGGAGAATACATATCAAAGGAATTTATGCGTTTCTGCAGAGAGAACATCATACACAAGCAATTTACCACCAGGTACACACCGCAACAGAATAGAGTTGTTGAACGGAAAAATCGAACCATAATGGAAATGGTGAGAAGCATGCTAAAGGCAAAACACTTGCCAAATGAATATTGGGAAGAAGCAGCAAACTATGTTGTGTACATTTTAAATAGATGCCCTACAAAATCTGTGAAGAACAAAGTTCCAGAAGAAGCGTGGAGTGGCAGAAAATAAGGAGTCACCCACATGAGAGTTTTTGGATGTGTGGCATATGCACACATTCCAGACAAGTTGAGAAAGAGGTTGGACAGTAAGGGGGAGAAGTGCATTTTCCTTCGATATCATGAGGATTCCAAAGGATACAGATTGTATAACCCATCCACAAAGAAGTTTGTGATAAGTAGAGATGTGCAATTCATTGAAGAGGAAGCGTGGGATGGAAGCATTGAGAAAGCAGTCAATGTTAAAAATTGTTTATCTCGTGATGAAGATGATGAAGATGTGGTTGAAATTGGAAACCCATCCGTAGAACAACCTCCACCAATACAAGGACAGCAAGGGACACGTCAAGAGGCAGCGACAACACCCTTGAGAAGAAGCGGGAGTGCATCACCGAGCACACCACACGGAGAAGAATTAACTGCTTCATCAAGCATGACTACACCAAGTGAAAGTGGAACAAAATCCATAAGCATTAGAGAAATCTATGAGCAAGGAGCGGAAAATGAAGGTATGAATTCCCTATTTGCTTTTTATTGTCAAGTTGATGATCCTATTCATTTTGAAGTTGTTGTTAAAGATAGAAAATGGATAGAAGCTATGGATGATGAAATAAATGCCATAGAGAAGAACAAAACATGGGATTTGGTTGATCTCCCAGAAGGTAAAGAATTCATTGGTGTTAAATGGGTCTATAAGACCAAAAGAAATGTTGAAGGAAAGATAGAGAGACACACGGCCAGGCTTGTTGTCAAGGGATACAAGAAGAAGCAAGGGATAGACTATGAAGAAAATTTTGGACCAGTTGCAAGAATGGAGACAGTAAGAGCAGTGGTGTCCATAGCAGCACAAAACAAATGGAAAGTATACCAGATGGATGTAAAATCCGCATTTTTAAATGGAGTTTTAATGGAAGAGGTATATGTGGAACAACCCCTCGGATATGAGAATAAAGGCCAAGAGCATAACGTCTGCAAATTGATGAAAGCTCTTTATGGGCTGAAGCAAGCACCAAGAGCATGGTACAATAGAATAGACTCCTATCTACTAGAGAATGGATTTGAAAAGTGTGAGGGAGAACCCACCCTCTACATCAAGGAAAAGGATGGTAAAATGCTCATTGTGGTTTTATATGTTGATGATTTAATATTTACAGGTAATGATGATTACCTTATTGAAAATTTTAAAACAGTCATGAAAGATGAATTTGAAATGACTGACAAGGGTTTGTTGGGATACTTCTTAGGAATAGAAGTAGAACAAAATGAAAAAGGAATTTTTATATCTCAAGCAAAGTATGTGAATCAAGTTTTAGAAAGATTTAATATGCAGGAGTGCAAAGATGCAATTACTCCCACAGTAATGGGATTGAAGCTGAGTAAAGATGACAACAGCAAGGATTTTGATCCAAGTCTGTATAAAAGCATAGTTGGCAGCCTTATGTATTTGACTGCAACTAGGCTAGATATTATGCATGCTATTAGTCTAATTTCAAGATTTATGGAGAAGCGAAAAGAAGCACATTGGCAGGCAGCAAAGAGAATTTTGAGGTATGTGAAAGGAACAAAAAGATTTGGTATTTTGTATACAGCTTCAGAAAATTTAGAATTAGTTGGATACACTGACAGTGATTGGGCTAGAAGTGTAGATGATCGGAAGAGCACTTCCGGTTATGTTTTTCATATGGGTTCAGGAGCCATTTCATGGGCTTCTAAGAAACATCTGATTGTAGCATTATCTACAGTAGAGGTAGAGTATGTGGCAGCTACAACAGCAGCGTGTCAAGCAATTTGGATGAGAAGAATTTTGATAATTTTATGCCAAGAAAAAGTAAAAGGGACAGTGATTTATTGTGACAATAGCTCAGCTATTGCATTGTCAAAGAATTATGTGTTTCATAAAATAACAAAACACATAGATACAAAGTTTCATTATATCAGAGAATTGGTAAACAATGGTGAAATTGTTTTACAGCATTGTAAAACAGAGGAGAAATATGCAGATATTTTAGCAAAGCCATTGGGGCAGAAGACACTTGAATTTTTAAGAAAATGCTTGGGGATGATTGATAACCCAGCAGCTGACTTTAAGGGGGAGTGTTGAAAATATTAAAGTAACCTGCCAGCCTTGGGCAAAAAGAAAAGATTACAAGGCAGCAGAAGCAGAGCTTTGAGTGCACAACACTCTGTATTTAAGCAGAATGATAGAGAACCGTAAGAAAGAATTAAATTGTGATGGGCCACAGCCACAATAGCATAGGAGAAATTGAATTCATGATGGGCAGAGCCGTTTTTGTCTACGAAGGAGCAGAATTAATAAAAAACCAGTCATTTCGGTCTTTAAAGCCCTCAACAACTAATTTTTTTTAAAACAGGCAGAAGTCCTTTTAATTTCTGAATTGGCGGACAGGTGGTCCCCACCATTTGTATGCCAATCAAAATCGCAAAGTTTTTTGAAGTGTCTTGTTGATGAGGAGTTCTGCGATGCAATGTGATCCAATCGCAATCGCAAATCGCAATGTACATGAATCATAAACCAAGTGTCTTGTTAATATGGAGAGTTCCGCAAGCGGAATGGTTGTACACAATACAACCAAAGTTTATGTTATAAATCGCCCCCACCACAGTGGAAGCCCGTGGGTCCACTTGACCACGTGGCGATGCTTTAATGGAATCGCAAATTTCAATCGCAAAGTTCAATCGGAGGCCTTTTGTAATATGCTCTGATCGAAAGCTGGACCCGATCCAGTTATATACCACAGTTTATGCCAATCTCGTCCGAGATCCTAATCGCAATCGGAAGTTGTTAAGGTTTGGGCCTGATTGCATTATCAAATGGCGGACCCGATGACTTTATTATATGGAACTTATATGTGCCATCGCATCCACTTTTGAATCGCAATCGGAACCTTTGTGTGTAGTGCTTGTTGTGTTTAAAGCGCGAACCCGATAAGGTTATACATTGTGTTTAACAATTTGATCGCGCGTTCAAAAGCGCATTGGTCATGTGGGACCGACAGTCTTTTAATAATTTTATTTTAAAGTTTCAACATAGTTTTCATAAATTTTTTTAATATGCGGCATATAAAAGCCAAAAAGGCCAGCGAGCCTGTATATCGCATTATTTTTTATTTGGTTTTGTTTCTCGCACAACAGCGCGGAAATGAAATACACAGCAGTGTTGTTTTGAGAGATAGAGAATATTGTTTTGAGAGAACAGTGAATGTTTTCGTGCACTGCGTCTGTAGCAGTCACTCTTCATGTTATCCCTCTGTACTGAGGAAGATTTGTAATAGTTTTGAAAGGAATAGAAGTTTGTTTTACAGTGTGGAAAACTCTGTCTCCTATCAAATAATTTTTATATTTCTCTGTGTTGAAGAGGGGAGTTTACTCTCTCATTTCATTGTTGTAGAATTCTCAACATTCCAACAAAATCAATAACACAGAATCGTTTTAGTTGAAGAATATATAAGTTTTTTGAAACTATATATGATGAAAACTGAAAAATATATGATGAAAACCGAAATAAATTTAAATAACTTTAGACGAATTATATTTCTAGCTTTGCGATGAAGTGCTTTCTAAAGTTTAAAGATAATATTGACAGAATCAAATCTAATTTGTGCTAAATATTTATAATTTTTTAAATCAAAAAACATATTTCTGAATTTTTTAGTCAGTTTACTCCATCATAGTTAACAAAACAATGTGTCGAAACACCAAAAAACAAAACCCGAGCCATCCTCACTTTGTAACCTTGGACGTAGATGCTGACAGTGGAAGCCTGAAAGACTGTAAATAGCCAAGGGGAGCCAACGGGTCGTGTCACTCTCTAAGCTGCTGATGCAGCTGGATTACTGTATATTGCAATATTGTATCGGAACTTAGGCTAACACCCCCCTAAACAGCACAAAATGCTAGCATTCCAGACTGTAGCATGAGCCCAATGCCTGAGAATTGAAATTGAAGTCAAGTCCCTTGTACCTAAAAACAATATTGCCACTGCACTGAGCACTTGGGACCTTCGAATTGGTTTTGCCTTCGCCATGACTCTCACCGACACCACCAAACCGTATTTCCCTATACCATTCAGTTGGTCACGATTATAGAAATTAGATTCTGAGGGCGGGTTTTCAAATTTGAACTTAAAATTCAAATTCAAACCACTGTTACATTAAATGCGTACCTTCTTCTATATGTTGTCCGATGTGACTATATCCTGGCCTGTCATATGAGGGATTGACTTCCAAGAGGGCAGAGGAATTGTCGGTAGCCGGAGTCGCAATTCCTCTACCTAATTAAACTACTCTAAAAAAAAATGGACCATCCTTCATACGTGTTATGGTATATATTACCATCAACAAAGATGTCACGTAAATTCTGAAAATTCACAGTATAAATTACTCCTTTCCATTACATTAACGTTGTTATTTTTTATTTTACAAATGATTATATATGTTTTTTTCAATCAGTATTTTAACGAGGCCTAAAGACCCCACGACAATGGTTCATTGCCCCTCTCGTTCTCTTTCATGGCCATCAAATGATTATATATGTACAAAATCTTTGGACCATCAATTTATTTTTGTTGTACATTTGTCTAAATTCACTATTTCAATACCATTAACACCCTCATTTTTGAAATACGCGTCTGAGCAACGAGATTTCATATCAATAAAAAACAATTTTCTGTGTCTTCAATAGCATAACAATAAATAAGTTGTTTATCGAGCCCGTGAAATAGTTCAGACAGAAAAAAATCGTCGGAATCCGGTCAACTAAAACTCGAAAAATCATGTGTTTGGAGTGTTTAGAATCCATTTTTGATGTTGGAAATGGATTCAACACTATCAAAAACCTTTAGGATACTCAAAATATTAAAGTTTAACAACTGTAAACAAGATTCTGGGCAAATCTTTGTCGGATTTTCTGAAAAACATTACCAAATTCTGGGTGAAAACATGGCCTTTTTAGACTACGCAAACAACAAACCTCTTAATTTCCTATGATGGACAACTGTAACCCAGAAAAACCCTTATTCTCCAGTTTATTGGTCCATTAATACTCTTAAAAACTATTAAAAGAATATTAATGAACATAATGCCTCAATTAATTATGCTTACTTAGTTTGGATTGGGTTGTTGAGGAAGTTGAGAGATTCTCTCAAATTCTCTCTCTAAGATTAGAATTAGTTCAACTATATGTACGTATGTAATCTCTATTGATGGAGTGAACAGTAATGCAATTATCATTTTTTTTGTATGTAATTCATGTTCATCTCTGCACACCTGTGTTATTAATATGGTATCAAAGCGGCGCACCAGGTAGCAATCACCTGATTAGAAGTTAGCAAAGGTAGTGGTACGCACTACTTCCAGAATTTTGTTGGACATTGGGAGGTCAAACGTTCAGTTTTTTGTCATCACGGGGAATACAGGGTGGCAGAGGAGATAGGGAAGCGGCTTCCCATATTCAGATATATCAAATATTTGTATGTGGATTTTCATAGAAGTATCAGTTTTTTTTTTCTTTCGGAATAAGAGATCAGGTCTGGAGAATTAATTGTTCATGGTTTTAAAATTGAAATCCTTGGTTAGCGATATTGTGTCATAATTTTCTGGTTTTTTCATTTTAGCTTTAGCCATTGCACCATATTCGGCTCATCATTTTTAAATTTTGCAGACAGTAGAATATAATTACCAGAGAATTTTTTATACTTCACAATATTGTTGGGTATATTTTTTGAAATTTAATCCACTAAATATTTGTTGATTAAAAAAGGCTAAATATTTTCTTTCAACATGGAGCCTATTGTATTGGAAAAGTTTAATGGCTTTAATTTCTACACTTGGAAGGTAAAATTTCAGCTGCAAATGATGAGTAGAAATCTATGGAATATTGTAGAAGGCTCAGAAAAAGCACCTACAGATGCTAGACAATTAATTGAATGGGAAAAAAGAGAAGAAAGAGCCAAGTCTATCCTTGGACTATCACTTGCAGATTCCCAGCTACATCTAATTTACTTACAGAAATCTTCTGTAGCAACATGGGAAGAAATGAATAAGGTATTTGGGGCAAAAGCTGTTAATGCAAAAATTTTCTTAAAGTTACAATTGTTTAAACTTCAAATGGATAGTGAGACATCATTGTCAACACACATAAATGAGTTAAGAGCTTTGATGAGACAGTTGTTAGAAATTAATTCTAAAGTAGATGATGATGATGCAAAGGCAATTTTATTAAATAGCTTGTCTTCAAAATATGATAATGCCTTAGTTACTCTAAGTCAAATGCCACATCAATCACTTGATGAAATGATAGCAGCTCTTATGGTAGAAGAAAAGAGGATAGGTGGCACAGAGGCTAGTTCACATAATGAACTTGCACTATATTTCAAGGGAAGGGTGAATAAAAATAAAACTGAATGTTTCTATTGTCATAAATATGGACATACAACATTCAATTGCAAAATTCGGTCTCAAGATCTTTTAGATGGAAAATTAAAAAAACCGGCCTATGCAACATTTTCAGAAGATTCACCTGATGCAAATTCTTCAAGTGAGGATGAACCTCCTGATCCATCTCCTAAACTTTTCTAAAAGCATGTTCTGTAATGTGATTTGCAAGTGTGTGGTGTGATGTATAGTGTGGGGTTTAAGCTTATATTTGTTGTTGTGAGATTTGTGTAGTACAAAACCAATTATTGAACAATTTAGCATAATATAAATTAGTCGTTTTCGATGTTCTTCGGTGCTGAGAGAAAAATTGGCTAATTTGATTGTGTGAATTTGTTATATGCTGATGGGTCTTGTTGTTCCTCGGGGCTTCAAGAGCATCAGTTACAGGTTATACAATGAGATCCTTGTGTGTAAAGGTCACTTTGTAAGATTAATCACTGCTCATATTCTGTACCTAGAATATTTTCCTATAGATTGTTGAAATTTATTCTTGGGGGTTATTTTACAGATGGAAATATTTCCATAGGGTAGTTCAGTGTCGAGACTCTTCTTCGGGGGTGTCAAGAATCTTTAATCTTACAAACTCAACATTGATGGTCAGAAGCAGGTGTACTTTAAATGGGTTGAAATGTAAGCTCGAAGATGTGGAGAAAGAAAGAGTAGAATCCAGAAGACCGCAGAGTGGGTAGAGTTGCTTATGAAGACCAGCTAGACAAAAACAAATACAAATTTTGTAATTGTGATCTCAGTATTGTAAGTTTTCTGTAATGTAGGCATTAAGGGAGGGTGTTTGAGATAATGCCTCAATTAATTATGCTTACTTAGTTTGGATTGGGTTGTTGAGGAAGTTGAGAGATTCTCTCAACTTCTCTCTCTAAGATTAGAATTAGTTCAACTATATATATGTATGTAATCTCTATTGATGGAGTGAACAGTAATTCAATTATCATTTTTTTTGTATGTGATTCATGTGCATCTCTGCACACCTGTGTTATTAATAACATGCCTATGTCATGCCACCATGCCATACTTGTCGTCCTCTTCACTCTCGAGCCATCGAAAATCTGATCTGCAGTGCCCCATTAAATCTCCAGTCGCTAAAAAAAATTATGTAGCCATTAACTCTCGGCGATCCGCCTTAACTCTCCAATGGAAGAAAGACCCTGCAAAACTGATTAATGTTTAGACTCCATGCAACTATATCAAAAAATATCAAATACCTTTTGTCTCCATATTCTTTTTATTTAGTTACAGAAAAACCCTTCACCTTAATTGGTAGGTTATCAGCATAATTTTTAAAATAAGTTTAGATGTTAAAAATTGTAATATGAAATTAGTTTTATTTGATTGCCGCAACTGACATTTAACTGATTTGAATGAATAAGGGAAAACAAAAATGAAAGAAATCATTCTTTGATGGGAAAAAATCTTTGTGAGCTTTGTAATATTTTATAAATAACAATAACAAAAAATGAATTTGGTCTTGATCATTAGTATTAAATATATGACAGATTTAATCAAAAAATTACAAAATCTCATTATTAAAGTGAGGGATTTTCTAACAAAAATTCTTCAATTAACTTATACGAAGGGATGGATACGTTTTCTCTCTACAATGTAAACTTTTACATTTTTCTTATAAATGACAGCCATTTATATTATACTTTCAAGTGGAGTTGCAAAAGAGCTTACAACTTTATTTTATATACAAAGTGGCTATCATTATTTGGTTAATGGTATGTAATTAATTTCATATATATATTATATATATATTTTTATAACATACGACTCAACCCTATGCATTTACGCATGGTAAATAAATCTCACGTTAATTTAGTTTAACTATTTGATCAAGAAAATCAAGAATCGGTTTTATGTAAAACATATTCTTGATAACAACTTGAGTATTTGTTATTTACTTTGGATTGTTATTTACTGAGAATGGCGGGAAAAAAAAAAGAGAGGGTTCGATTCTTTGCTGCAAATTGTAGATTTAAACAATGATAACACCCTCGACCACCAAGTTTTGAGCGTATCTTTGAGGATTGAAGTTTCTTTTTTTTGAATTTCTTCATCATAACTTCGAACGTCGACGCTAGTTTCACTAGTTAGAAATTTTTGAGGGATTACATGATTTTCATCGGGAAGAGACTTGAGCACTACATGTAATGCGAGGAATTATATTACCCTTTTTCATTTGAGGACCAAATATAAGAAATAATGGTCTACCTTGCAGTGACAGTGCAGATGAAAATTGTGGCAGTGAGTTCTCCTTGTAGCCGACAACATTCATTCGAACAACTCTGTAAATGGATGCCATAATATAATCATGGAATACCTAAAGTTCGAATATTTGGCAACTTGTGAACAACATCATTTTGACCGTTTGTCTATCAATATGCGTAGGAATTAACCTTAAGCATTTGCCCTGAGTGAGAATGTGTTGATAAACGAATTGGTGATGAAGGTGTGCCAAGCTCTGATTGAAGTGGCTTAGTCAGATAAGTAATGTTTTTTTTTTCATTTGTTTCTGGTGTTTTGTTTTTGTTCAAAATATTTCCCATTTTTTATGGAAAAAGATAAATATATAAATATATATATATATATATATATATATATATATATATATATTAATGTATATTCAAGAAAATAGAATCTGCATGCTTTATATTTTTAAAAAGTTTTTCTTGAATAGATTCAAAGAAGGTAACTCTTTAATATATAAATATTTATATATTATTGTATACTCAGGAAAATAGAATTTGCATGCTCTATATTTTAAAAGAGATTTTCTTGAATAGATTCAAAGAGAGTAACTCTTTAATGTCAATATTTATATAATATTGTATAACAAGAAAATAGAATATGCATGCTCTATATTTTAAAAGAGATTTTCTTGAATAGATTCAAAGAGGGTAGCTCTTTAATATAAATATTTACATAATATGGTATAAGCAAGAAAATAGAAGATGCATTATCTTTATTTTAAAAGGGATTTTGTACTCATTTAGTTTAGGAAGTGAGAACAAATCCAAGGTATTTTCTTGAATAGATTAAAGAGTGTAATTCTTGATATATATTCATGTGCGATGAAGAGGAAAAGAGAATTTTTCTCAGATTAATATTCATTAACCATGTTGTGAATAGTAATGAATTAGTAAATCCATGGATAGTTTCATAAATCCATGGGTAGTTTTTCCATGGTGTTGATGGATATTAATTATTTCATCAAACCATGGGTAGATTACCATGGTGTTTGCAAATATTAGTTGTTCAATAAATCCATGAATAGATTACCATGGTGTTGGTAAAGTTAAGTTATTTAATAAATTCATGGTTAAAGGAACTAATCAGTTATATTCATTTAGATGAACAAACTAAGTGATTACTTTTATATTGTCATGATTATGATGTTAATTCCTTTTGGAGGAAGATATGCATAAGCATGCAACATATGTATTAACTTTTATTGAAAAATAATATACATATTTGTATGTAGAAAGATAGCTTGTAGTATTAAACTACATTGAATATGATTGTTTAGTATAGTCTTTGGAAAAGAAGACATGTATTTATATTCTTAATTGCATATTTTTACAAAAAGAAAACATATATTTACATGCTCACTAGCATTGAGATTTTCTTTGGGAAGACTCGTGAAGGAGGTTATGTGCTTCGTTGTGTAAGCACTCCTTTAAAGAGACTCTTTTGGAATCAATATGCATTTGCATGCATGGGAGCAACATTTTTTATGTTAGCTTGCATTCCATGCCCTAAAAGTAATAGATTAAGGGTTAGGTATTTTGATTAAATTTATGTAAATCACATGGATAAATATCTTAACTGATGTATCAGTTTATTTTAAAGAAAATATTAGGAGATGCAGCCATTGTCTTGCAGGAATGTGTGCTTATGCGACCGAAACATTAGTTATCGTGATGACTTATAACCAGCACATATGCGGTATGTGTTGTTAAAGGAAGAATGTCAAGGTACTTTACTTGCTTGTCATGAATATACATGAGTAGATGGAGAAACTACTATAGTAAAGATATGTGAAATGATTGATTAATACTTTATGAATCTTGACATCATTTTATGTTGAAAGTACCATAGCAGGGAATGATGGTGATAGGTACAAAGGAATATTATGCTTGTCAAGTACAAAGGAAAATTATCCTTGTCCTGGTGGCAGGTAAATGATTAATGTTCATGCAGATGAGTACGAGTTGTAGGAAGGTCCAATGTACGATGGTCCATTGTAGGTACATCCATGCCACGAAGATGTGAAGATATGAAGATATGAAGACAAGAGGGTAAATGGTATCATATATATTGAATGGCTTAAAGCTAGATATTTGTATATTTCCTTGTAAGATTTATAAACGATGAATAAGGGATGGTCTCCCTTATAAGCCATTAAGTGAGGGCTGATCACCCTCACGGGCGTTTAATAATAAAATTAAACGTTTGCTGGTTTTCACCCTATGGGGTTTTCAGGGTATATTGGTGTTCAATGATGTGATTGATTATTGTGTCAAGTTGATGATGTTGATTCCTTTCTTGTTATGATGTTCATAATGGCAAGTATGTGACGACTATAAGAGTGATGAAATGAATGAAAGGTTACATCATACAGTATTATGTTAATGTACTATAATGGAGGTTGTTAATGGTTAAGGAGCTTACTATTCTTATTCTAAAAGTTACACTAGGAACTGGTAAACATTCTATGTAATGATGAGTAAGGAATATTTAATGGTGAATGGTTAGTTACCCATGAGTAACTCATATAAAAAAATTTATCTCCTTACATTTCCATGTGAAGTTAATGGTGTATGTTACAAGTGGTATCAAAGCTAAAGGTTGTAGCACTGGCACCTTTGGGGATTTATTAAGAAAAAATAAATTGAGAGATCCAAGATGAAATGCGTGTATCTGAAGGAAGGCATAGCATCTCTAATCCAGGTTGAATAAAGAGTTTCAAGAGATAATTATTATTATATTTATTTTCTTGAAACAATAGTTATTGCATTTATGGGAAATAAAATGCATACAAAGTAAATAGCAATGAAGTTAGAGTTTCTTTAAAAAGGATATATCTTTTCCATGTACGTAAAGACAAACTTACAATGTAATTTCTTGAAAATATTTCTATTATGTTAATGTTTTAGGAATATATGATTCCTATAGATATACCATGGTAAAATACTAAATTACTATGCTAGTTTTGCTGAGAAGAACCCATGTGATTTCTTGCAAATATTACTAGTATGTATCTTGAAAGGTGTGAGCAGTAGTAAAACATAAATAAGTAAACTTGTTTGCCTTTATATATATCTTATTTAAGAAAAGATAGGAAGCCTGTTTTCTTTTAAAAGGGATTTCGTACAGGTGTATCAAATGATAAGGAATCCAAGTTCTTTTCTTGAAAATAAATATAGGCTAAAGAGAATAACCTCTTGAATATACTACATTGCTAGATGGATTATGTCAACTTCTTGATTTAAGTATATTAAAGGTTAAGTTAACCTTGTTAGTGTTGCGTAGTTTTTGTGCATAAAAGAGGCTATCTATGGTAAATTCTTGGAAGCAAAGCATGAGCAACTTGCATGTAGAATCATAGAGGAACAAGGTTCTTTTCATGGATAGAAGATCCATTGAGTATGTGAGTACTTTATGCTATCATAACTATTATGTTAAATGTCTTCGAAGAGGAATCATAAGTTTGCCTACTTGATTATGTTAAGTACTCTGTTGGGAAATTAAGATTAGAATCTTTATGCACTGTGTGCATAAGAACAATAGCCAATGTGTTAGCTTTGCTATATTTGCATGCTCCAAAGGCAAAATCTGAAGTGGTGGGTCTTTTGTAAAAGTTTAAATTTCAGTGAGAGAAGCACACTGAGGATGGTGTTCTCTTAAGGGGGGGAGTATGTAACATATGACTCAACCCTATGTATTTACGCATGGTAAATAAATCTCACATTAATTTAGTTTAACTATTTGATCAAGAAAATCAAGAATCGGTTTTATGTAAAATGTATTCTTGATAAAGACCTAAGTATTTGTTATTTACTTTGGATTGTTATTTACTGGGAATGGCGGGAGGAAAAAAGAGAGGGTTTGATTCTTTTCTGCAAATTTTAGATTTAAATAATGATAACACCCTTGAACACCAAGTTTTGAGCGTAGCTTTGATGATTGAAGTTTCTTTTTTTAAAATTTCTTCATCAAAACTTCGAACGTCGACGCTAGTTTCACTAGTTAGAAATTTTCGAGGGATTACATGATTTTCATCGGGAAGAGACTTGAGCACTAAATGTAATGCGAGGAATTATATTACCCTTTCTCATTTGAGGACCAAATATAAGAAATAATGGTCTGCCTTGCAGTGACAGTGCAGATGAAAGTTGTGGCAGTGAGTTCTCCTTGTAGCCGGCAAAATTCATTAGAAAAACTCTGTAAATGGATGCCATGATATAATCATGGAATACCTCAAGTTCGAATATTTGGCAACTTGTGAACAAAATCATTTTGATCGTTTGTCTATCAATATGCGTAGAAATTAACCTTAAGCATTTGCCCTGAGTGAGAATGTGTTGATAAACAAATTGGTGATGAAGGTGTGCAAAGCTGTGATTGAAGTGGCGTAGCCAAATAAGTAATGTTTTTTTTTTTTCATTTGTTTCTGGTGTTTGGTTTTTGTTCAAAATATTTTCCATTTTTTATGGAAAAATATAAATATATAAATATCTATATATTAATGTATATTCAAGAAAATAGAATTTCCATGCTTTATATTTTTAAAGAGTTTTTCTTGAATAGATTCAAAGAAGGTAACTCTTTAATATATAAATATTTATATATTATTGTATACTCAGGAAAATAGAATCCGCATGCTCTATATTTTAAAAGAGATTTTCTTGAATAGATTCAAAGAGAGTAACTCTTTAATGTCAATATTTATATAATATTGTATAACAAGAAAATAGAATATGCATGCTCTATGTTAGCCCCCCATAAATTTTTTGACAAGAAAATGGGGGGCTAAAATGTTTTTGAGCCTTCAAGGAATGCATTTCCCCTGAAAACACGTCATCCTTGAAGCCTCTTTATGCCTTTTATACTTTGATAGAATCCCCTCTGCTGATTTCCATTATAAAGCCTCTCTGCTGGTGAAGAAATGCCCAAAGGCCTCCTTTTCCCCCCTTATTTCACCCTCACTTAGCCTCTTTTTTATTCCCCCTTGTCTCCCCTTCTACTTCCCTTTTTACCCTCTTAATTCCCTCCCAAAAATCCCCTTTAAATTCTTCCCCTACCCTTTGTTGGCCATTTTCCCCATTTATTCCTCTATCGTTCCCCTTCCTAACCTTTAAATCACATTTAAATGGGCTAAAACCCACTTTTAAACATTGTAATAGGGCTTAGCCCCTTTTCTGTGAGCCCCTTCAACCACTTCCCCACGTAACCATTACCCAAGACCAAGTGCTTAGGCCTTGGGAGCGAATCGTAATCGGAGTATCGAGCGGGTGCATTTCCTTTGTTACAGCCTAAAAACCTCGACACGATTGTATTTTGTTCAAAAGTTCCGCAACGCGTTTTAGACCGTTGATCTGTCATGAAGATCCGACGGCAGAGCTCTAATCACACTCGTCGCCAAATCACAATCGAAACCTTGATATGTGTCACCCCTATTCTTCCCCCAATTGCGATTACCCGACTTAATCCCCACCGTTGATTCTTCCCGAAGATCCTACGGCCCAGCACTAATCGTTCCGTCGCAATCGCAGCATTCAATCGCATTCCCTCTTTCGCGCCCCCCAATTGTGATTGCTCCGATCGAATCCTAACCATCCATCTCCCCGCTGATCTGACGGCCATAGCACTTCCCGATCCACCCGATCCCAAACCTTTCCCCAATCCCCCTGATCGCTTCATCCTCCGATTGATCGCAAGCCTTCCCCGCCGTCTCCCAATTTAATCCCGTCTGTCCATTTGATACATGATCCGACGATCATCGCTGTCCCTGCCTAATCGCAATCAGAAGTTTTAATATGTGTCATGCCTAGTTTCCTCTGATTGTGATTTCTCTGAACAGATCTTAGTCGTTCATCTCTCCGTTGATCCAACGGCTATCGCTTGTCCTTCCCAATCGCAATCGAAAGTTCTATTGCATGTCACCCCAGGCCCACCATACTACCCTTCTGCCCATTGATATATTATAAGGCCTTTCCCTTTTTTAATTCAAAATTCATATTATTTCGGTTTTACAAAGGGTTCATACCCATCGCATCGGAAAATTTGTGATTTTCACTCCGCCTCGCTACCTCTCCCGATTGTGATTTCGATTTTTGTATGGGTCCCGCCTCGCTACCTCTCCCGATTGTGATTTCGATTTTTGTATGGGTCCCGCCTCGTACTATCATTCCTGTCCATTCCATTATTTTTCAATGTTTTCCTTTGTATTTCCCCCAAACACTTAACCTCTGGGATTTACACTAATAACTAGTTCCTCTGCCATTCTTCATCATGCCACCACTCTCAACTGTTCCGTCACCGTCCCTCCGAGCCTCCGGAGCCTTTCCTCCGCCTTCGCTATCAAGTTTATAACATGTGTATTATATTGTGAAGATAGCACAGAAAGGCCATTCAGCGGCCAAATGAGATAGCAAAGATCGAATTAAGGGATTTCAGCCTGTAATTGGAGATTTAAAGTGTTAATCCCATGTTCAAAGGATTAAGGTTCAGCTTGAAGACTAATGAGCGCACCAGCAAGTCATAACTACACTACCTAACAGCATAACGTGTTTTCTCCAAAGGTACGCCTTCCTATAGTAGTTTCCATACTGCCTCAAGCCCAGGAAAGTTAAGACAATGGTAGGAGATTCTTAAAATACTGTCAGATTGCAATTATGAGCTATGGAGGGGCCGCGGATTTTCATTCAGTTCATTTATTCCAAAAGGTAGAAACAGAGTTCCAGACGCCAGAAAGGACTCCAAAGAATATCAGAGGTCAATCTTGGCCTGACAGGCTTCCCAAACAGTCTACAGAGTACATACAGAGCTGCAGATCCATTAAGCAGAATGGGCTCAGACTCTTCCATCACTATGTCTTAAATGAACGAATTTAATGTTCATCTACCCCTGTTATTCCCTTTCTCCTATAATAATTCCCAAGAATGAATGGTAAGGTTGTTGTTGGGTCGTTGTTGTTCGGCTGCTGCCATTGCTGTTAGAGGGATTCATTCTGACTGTTAGAACAGTCTTGGGAGAGAGTAGCAGAGTAGTTGTATGTAGTAGGCTGGGAGGAGAAGTTTGGATTATAACAGTTGTTGAGCTCAGATGTATGTGACTGGTTTTGCATCAATTAATCAAATCACATTTCATAGGATCCTGGTCTATTACTATTGGTGATGTTTTTCTAACTCTGTTTATTTCATTTACATGTTGTTTCATGTTCTACTGGCTTGCATCGGAAGTTTGGCATAGGATTTACCCTTGATAGGTGCCCTATGCTCCTACTCTCCTTGCCATTTATGTTTCTCTTCTGAAATGTGTTATCTAAGATTGATTTCAGTCAATTTAACCAGTGCAGTGGATGTTATTTCCTGCTCTCTGATGTATGAATTGAATGGATTAATTCTTAGATGTTCTTGTTGGGTTCATTCTAGAAGATTTGGGAACACTGGAGACTAGAGTTAGCCCTGTCCACTAGGATCCTTGTGCGACCATTTTACCTTTCTAAGATCCCTTTGTTAAAAATTATCTCTGTTTTTCCTTGGAGCATGCTAAAGCTGACCTGGAGTTAAATGACCTCTGGTCTGATCTATAAGCTGCCCCTTTGTCCCTCCATTAAAAGTTGTCTATGAGTATGTCCAAGCAGGTCTGGAGCTAAATGACCTCTGACCTGATCTATAGGCAGAACTTGGGCTGCTTTCCTTCTCTCACTTTCAATCCTTAATGTTCCATCCCACCATGTATTATAAAAATATCCTTTAGTATTAGATGCCTTGCCCTTAGAAATCTTTGGCTAGTTGTTGCAAGTAATTCCCTTTCATGACTCCATAGCCCAATGGATGGCACTCTCTTGACCTATCCTCTTTGTTGAAGCATCCTACTGCTGTGTTTCCTTTTCCACCATTACTTTCTCAGTCTATGATCTCATGACCAACCCAGCAACCAGCCAACCAAATCATTTAAACCCCCCTTTTGTGCTTCATACCTAGCCTAATATCTCAACTTGAGATTTCAAAGATATATCATTCTTTGTTTTATTGGAGAGATCCCTCTCCGGGTCTAGGAGGGCTAGATCCTAGGGCCCCAAAGTGGTTTGATGTTGTCTTATCTTTTGGTATTGCCAAATCTGCCAAAACATAGGAACCCCAACATAATGGTGACTCCACTGGGGATTTCTGAATATTTTCCCTACTCACTACATCATTAACATCAGAAAGCCTAGAATCTCCGGTTAGGTTGGCAGTAAGTCAGTTCTGTTCTCGAATAGCCTCTATACCATTTGCTGTGTTCTCTTGCACTCCTAGACGGAGTTTGGAAAGGGCCAGGTAGCCTCCATATCTCGCACTCTTTCGGAGAAGACATATCTGGTAAATTCCCTCCCAGCCAATCTCTGGTTGGCGTTTGTTGTGTTTTGAGGTTATTCTTGAAAGGTGACATTACTTAAGCATTGTGGTGGATAGTGTACCCCCTAGAACACCCTAAACCTTCCACCTGGCGACTCCATAACTTTAAAAGATAAAAGACTCCGCTGGTGATCAGTAGGCCTGTTGATTATCTTGGTTTCACATAAGACTCCACTGGGAGACCAGCCTTTTAAACAACATCAACCACAATAGTAAAATCAAGTAGGGTTAGCTCTTGGTTGAAAGGCAACATTCTCGCTTCAAGAAATGTCTATACAAGAGCATATCCTAACCCAAAC
Organism: Pinus albicaulis; assembly: GCA_034641835.2. Taxonomy (NCBI): domain Eukaryota; kingdom Viridiplantae; phylum Streptophyta; class Pinopsida; order Pinales; family Pinaceae; genus Pinus; species Pinus albicaulis. The sequence continues at coordinate 126,816,828 of CM076571.1, read as the reverse complement.
CCACCTGAAATAGTTGATAACCCTGAAGGCATCCTCAAGAGATCAACTATTTCTATCCACATCTATAGAGCTAACTCTGAACCGGGAGACCTTATAGCTCTAGCACATTTTCACCCTGACCTAGACCTTCAAAACAGATTGCCTAGAACTAGGTCATCCAGTGTTTTAGACCATCCAGACCTTAGGTTCCCTGGTTTACCATCTCATAGTGGTAAGCACGTTAAAGACACAGGGACCCCTCCATCTACACCCCTAGACACTCACTTCATCCAAAACTTGGGGCTCTTTCATCCCAGGTCTGCTCAACAGATTTCTACTGGTCATAATATCCCTGTCATTCATATACCAACTGCTCAAGTTAACCCTCTACCTCATCAGAATGTCATCATGGCAGCCTGGTATGCACCCTTGATGTTACCTCAGCCTCTAGTGCCTCTGGCAAACGATTATCAATCAAAGATACCACATTTCACTGCCAAAAAGTCCATCACAGCCCAACAACATGTAGATAAAATGAAAGATTCTTTTGACTATATGGAAATAGATGATGATTCGGTCAAAATGAGAATCTTTGCCCTGCGTTTGGGAGGCGATGTAAAGAAATGGTTCAAAAGCTTACCCCCTGGCAGTATCCCAGATCTCCCTGCCTTATACCAGACCTTCATAAAAAAATGGGAAGTTAGGGCTAATCCTCACCAACTCCTAGAAGAATACATGAGCCTTAAAATAAATGTAGGAGAGAGTGTCCATGATTACTCAACAAGATTTAACAGCATTTACAACGCTCTCCCCCCACACATGAAACCTCCACAAGATATGGCCCTAGCAAAGTATCCTAAAGGCTTTGATGTCGATATGGCCTATGAGCTAAGGGATAAGGAGTACACCACATTGGAAGACATGCAGAAAGGAGCCATAACTATAGAAGAAAACTTGATGGAAAAGAGGGCAAGATTGAGAGCTGAAAAGAGAGTAACATATAGAGATGACAATGTAGCCTCCACATATGATCCAAATTATGATAAATTATCTAAGAACGTGGAGAAGTTGCAACAAATGATGGAAAAAATGGTTGTCACAGTCAGCAATCAAAACAAAAACCAAAATCAGAACCAAAACTTTAGGAGAAACAATACCACTCCCAACAGACAAAGAGAGTCAGACCAACAAGTTGTTCCCCCATTCCAAAACTTTCTTGATGAATATGAGGGAATCATAGAAGAGTCTAAAGGGAATGAAATAAACATGTTTGAAACAGAAAATTCAGTCCATGGCTATCCCACAGAGGAAGATCAACCCTTATCCACATATTGGGATGAGGAGTGGTCAGAGTCTGAGGATTACAGACTTGGATTTGAAAACACCATCATGCAGGTCAGAGAACAATATGAAATTAGGAGCAAAAAGAATCTAGACACTTCCAAACCAAAAACTCCTGAGATTACCAATAAGAAAAGACCTGAGAAATCTTCTAAAGCAATTGCTGAGAGTAATAAAAAAACAGCTGAAAGTTCTGGAAAAAATAAGGAAAAAGACAACCAAGACACTGAAAAACAAAGCCAACAGACCAGCAGCACTAGCACTACAATTAGTGCTCCTGATAAAACGATTCCTGACCCTGTACATAGTGAGAAATAAAAAACTAATTTAGCTACTAAGGCAGTAGCAAACAAAATAGAGTTAAGCACTCCAAAGACCCAGTCCACTTTCAATTTAGAGAGTGAGGTTGCAAAAATCAAAATCTCTGTACCATTATCTAAGCTGGCCACTCAGGATGTATATAAAGGCCAAATTTTGAAAGCGTTGAATCTGGGGGAAAACAACGACACTATGAATTTGAGTGATGATCAACCTGCCCTCCTGTTTGGTCCAAAGATTGATGGAAAGTTTCAGGAAGGGGTATTTCCACCTTTTTATATCAGTCTCAACATTCATGAAAAAATACTCCACAATGCCATGCATGATTCTGGAGCATCACACAATTTAATGCCTAAGGTGGTGATGGAAAGATTAAGCCTAGAGATAACCCTCCCTTACAAATATTTGTATTTGTTTGACTCTAGCAGAGTAAAATGCCTAGGTCTAATCAAAGACTTGTGTGTAAGCCTCACCCAGATTCCTGCTAAGTGTATGGTCATGGAAGTGGTGGTGGAAGATGTGCCACCTAAATATGGCATGTTACTATCTAGATCATGGGGAGCCAAACTACAAGGGACAATCCAGATGGATGGCTCATATGCCACTGTCCCTATATTTGGCCAACTTAGAAGACTGTATAGGGAGTCCCAAATGAAATTCCTAGTCAGTAGCCCCGAGAAGCCTGAAAACTCCCCTTTATACTCTGTGCATACAGATCTGGATTCATTCATCCTGTACAATGACCAATCCATAGGAGAACTAGAATCAGGAAACGGAAGCGCAAAGGACAGCACCGAGCCCATGAACGTAAACATAATGGCTACTCTGGAGGAATACGATGAAGAAAACCATGGGTAGAGTACTCAAAACGAAACTCAAAGTAAACAGGAAACACAATGCATTCAATCTATCAGTCACTCTCCTCAAACCTACCCACCACGCGAAAAACAAGATGATTCACAACCTAGCACAGACCCCACAACCCAACATAATGGCGACTCCGCTGGGGAACGAGACTAGTCAGCTTTGATTTGGTAAAACACTATGGTGGACAGTGAAATCTTGAATCACCCACCCAGTGACTCCACAGTTCCTAAATGATAAAGGACTCCACTGGTGATCAAGAGGCCGCTGATTACCTATGTGTTCACAAGACTCCACTGGGAGACCTGTCGTGGTACAACATCATCCATGCCAAAGATCCAGTCACTGCATCAATGGAAGGCTTTGAACAATTTGCAAAGATGCATCCGAACCTCATAGAAAATTTTCAGTATGGAATAGCAAGTGTACTGGCAGATATTGAATGGGAGGACCTTCCAAAGATTCTACATATCAGCTTGGCAATCGATGCTCAACCTGGGCTTAAGAAAATGTTTCTAGATTTGGTGGTTCAGAGATATGAAGCCAAGATTAAATTTTTGAACTCACAAGAGAAATCATACCAATGCAGAGACCCCAGAGCATTCTTGGAAAGTCTCCCGCCCCCGAAAAGAGAATAAATTTCGTTATTGTTCGATGTGCAAGAAGAAGATGATCCGGCTCTTAAGAGCCACTCTGAAGACACAGTGGAAAATGAAATAATTGAAGCTACCCAGGACGTAGACAGCCTGCCAGTAATGGAAGGCCTAAAAGGAGAAAATACGCATCAGCTTTTCATTGATCCTGTGGCAGATTACCACTGATGGTGGCTGGAGTTTTGAAGAACCACAGGCAAAGCACCCTGTGGATATCTCTGACAGGCAGCCAATGCTCATATATTTTTTTGCTACTGCTTGATTGGCTACATTGGCATTATTGTATCACCTAGAGCATCAGAGATTTCCAGTTAGAATAGGGTAGATAGGAAGCTCAATAAAGCTCAGTCTGTGAGCATGTAGTTAGTTGTTTTTAATTTCTGTAAAGTCCAGCAAGTTAGACAGTCTAATCCTAGCTTGAATGTTTTTCAATTTTTGTCTTAGAATGTAGAGAAGAAAATCTGCTAGACAGTTTAATCCTAGCAGATAGTAGTGTAGGTGGAGAAGCATATGAGACCAACAGTCTAATCTGGTCTCATGGAGAAATAAGGGTAGAGATAGAATAGGTTTATTTTCTTGTTTGTAAAAAATAAAATGATGTAAAGGGTCTGCTAGTCCAAATGCACCCTAAAAGAAAAAATGCTAGGATTGTAGTCTGGGTAGGCAGATTGTTTGAGGAAGTTTTTCTGCTAATGTAACGTCTTCATATTGTGGTAGCTGATCAAAGAAAGAAAGGGATGTGTCAAGCAGCAGGCATCTGGCCTACACCAAAGATCATTCTCTAAAATCTTGACTCCTTCAAGAAGAAGTCATCCCCATGTGGAGCCACTGTTAGCCCCCCATAAATTTTTTGACAAGCAAATGGGGGGCTAAAATGTTTTTGAGCCTTCAAGGAATGCATTTCCCCTGAAAACATATCATCCTTGAAGCCTCTTTATGCCTTTTATCCTTTGATAGAATCCCCTCTGCTGATTTCCATTATAAAGCCTCTCTACTGGTGAAGAAATGCCCAAATGTCTCCTTTTCCCCTTATTTCACCCTCACTTAGCCTCTTTTTTATTCCCCCTTGTCTCCCCTTCTATTTCCCTTTTTACCCTCTTAATCCGCCCCAAAATCCCCTTTAAATTCTTCCCCTACCCTTTGTTGGCCATTTCCCCCCCTTATTCCTCTATCGTTCCCCTTCCTAACCTTTAAATCACATTTAAGTGGGCTAAAACCCACTTTTAAACATTGTAATAGAGCTTAGCCCCTTTTCCGCAAGCCCCTTCAACCACTTCCCCACGTAAACCTTACCCAATACCAAGTGCTTAGGGCTTGGAAGCCAATCACAATCAGAGTATCGAGCGGGTGCATTTCCTTTGTTACAGCCGAAAAACCTCGACGCGATTGTATTTTGTTCAGAAGTCCCGCGACGAGTTTTAGACCATTGATCTATCATGAAGATCTGATGGCGGAGTGCTAATCACCCTTGCCTCCCAATCGCAATCGGAACCTTGATATGTGTCACCCCTGTTCTTCCCCCGATTGCGATTTCCCGATTTAATCCCCACCGTTGATTCTTCCCGAAGATCCTACGGCCCAACACTAATCGTTCCATCTCAATCGCAGTGTTCAATCGCATTCCCTCTTTCGCGCCCCCCGATTGCAATTTCTCTGATTGAATCCTAACCATCCATCTCCCTGCTAATCCAACGACCATCGCACTTCCCGATCCGCCCGATCACAAACCTTTCCCCGATCCCCTCGATCGCTTCATCCTTCGATTGATCGCAAGCCTTCCCCGCCGTCTCCCAATTTAATCTCGTCCGTCCGTTTGATACATGATCCGACGGTCATCACTGTCCCTGCCTAATCACAATCGAAAGTTTTAATATATGTCATGCCTTGTTTCCTCCAATTTTGATTGCTCCGAACAGATCTTAGCCGTCCATCTCTCCGTTTATCCAAGGGCTATCACTTGTCCTTCCCAATCGCAATCGGAAGTTCTGTTGCGTGTCACCCCGGGCCCACCGTACTACCCTTCTGCCCATTCATATATTATAAGGCCTTTCCATTTGTTAATTGAAAATTCATATTATTTCGGTTTTACAAAGGTTTTATACCCATCGCATTGGAAAATTTGTGATTGTCACTCCGCCTGGCTCCCTCCCCCCATTGCGATTGCGATTTCCGTATGGGTCCCGCCTCATATGATCATTCCTGTCCATTCCATTGTTTTTCCATGTTTTCCTTTTTATTTCTCCCAAACACTTAACCTATGGGCTTTACGCTAATAACTAGTTCCTTCACCATTCTTCATCATTCCACTACTCTCAATTGTTCCGCCACCGTCCCTCCAGGCCTCCAAAGCTTTTCCTCCGCCTCCGCTGCCCAGTTTATAACAGGTGTTTTATATTGTGCAGATAGCACAGAAAGGCCATTCAGTGGCCAAACGAGATAGCAGAGACATATTTAAGGGATTTGAGCCCGTAATTGGAGATTTAAAGTGCTAATCCCGTGTTCAAAGGATTAAGGTTTAGCTTGAAGACTAATGAGTGCACCAGCAAGTCATAACTATGCTACCTAACAGAAAAACGTGTCTTCTCTAGAGGTACACCTTCTCACAGCAGTTTCCATGCCGAGCCCAGGAAAGTTAAGACAATGGCAGGATATTCTTAAAAGACTTTCAGATTGCAGTTATGAGGTATGGAGGGGCCGCGGACTTTCATTCAGTTCATTTATTTCAGAAGGCAGAAATAGAGTTCCAGATGCCAAAAAGGACTCCAAAGAATATCAGAGGTCAACCTCGACCTGACAGAGGCTTCCAAACAGTCTACAGGGTACTTACAGCACTGCAGAAGCCATTAAGCAGAGTGGGCATGAACTCTTTCTCCACTCTGTCTTAATGAGACCACAGTTACTTTCCATCTACCACCTCTTATTTTCATTCCCCTATAAGAATTCCCAAGAGCGAATTGGAAGGGTGGTTGTTGTTGGGCTGTTGTTGTCCAGTTGCTGCTGTTGGAGTTAGAGGGATTCATGTTTGACTGTTAGAACAGTTTTGGGAGGGAGTAGCAGAGTAGTTATTATGTAGTAGGCTGGGAGGAGAAATTTGAATTGTATTTCAGCCATTGAGCTCTGATGTATATGACTGGTTTTGCATCATTAATCAAGCACATTTCACAGGATCCTAGTCTATTACTATTGGTGATTTTTTTCTAACTCTGTTTATTTCATTTACATGCTGTTTCATGTTCTACTGGCTTGCATTAGAAGTTTGGCATAGGATTTACCCTTGTTAGGTACCCTATGCTCCTGCTCTCCTTGCCTGTGATGTTTTCTACTAAATGTGTTATCTAAGAAGTGATTTCAGTTGATTTAACCAGTGTAGTGGATGTTATTTCCTCCTCTCTGATGTATGAATTAAATGGATTAATTTCTAGATGTTCTTGTTGGGTTCAAGCTGGAATATTTGGGAACACTGGGGATTAGAGTTAGCCATGTCCACTAGGATCCTTGTGCGACCAGTTGGCCTTTCTAAGAGCTCTTATGTTAAAATTATCTCTATTTTTCCTTGGAGCATGCTAAAGCTGACCTGGAGTTAAATGACCTCTGGTCCGATCTATAAGCTGCCCCTTTGTCCTTCCATTGAAAGTTGTCTATGAGTATGTCCAAGCAGGTCTAGAGTTAAATGACCTCTGACCTAATATATAGACGGAAAATTGGGTTGCTTTCCTTCTCTAATTGTCTTTCCTTAATGTTCCATCCCACCATCTAATCTAAAAATATCCTTTAGTATTAGATGACTTGCCCTCTGAAAGCTTTGGCTAGTTGTTGCATGCAATCACCTTTCATGACTCCATAGCCCAATGGATGGCACTCTCTTGACCTATCCTCTTTGGTGAAACATCCTGCTATTTTGTTCCTTTTCTCCCATCACTTTCTCAGTCTATGATCTCATGAAAAACCTAGCAACCAGCCAACCAAATCATTTTAAACCCCCCTTTGTGCTTCATATCTAGCCTAACATCTCATTTTGAGCTTCAAAGATAAATCATTCTTTTTTTTATTGGAGAGATCCCTCTCCGGGTCCAGGAGGGCTAGATCCTAGGGTCCCAAAGTGGTTTGATGTTTTCTTATCTTTTGGTATTGCCAAATCTGCCAAAACATAGCAACCCCAACACTCTATATTTTAAAAGAGATTTTCTTGAATAGATTCAAAGAGGGTATCTCTTTAATATAAATATTTACATAATATGGTATAAGCAAGAAAATAGAAGATGAATGCTCTTATTTTAAAAGAGATTTTGTACTCATTTAGTTTATGAAGTGATAACAAGTCCAAAGTATTATCTTGAATAGATTAAAGAGAGTGATTCTTGAAATATCTTCATGTGTGATGAAGAAGAAAAGAGAAGTTTTCTCAGATTAATATTCATTAACCATGTTGTGAATAGTAATGAGTTAATAAATCCATGGATAGTTTCATAAATCCATGGGTAGTTTTTCCATGGTGTTGATGGAGATTAATTATTTCATAAAACCATGGGTAGATTACCAGGTGTTTGCAAATATTAGTTATTTAATAAATCCATGAATAGATTACCATGGTGTTAGTAAAGTCAAGTTATTTAATAAATTCATGGTTAAAGGAACTAATCAGTGATATTCCTTTAGATGAACAAACTAAGTGATTACTTTTATATTATCATGATTATCATGTTAATTCCTTTTGGAGGAAGATCATGCATAAGCATGCAACATATGTATTAACTTTTATTAAAAAAAATAATATACATATTTGTATGTAGAAAGATAGCTTGTAGTATTAAACTACATTGAATATGATTATTTAGTATAATCTTTGGAAAAGAAAGCATGTATTTATATTCTTAATTGCATATTTTTACAAAAAGAAAACATATGTTTACATGCTCACTAGCATTGAGATTTTCTTTGGGAAGACTCGTGAAGGAGGTTATGTGCTTCATTGTGTAAGCACTCCTTTAGGGAGACTCTTTTGGAATCGATATGTATTTGCATTCATGGGAGCAACATTTGTTATGTTAGCTTGCATTCCATGCACTAAAAGTAATAGCTTAAGGGTTAGCTATTTTGATTAAATTTATGTAAATCACATGCATAAATACCTTAACTGATGTATCAGTTTATTTTAAAGAAAAGCTTGGGAGATGTAGCCATTGTATTGAAGGAATGTGTGCTTATGCGATAGAAACATTAGTTATTGTGATGACTTATAACCAGCACATATGAGGTATGTGTTGTTAAAGGGAGAATGCCAAGGCACGTTACTTTCTTGTCATGAATATACATGAGTAGATGGAGAAACTACTATAGTACATATATGTGAAATGATTGATTAATACTTTATGAATCTGGACATCATTTTATGTTGAAGGCATGATAGTAGGGAATGATGGTGACAGGTAAAAAGGAATATTATGCTTGTCATGTACAAAGGAAAATTATGCTTGTCCTGGTGGCAGGTAAATGATTAATGTTCATGCAGATGAGTGCGAATTGCACGAAGGTACAATGTACGATGGTCCATTGTAGGTACATCCATGCCACCAAGATATGAAGATATGAAGATATGAAGACCAAAGGGTAAATGGTATCATATATAGTGAATGGTTTAAAGCTAGATATTTGTATATTTCCTTGTAAGATTTATAAACGATGGACAAGGGATGGTCTCCCTTATAAGCCATTGAGTGAGGGTTGATCACCTTTACGAGCGTTTAATAATAAAATTAAACGTTTGCTAGTTTTCACCCCATGGGGTTTCCAGGGTATATTGGTGTTCAATGATGTGATTGATTATTCAGTCAAGTTGATGATGTTGATTCCTTTCTCGTTATGATGTTCATAATGACAAGTATGTAATGACTATAAGAGTGATGAAATGAATGGAAGGTTACATCATACAATATTATGTTAATGTACTATAATGGAGGTTGTTAATGGTTAAGGAGCTTACTATTCTTATTCTAAAAGTTACACTAGGAACTGGTAAACATTCTATGTAATGATGAGTAAGGGATATTTAATGGTGAATGGTTAGTCACCCATGAGTAACTCGTATAACTTTTTTTATCTCTTTACATTTCCATGTGAAGTTAATAGTGTATGTTACAATTTTAATTTAATATAGTAATTTGGAGATTGTTATTTTTATTGTACTGATAGGTTTATAAATATAGAAATATTAATTTTTATATGTGAAAAATAATTTATATATATTCTAAAAAATAAGGAAAATATATATTACAAGATTTTTAATTATAGATATTTTTTTACGTTTTATTGTTCAAAATTTTAATTTGTAATAAGCTTTGTTATAATACAATAAGCCAAAACCATTCTAAAAAACCATAATGCATACTCATATTTTTTTATTAATTAATTTAATTAAAAGAGTAAAAATGGCACAACTACTTTTGAGATAAATTTAAACATTTAATCTATGACTACTACTATTACATATATTCTAAAATATTATGCATAGGTTAAATCCCTACCATCAACATAATAATTATTGATAATTAAATTAAAATTATATATACCTATTCCAAAATAGACACAAAATAATGAAATTACATATTATTATTCACAGTTTTTTTTCCTTCTAAACAACATGTAACCAAATTATATATATATATGCACACAATTGAGTTTAGTTTGGGTGGTTTCCCCAAATAATTCTTATCCTTCCCATCTAGGTTGAAGTATGGTAAGTAGATATGTTGATGTTTTGGAATAGAGCTAGTCTATAGTGAGGGCTTGATTAGTACTAGCAATTTTCCTTTAGGTCAGAGAGAGGTGGAGGTGGACTACCTAATGTCCAAATTTATTTTAACTTATTTTATGTTAACTGAATATACTCAATTTTTTTTAATAGATGTAGATATATGGTTAGATTCGTCTATACCTAATCAAATTTTGTAAATTAAGAAAATGTGTTTGAATAACGAAAAAAGAAGAGAATATGTTATTCCTTATTAAAAAAAAAATAGAACCTTACAAAAAATGCATTCCTGTTTAAAAAAATAAACAAAAATTCCTAAACTTAACTTTATTTCATATATAATTCTCGTTAGTGGATCTAATTATGTAATTATCTTTATTTTGTATTAACAAGCCTAGATCCATATCAAATCTCTTTTCACTTTAGAAGAGATTTGTTCTCAGGAGATTTGATGTCTCTAGACTCTTGGTAAATCCAAATTTAAGATAAATCTATGTTGATATTAAAAATATTATAATTTATAGTTTTTTTCCATGTCTAAGTATTCTTATGTATTAAGTATTAGTTTTTTTTTACTAAATATTATTTTTATAAATTAATATAAATTATAATATAATAATAATAATTTATGTTGAAAATTTTGAAAAAAAATATAATATATATTTATTAATTATTTTTTAAAATTACTAAATTTTTTTATTGTTGAAATTTAAACTTATAAATTAATAAAAAATAATATATATTTTTAAACTTAATTATGTGTAGTCTAACTAATAGACTAAATGACTTTTTGGCCATAATATCGAAATACAATTTCTACAAAGATTGGTGTTCCTTGTTAGTTAAACCACATTTTTGAATGCATAAATGGAAACAGGGAGACACTTTATATTTGCAAATTAAACAACTTAAAAATAAGATTTTTAAAAAATTGTACTATATTTAAAATAAAATTGACCAAAACAAAATTGTAACATACACCGATAACTTCACGTGGAAATGTAAGGAGTTAATTTTTTTTATACAAGTTAATCATGGGTAACTATCCATTCACTATTAAATATTCCTTATTCATCATTACATAGAATGTTTACCAGTTCATAGTGTAACTTTAGAATAAGAATAGTAAGCTCCTTAACCATTAACAACCTCCATTACAATACATTAACATAATACTGTATGATGTAACCTTCCAATCATTTCATTACTCATATAGTTATCACATACTTGCCATTATGAACATCATAACAAGAAAGGAATCAACGTCATCATCTTGACACAATAATCATTCACATCATTGAACATCAATATACCCTGGAAACCTCGTAGGGTGAAAACCAACAACGTTTAATTTTATTATTAAACGCTCGTGAGGGTGATCATCCCTCACTCAATGGCTTATAAGGGAGGCCATCCCTTAGCCATCGTTTATAAATATTACAAGGAAATATACAAATATATAGCTTAAAGCCATTACAATAAATATTATACCATTTACCCTCTGGTCTTCATATCTTCATATCATGATGGCGTGGATGTACCTACAATGGTCCATCGTACACTAGATCATCCGGTAGTTCGTACTCATCTGCATGAACCATAGTCATTTACTTGCCACTAGGTTAAGCATAATATTTCCTTTATACATATCACCATCATACCCTACTAATGTTACCTTCAACATACATTGATTTCAAGATTCACGAAGTATAATAAATCATTTCACATATCTATACTATAGTAGTTTCTCCATCTACTCATGTATATTCATGACATGCAAGTAAAGTACCTTGACATTCTTCCTTTAACAACACATACCTCACATGTGCTGGTTATAAGTCTTCACAATAACTAATGTTTCCATCGCATAAGCACTGCAAGACAATAGCTACATCTCCCCAGCATATATTTAAAATAAACTGATACTTAGTTATGTTACTCGTGCATGTAATTTATATAATTTAATCAAAATCGCTAACCCTTGAGCTATTACTTTTAGTACAGGGAATGCAATCTAACATATCAAATGTTGCTCCCATGCATGCAAAGGCATATAGATTCCAAAAGAGTCTCCAATGAAGCGCGTAGCTTCCTTCACGAGTCTTCCCAAAAGAAATCTCAACGCTAGTGAACATGTAAACATATGTTTTATTTTTGTAAAACTATGCAATTAAGAATATAAATACATGTCTTCCTTTTTCAAAGATTATACTAAACAATCATTTCCAATATAGTTTAGCACCACAAGCTATCTTTCCCTCCTACAAATATTTATATTCTTTCCAATGAAAGTTATTACTTATGTTGCATGTCTATGCATGATCTTCTTCCAAAAGGAATTAACATCATAATCATGATAAAAAGTAATCACTCAGTTTGTTCATCTAAAGAAATATAACTGAGTAGTTCTTCTATCCGTGGATTTATTAAATAATCATTCTTTACTAACAACATGGTAATCTATTCATGGAATTATTAATTAACTAATATTCGCAAACACCATGGTAATCTACCCATGGTTTTATGAAATAATTAATCTCTATCAAAACCATGGTAAACTACCCATGGATTTATTAATCCATTAATCTTTACCAATACCATGGTAAACTATCCATGGATTTATGAAACTGTCCATGGATTTATGAAATAATTACTATTTACAACATGGTTAATGTATTGAATTTTAATATGAGAAGCTTTTCTTTTCTTCTTCACTACACATGAAAATATTTCAAGAGTTATCCTCTTTAATCTATATTCATTCTCAAGAAAATACCTTGGATTTGTTCTCATTTCCTAAACTAAATGAGTACAAAATCCCTTTTTAAAATAAGGGCATGCGTATTCTATTTTCTTGCTTATACAATATTATGTAAATATTTTTATTAAAGAGTTACCCTCTTTAATCTAATCAAGAAAATATCTTTTAAAAATAAAGTACCATAACTAACCCTTATTTGGGCATAAGAGCTAGATAGACCTTTAAAATAATAACAAATTTAACATGTAACCTTTGCAAACCCTTGCAAAGGAATTAACACAATGGACTTATCTTCTACTCCCAAGATAAATACATTCTTTCAAAAATAGTCAACAGTGAATTTGTTTCAATCAAATCCCAATAAACTAATGAAATACCATTTTCTTGGTATATGCAACTTATCTCAAGAAATATGAGAAAGATCATTAATATTTTTTTCTATTTTCTAATAACTTTTTGTAGAAAAACTATATGATATATAATCTTTATTTATATCTTTCATCTCACAAAAAAGATTATATAATAAAAATTAGCAAAGATTACTTATCTTACCGCCGACTTCCATCAAAGAAAAAAAAAAAGGAATGGCAACGGCCGAATCTTGTAATTTGGAGATCAAAGCGAAAATTATAGATGAAATTGTTGAGCTTGAGGAATTTCCAACCGATATAAAAACTATGCCAAATTCAGTAAGTGGGGAGCAAAGATACCAAGTAACAGATTGGTCGGAACACAGTCAGGAATGCATTTACAGCAATGTGGGAACTATTTTTAGTAAAGTGAGGAAGCCTATATCTTTAAATGATGACCTTGAACTATATTTAACCACATACTTAATCTGTCCAAGAGAACAAGATCTACTAGGCATGGCCAAATATCTCTATAATAATAATCCATCTTCCCTAGCTCTCACTAACGCTTTAGTTGATGCTGCGTGTTTGCAAAGTTTCACGGACAAATTGTGGGAGTGGAACCCCTGTTAGAAGCAATGGAAACTGCGCACCTTTCTTAAACAATTTCAGAGATAGAATAATAATTTATGTCTGTTTGTTCTGAAATAAAATAAAGTATCTTACCTATAAATTTATTACTCTTAATTATTTCAAGAGGATGCAATATGCAAAATACTAATTTCATCAATACTGAATTAATTATAATTTTAAATTGTTCATAAAATTCGTATATTTATTACTTTCATATATATGTATTATTTACTATAATACTGAAGTGTTTAATTAATCTCTCATATACATATGTTTGCATTTATTAAATCATCAATATATATAGTTATATTCTATTAAGTATTTTAATGGAATACACACATACTTTGTATGGAATTTATTACTATGTTAATTTTTTATGGTCAAATTTAACTAATATATATATATATATATATATATATATATATATATATATATATATATATATATATATATATTATTAAGCTTAATTGATTTTAAAAAGATGGTGTCCCTGAATTCAGTGACAATTTCAAGCAAGATTGTGAATTCTATAGATTGAACAACCTAAACACAAGCTTTTAAAAATCTCTCCCATAGATTTTAATTTTCTATTAAATTATATATGTGTGTGTGTGTGTGTGTGTGGTCTAACTTATATATAACTTATATATGAAATGGTCCTTTTTAGGGCATGTTCTCTTATTAATTTAAACCAAAATCTGGTAGATAAATTTAAAAATTTGAGTTTAAGTTGTTTAATCTATACAATTTAAGTGTCCCATGGTTTTCATGCCGTTGAATCCATTTATTCATTCAAAATGGTGTTTTAAACAATAGAAAATCATAAATTTGCTTGAAATTGTACCATCGGATTTTGATGAAAAAGAAGATTTCGTCTATAAGTTAGCTTATGCCATATAACTTGCATTTGTAACCTATTAAACCATTCATTTTTAGTCATCGGATTTGATTATGTTAAATATATTTTCAGAAAAGTGTCCCCCATGAACGATTTTGTATTTTACATTTATTTAATCTATTAGTTTCTTCCCATGATTTTTTACTTTAATTTTATCCAATTTAATAAAAAAAAATTGTTAATTTTTCTTTTATAAATTAAGATGAGCAAGATAGTTCATTGTTAGGTGAAATTATCTTGAGTGGGTCTATTGGTTAAGATCGTGTGTTTCCTCCTAAGAGGTCACGCGTTCAAAACCAGAGGGGGGTAGAGTATGTATGCTTTTGTAGACTTAGCAGTGAAATCACTACATGAAGGTGGGTCCCTTGTACCACAAACAAGGGGGTCTCATACACCTATGGAGGTGGCTCCCTTGTCCCACAAACAAGGTGGTCTCATACACCTGCTTCGTCGTGACCTTAAAATTGGATAATAATAATAATCATAATAATAATAATAATAATTTATATATGTTTTAACTTGAATTAAAACATATGAAGTCGACAATTATTGAAGCAAAAATACAATTTCTTATTTTAAAATTAGATTATAATATGATATATTTTTTTATTGATAAGTTGTGTGAGTCCCGAGATGATTGCACATTTAATCTTTTCTTTTAGAAACTATGACCTAGGGGGTTTAAGTTGTAAAAAAAATATGACCTGGGGGGGTCTAAGTTGTCAAAATCAACTCGGGATCACACTCATCCTAGACCACATCAACCCTTAACATGGCTGGATTTTTTGCCATGTATTTTCGAACCAATGGCCTTCACATCACACAGTTCCTTAATAGTACACCCCACCACAGTGTATTCTACACCTCGTGAGTCATAATGTGGTATATATATATATATATCTATATATATATATATATATATATATATATATATATATATATATATATATATATATATATATATATTGAAATAAATATAGTGTTTTTTTTTGTAAGCTTGACAAGACCTTTTCCACTCATTTCTTCAAAAAAGATAGGTTACAACCATAATTGAAGTGGTTAGGTGGCCTCAACCTGCTCAGAGGGAATATAGATATGTTGGACACCTAACTACATTGTAGGCTATTAAAAAACATAAGAGTTTAAGACTGTCTAGAAAATATATATATGTATGAGTATCTTTAAACCTTCTATATTCTAAAGAACTAAAACTAGAAACCATATTCTGCAAATACTTCATGTGAAAAAAATTAAAAATAAAAAAATAATCCAAACATGCTACTATTCATTTGAAAAATCCACTGGAGCTGGATCCTTCACGCTTGAACCGAGTAGTTATGTTTTTGGAAGGCATGTAATATGTCTCTCAATGCAGCTAAGGTGGCCATTCTGTTGCTGTAATTGGAACTGGAACTTAATCAATTGAAATTCCTTATGAATTTCTAAATGTCCATTATCAGTCTTGGAAGAATCAGCAAGAGGGTTAGCCAAGGCTTTGGCGACTATATTATTCATTAACCAAAAAATATAGACTATATGTTTATACTTGAAGACCTTCCTGTAGAATGACTTGGGTAGGGAACCAAATCATGCCAGTCACCCAAATCAATATCTGTGTTTGCATCATGTTGGTTCAACTCTGCGTCCCTACCCGAAATTAACTAGTGGTCTTGTGAAAAAGTACTAATTTGAAATTCTTGAGTTTCATCTCAGATGAGTCATGAGGTATTTTTGCAGCCTCTACTCCTCGCTCGACGAGGTTGGGGTTGACTATCTCTTCGGATCGGCCCCAACTTCCTACCATGTCCACGACCTCCACAAGTCGAAGAGCATTTGACAAGGGAGGAGTGAGCCATGTGCTTGTTCAAATTAATACTAGAAGGATGGAATACCTTGGGATAGAGTGTTATAATCTCGGGCTTGCGATGGGGAAGAAACTTAAAATCCTGAAACCCTATCGGTACATATAAAGCTGTAAGAATACCATGGCATAAATGCAGATAATAGTGAGTAAAAAGGTTTTCCACCCAAAAATTGTCATGGAAAATGTTATGGATGTGATACAGGAGTCCCTAGAAAATCACCCAAGGCTCCGCAAATCGTCTTAGGATAGGATAAAAATATAGATTAAGAAAAATCATATCTGAGAGAGCCCAATACATATTGACCAAGAAAACCAACGATCATTCAAGGTGGTAAATGTTTATTTGTATAGCTTGGGAGGTGCTCCAAACCCTAGGCTTCAGGGTTTGGAGGGAAAATTACCACAAGGGCATCTTGTGGGCTTCGAACCCAAGTGAGGGGTTTTGCACCCATCGTGATTTGGGCCAAAATTGTGATGAAGATATGGAATGTGATGGATGAAGATGATAGTGCTCAGCGATATGATTCCAACACATCGAGAATCGTCTAAATCCGAGCGTCTAAATCCGAGCTTTTCTTAGAGAGAAATGAATTTTTGAATTTGACAAGGTAATTATTGGTTACAAAGTCATGTAGGCTTGGTGTAAAAGGGTGCCAATAGATGTGTCTCTTCAAGTAAATTCATGGAGGCCTAAAGTATATAAATTGGAGGGGTTTGATCCTGATTTGAGCAATACATCTCTGAAATTTGGTGAGCCTTAGCCAGAGCAAGAAGGAGCTTAAAGGGACAAGGTGAGGAGGTCTAAAGCGCAGCGTGGGTTTCTTTGTTTGTTGTAGGTGAAGCATTGTTAGGAAAGGTTTTTTTGAAGATAATAACATGGTTGTAATAAGTGCGTGTTGTTGGGCAGTTTAGGCCGCAAATCTAGAGGAGAGGAGAAAAAAATTTAAAGGTTGTGTGGTGGATTTTTGAGGGGGTCGTAAGTTACAACAGCTTTTGTGCTTTAGCCAACAGCTAGGTTGCCTCTAACAGTTTAATTTGGGGTCAAAAACAACTAGAAGGATCAAATTAGGGGTGGAGGACTCTCTCTAGAGGAGACCACAATATTTTTTAGGGTTGGTTGCTGATTTGTGGAGAAATAGGGTTGTAGGTGATGCCCTACCAGAGAAAAATAGTGCAAGAGTGCAACATGGTGACAAAAATAGTCTTGAAGTTGTATGGGGTCAAGTATTGACCAGTGATGGATCAAATTTATTGATCAACCTGTTGATGTGATGTATATGACATTCGAAGGTGAGGAAGTGTCATATTAGGAGACAATTTAGCAGTAATGAAGTTGGGAGCCATAAGATTAATGGAGGGTAGCGTGTTGGCTACCCAAAGTAGCCCTGGATAAGCTATCTTGAAGGATGAAGAGAAGCTAAAGGTTGGGTGAAGGAAGGTGTCGAAGAAGCAATACTTTGATGGAAAAAATTTGTTTCTAACATGGGAGAATGGAGCTCGGGTGTTGTCCAACCTAGAGAGAAGATTGGATCAACCCAAGTACACTCTATAGAAGGATGTGCATCAGTGTTAAGTGGCAGCCCTCCTAGAGTATCGATGTGTAGTGGCCTTGATGGACTAAGGCACTACTAGTGAGCAGTGCGGGTGAGATAGACTGACAAGACAAGATACGACAAAGAAGCTACAAAAAAGTTGTCATTGTATGTTGTATACCATATACTGTTGTATTATTCAGAATTGGTTTAATATAATAAATATTGGGGATTGTACGTTATTGTCCAAATTTGTTTAAAACTATGTATATTGTGCATATGTGATTTACTGCTTTATATTTTCCACTATGCAAAGTAGTTAATGGTTGATATTATTGGTTTCATAGTGTAAGTGATTTAAGACTCTAACCTAGACCTAAGGTCACATAAATTCAACAGTAAACACAGGAATCCAAGCATGAGATATAAATAAAATGATAGACCAGAGAAACCCAATACATCCCCATGCGAGCTAGTAAGATACCGAAATCAACATAAACAAGAGTGCAATATTCCTTCATAAAAACCCATTGTTTCCTTCCAAAAATCACATGTGAGCTTCCAAATGACTACAATCATTGTAATATAAACACTTCTATGGTGATAAAACAAAGAAACTCAGCAAGCGCTGGGGTAGAACAAGAGATCGCATATAAAATAAACATACCCACTAGGATAAACTATCAAGGGAATAAGTTCATCTGCACTCAGGTGGATTTCCACGTAAGACTTCTCGTTGAAACGTGAAGCTTCCAACAAACCCGTAATCCTATCCTCTCTCAAAGCATGAAAACTATGGATGAATGTTGATGTATTACTATCATAAAACCATGGCACGGACATTGTCCTGCCACCTTACCAGGTACCATTAACGATATGCATGCACGATGCCACCTCTCAATATGACTCAAGTGTGTGAGGATTGCAGTGAGGCCACCCTCCAACATTTCCCTTCATCACATTAATCATGACGATGATCCTAATGCTATTGGATTGTCGTCATGATTAATGTGATGAAGGGAAAGGTTGGAGGGTGGCCTCACTCCAACCCTCACACACTTGATTTGTATGGAGAGGTGGCATCACACATGCATATCATTAATTATGGTACCAGGGAAGGTGGAAAGACAGTGTATGCACCGTAGTTTTATGACAGTAATCTCTCAACATTCATCCACAATTTTCATGCTCTGAGATATGATGGGGTTACATGTTTGCTGGAATATCAACATTTGAATGAGAAGGAGTACTCCTACGCAAACCAACATGGTCGGTGGGGTTTATAATCCCTTTTAAGTGTGACTAGTAGAAGAAAGACGAGAGACAAAAACCTAATTGGAACTGGAGAAATACCTCGAGGTATGGCGTTGGTTAAACCCTTGCATAAACTGGAAAACTAAAGGGCAACTCCTCTTGGATGGTAGAGTTTACCTATATAAAATGAAATAAAATTACAATCAAATGAGAATTAAGAATAAGCGAGAGGAGTGTAAAGGGGTTTAAACAAATTACTGTATAACCCAGCAAAATTTAAAAAAAAAATTACCTATTTGTGGAGAGTTCCATACTGCCATACAAACCTTGCAACGGAGAATAATGGGGTTTAGCTAACGAACAATACTTATTCCATTGTAATATAAAAAAACAAACCTTGGGCAAACTGAAGAAAAAACCTGTGTGGAATCGCTTCCGTCTAGGACCAGGTTTAGAAAACGCTGAGTGTTGTGAATTAAAGGAACTCCACAGAACATAGGCAACAAAGTGCCAATATGAAGTGTGTGAACAACTGAGAGAACATTGCAAAGGAGGAGGCCCTAAGCCTGGTTTGATGATCTGCCATAAAGCAGAAAAAGAAATCAAATGAAGACTCTGCAGAAAATGGAGCACTCAAGGCTACTGGTCTTATGTTCTTGACACTTCACTTGGAGAAGTTCCATCCCAAACTAGAGCCACTGTTAGGGTAGTATAAATTATAATATCTCAAGGTGATTGAGTACTTCACAAGTTGCAATTTCATATTGTGTATGATTTTAAATTTTCAAATGATTTCCAAAAAATATGAAAATAGAAAAAAAAAGCCTCTCAATAGCTAGCTACAAGAACATCAGGTGGTACAAAATAGTTGGCTAAAGCCATGGAGAATATTTCCATCCAAACAGAGGAGATTAAAAATATGGAAGCACAAATTAGTACCATGAAGGATCAAAAGGTAACGTCTGACAATGCACATGAAATAGAAATATAAAGAGCTCAAAAACAGATTGAAAGATTGATAAAGGCAGAGAAGGAAGCTTCCATTGGTCAAATCATTCGTCAGGAAAGGGAGATCATTTGGACAAGCATAATTGATTCTATGAATTAAATATGGACTTCTATTCAAATAATATTTGAACAGAAAGAGATAATTGAAAAGGTAAATGATGACATAGCTAAAGCAACCAAGGAGCTTGGGGATATGCCTGAGACAACAAATAATATAATCAGATTTTTAAATTCAAAGAGCAAGTATGAATTGGAAGAACTTCGAGTTGAGGACAGAAAAAAAAAAAAAAAAAAAAAAAAAATTCTATAGGTCAAGAAGGTGGTCATAAAGAAAATCCTGGTTACACAGCTAGAGGAAAAGTGCCACAATTTAGAAATTAGTGTCTATAGATTCTTTAAAAGAATCAAGTCACTAACCAAAAGAGGGTTACCTTCATTTTTTATGATCAATGATAATATTATCACTGGGAAAGACTATGTGAAGAAGCTTAAAGACATTGTTAACGATATAGCCAAGTTTGCAGGTCTAAAAGGAGAAATAACTGGAAGATCTTTCCTTGAGGCCATGGATAATGATATATTATGAATTTAAACATATTTTTGCGTTAAGGAAAATTCTTTTTAGATTCACAGAAATAGATGACATATATCGAAAGGTGATCATGATAAATATTCCTAATGTGAAGCAATGGGAAAAGTTGTGTGATTACCATGAAGGGTAAAGACCGAAAAATTATCCACATCAACACAACAGCATATCACCCAAACTGCCAGCACAACAACAGATCGAATCAAGTAGCAACGACCTTCTTAAGAATAGGGCCAGATGTCAAAGTTATTTCATCGTGTCCACTCCGTTGTCACACTAGTCGACATTTTCTTATTTTCTAATTAATATCATATTGCCTATGTAGATACGACAATTGTTGTTTAGGTAAATGTTGCATACCTTCTTAGTATTAGGGTTTGGACCCTGGATTGTAAAACTTCTCCATTGGAGCATTGTATTTTTTGGAGTTGGAGGATTAATAATAAAATACTTTTTACAAGATACTTGAGCTATGTTTATCTGGTGATGTCATTTCTTTCTGTGTTAATGTTTTCCATTGTTTTTCCTATAAGTGCATCATTTAAATCTGATTGTAAAGAAGAAATCTGAAGATTAAGATTTGTTGTTGGAGCACCTTATTTCTGGCTGTATTTACAATATAAATGTTTTTTTTTTTTTTTTTTGAATTTTGGTTAAGAAATTCTTAATTACTTTTTGACCATTACTGAATCCACTTTTTCCTTCATCTCACAATTCATTATGTTTTAAGATTTAGTAACTGTAGTTAGCTTTCCTTTTGAATGCTCTTGAAAATTTGATGCAACAACCCAACCTTTTATGACTCCATAGCCCATTGGAATTAGTTTAAACAGATCTACTAATCCAACCAAACAATCAATCAAAAGGAAATCTTCACAATCATTATAACTAGCCTAATATCAGATTCATAAAACAAAGCTAAATCTGAAAGAGAGATCCCTCTCTGAGTCTAGGAGGGCTAGATCCTAAGCTCCAAAGTGGTTTTGATGTTGTCCTATATAATTATTCTTGCCAATATTAAAATTATAGAATGATAATATTTCCTATACAATTGCCTAACTAACGGTGCAAACAGATAAGTAGATCTATGACTGTACATGGTATTTACTAGAAAACCAATTTTAGAGAGAAAATTCATTTGCCATTAAATTTTACAAGAAATATAGTGATATATCTACTCGAAGTTATTTGTTTTAATTACAAACATTTTGGTTAAATAAACATGTGGAAACATTATTTATGAAGAATGTCGTTGTTCACTATTGTGTAATGAGTGGTGGATGGAAATAAATAAACATAATATGAATAAATAATAGCTTTAATTATTGGAAATGGATATGTATATGTAATAGCTTTAATAGCTTAAGCAAAACCCATATCCAGGTCAGAACCCATAAAATTTACTGCTAAAAGAAAAAACAAGAAAACAATTCAACAAGTATTTTATGTGAGATTTAGTATGCCTGTTACCGTGCAATGGAATAGCTATGTTGACCCTATCTAGAGGGTACTTAGGTAGCATTGTGACATCAAACCATAGTGGAAACCCTCACTCGAGCCCAAAGTCCATCACCTTAACCCTAAGTATCACCAGTTGCAGAGGGTTGAGCACCAAAGTTCACTGGAGCAAATGAGCTAGAAAGAATGTGTGAAAGGCAAGTGATTATGGAGGTAAAACCGTAGAATGGAACCTCCACCGTTGATTTAAAACATGAGATAAACATTGTGGATCAAACCCAGATCCCTAGGTGAGTCTGCTAGGTGTAGGGTGAATTCTTTCACAATCCAGATCTAGAAGATTCATATAATGGCACATAGAGCAGCAAGCCTTCTTTCCAACCAAGACATGTACCATAAGATAAGGTGTAGATAATGATAATCCATTAGATATGAGTGGTACTCCATAAAATAGACAACTCCCATAAGTGCTCAATAAATGTTATACTCTTGCTTCCTATGTAGTAAGTCGAAGGTTTATACCTTCACATATGGATTATATACAAAATTAAATATGTGATACGTAATCAAAAAATTTTAATATAATACTTACCCTTTGTCTTATCAAGTTGTGTTATAGTTAATAATATTTTTTAAAATTTTGGTGATGATGCATGTTACAATAAAGTTTCAAATAAATGACTAGATTCATGTGTAAGCACATGACTACAAGAAACTTTCAGTAAAGGATATAAATAAAGAAACATATAGAATGATGAAACAACTTACTTTACATCTGCCATCTACCGAGGGAGGAAAATCTTCTCCATTTCCTAGATCTTCGTGGTGAGAATTAGTAGTTGATCAAAATGTTATCATGAATTAACAGAATTGATTCTATGCATTTTGGATTTTACAACTAATTGGTTATTTAATTTTTGCAGCAATATCAATTTTGAAATGTACTTGGGAGTGCGAAGCATGGCAAGGGTGATGTATAGAACCAATTTATAAATCATTCATGACGTCATTTTTCCATTATTTCATTTATGGGCGCGACCTTCCATTATCTATGTTGGGAATACCATGGGCCATGAGCCCATTTTGTAAAAGAGAAAAATGTATAACTAGACCAATTTGGAATACAAGTACAAGAATTTGAACTTGTATATATGACAATGTCTTCATTGGATTTTAAATTCATGATGTGGATTTAATGTTATATTCTATCAATGTTACATTACTTTTGATGAATGTAGTGAGAATGGATTTATTTGTTTCATTTACAAATTATCAAGTTTGCAAGTTAATTTACTTTTAAATTTATATATTACTCAATGTTACATGCATGGACAACCATATCATTACCATGGAACTCTGGTAGTTATAATAATATATGTACCATGTACATGAAGAGAGGATATATATGGATTCAAATTTATTTTAATTTTGAATTTATGAAAAAGAAAACTAAAGTTTTAGAGTAGCGTATACATGCATTATAATAAAATCTGCAAAAATAGATAAAGTTTTGAGCCTTTACCACTTCAATACAAACATTTAAAGATGAAAACTTTATTGATAAGTGGTGTAGTATTATTTAAGTTTTGTTTTTTATTTTGGTTTTATATATATTTAAACAATTCCTTTATTTATCTTTAAATAGAGCACAAAACATATTTATGGTAAGAATACAAAGAAGTGTGTCAGATTTTTTTGAGTTGTGGGTTCACCTTAGTGTGGAAGGCCTTGTTCCCACATAGTTTCGAACATGTGACTTTTACACTATGAAGTTCCTTAACATGTGACTTATAAGGTGAAGAGGGATTCTGACAATGTAACAATGTTGAATGATAGAAAATGTGAATAACAAGAATGTAGTCAGTTACAAACAATCTTCATTTTGATAAATCTCAAACTATTTTCTTCTACTATTCTTATTGTCACACCTATTGATTTGCCATCTTTTTTTATCGATCATACGAAAAGGGTAGTTGAAATCATAGACCATTCAAATATTTAACTCAAGCTACTAAAAAAATATTTAACTCAATCATATTTAAAAAAAATATTTAACTCAATCATATTTAAAAATATACATAAAATCCAAAAAATAATCACTCTTTTTTTAATTAGCAATCTATTACAAATTAACATACATATTCTTTCATTTTCTATTTTCTAAGCTTTTTAAGCCTTTGAAAGCAAAAATGAAATCAGAAAATGGTAAGCTTTCTTATTCCACTATCATTTTCTTTTGTATTTTCCTACCTTCCCTTTCACATTTTCTAAGTTTTTAGAATTTTAAAAGCAAAAAAGAAATTAGAAAATGGTAAAAATTCTTATTCCACTATGATTTTCCATTTTCTTTTATTTTTATTACCTTACTATATATTTATGTAAATACTTTTTCCTTCTAAGTAAACTTCATTCCACTATTATCTATTTGTAGAAATATTGAGTTTCTTATCCTCTGCTATTGAATAAATAAATCACATGGCTGGTTAAACTTCTAAGATTTTAAATAATATTTTATTAATTAAACATTGATCCTGGAATGGAATTAACCACATGGCTAGTTAAATTTTATAAAATTTTAATTAATATTTTATTAATTAAACATCTATCTTCACAACATAGTCACAATTTTAGTGAATTTTCGTATTTTCTGGGGTTTACCTTTCCTCCATTTTTTTTGTGGGATTGCTGCTTGATTAGATATGTGTCGTTTTAGGTCCCCTATAAGACTCAATTCCATTGACTAGAGAAGTTTGTACTTTCTTCTATGTGGCCCAACTATGGTAGATATCAATGTCTTCCTATGGTTCCCTAGGATCTTTGCATCATGCCCAAGGATATGGGAGGTACTAGTTTGATCGATGTGGTGTCTCAAGGAAGCATTTTGGTTTACAAATGAGTGGTTAGATGCTTGGAGAATTCATCCCCTTAGAAAGTGTTAATGTAACATACATTTCTTTCAACCCAACATGTTGGAAAAATTAGGGGTAATTTTGGCTTATCTCACATCATTTTTGCCCCTCATACTCATATGTTTGGCTCCATCATCTTTAAGAATATTGGAGTAACTTGGAGGAAGGTGGTATACTTAGTGTTTTCATAGAGGTTAGGTATTAGATCAGGTTGGGATTTGGCCAAGAGACCAACCTGAAGTTGGAAACTGGAAGAAACGTGTACTTTGGTATTCCTCATTTTCAATCAAAGAAGTTTAGTAAAAACAAGTTTTTATTTGGAGGGATCAATGGGATTTTAGCTCTTGTTGTTGGAAGAACCAATGTTCAGTGGCTTGGGATTTTTCCTGGTCCTCTTTGGATAGAGCTACCTTTATGGAGAACATCAAGGTAATTCCTCAAGGGACCTTTTCAATATGAATATTGATATAGATGGTCCCATTTTTAGAGATTGGGAGTGGATATTTTAGTGCCCTTTGACTCTATATGGTTCTCATAAGATCTACATTATGTTGCATCTATGTCATGAATTAGGACCATTTCTTAACGTCGAATGGGTTCTATAGATGAATAAAGTTATTGGTTTAGCCTAGTGCATGGTTTCTAGTTGACTAGAGTCTCTTATAATGTTTGAGTCTATATTTGGTTGGTGATGTATCATGGTTTCCTCTACAAAGGTTGGTTAGTCAAAAGTGGTTTTATTAATGTACGATCCATTTTTGCTCGGGATTAGAAAGAGTGAAGGATATTTTGTGGGAATATTCCTTTGTAAAATATTATTGGGCTTAGGTTCAATCCTAGTTGGCTCACATGCTCTAGATTATTTACATTAGTGGGCAGTTTTTTGGGAGATTATAGATCAATTATTAAGGACCTTTTGTCTAGTATTTGGCATTTTTTAAGATAATTTGGCTTTAATACTCTTTGGAAAATCTGCTAAAAGGAATTTTTGATGAGTTAATTCTTCGAATGTGTTTTCAGACATGTTTTTTTCTCAATTATGGCATGATGAGGTACCTATGTAATTCCTGGACAAAGGAGCATGATTAATTAGAGACGTCGAACTATTAATCCAATTTTTTTTAGATTTTATAATGGTTTTAATTACTCTCTACATAAAGACATGAATCCCTTCTATATATCTTCCCTTTTCTTTTCTCTTTTATAATGTATATAAAAAACATAATTTGTAATTAAAAATTTAATATTAATCTACTCACTTTTAAAATTGATATAACATAATGACAACGTAATATTATCATTATTAATATTTTTTAATTTAGAAATGGGTTGGCCCCCTTAGGCTTGATGACAACTAGCCACAGTGCAAGGAGGTAGACCATCCCATTCATTTTCACACTTCATTATCTTCATGGCTTATAGGTTTATTTTATTTTCTACTATCTCTATGATGTTTATAAATTTGGATATTTTGGAAGTTGTTCATTTGACTAGTTTTCCCAAATTATGAATGACTACCTTCTTTTTTGCTCCATTGTTGTTATATTTCGTCCCCCTGGGATAATTTTCACACTGCAGGACTTAAGACTTTTCCTTTCTTAGTTTGACTTTTATTTTCATCTAGTTTTTGGGTATTGATTGATAAAAAATTACTCCATCTTTAGTCTTGTTTCCCAAGTGGCAAGATAAAGACAATCTATGAAATCCTGAATTTTGTAATTTTATAAAACAATAATGGAAAATTTAAGTTAAAAAATATAATTAATAGATTATAATGAAAATATATGTGTTGTGGTCTGTCATAAGGTTATGCGAACTTTAACCTTGACCTTCGAATTTTGAGGTTCTCAAACCTCATCGAACTTCATAGTCATTGATCAAGACCATAGCTCAAAACTCATAACTTCATATCACAACACAATCTTGTAATTTATCCTTACAACTTCCATATATGTAATAAGGTTTTTTTATGTTTGTTGATGTTGATTTCATAGTCATTGACCAAGACCATAGTTCAAAATACATAACTTCATATCACAACACAATATTATAATATATCCTTACAATTTCCATATAGGTAATAAGATTTTTTTTATGTTTGTTGATTTTTTACTATTTTATCCTACAATTCATTTTAGATATAATAGCGAAACTCATAAAAAATTCAAACCTGAACTGAACCTAATCATTGCTAAACCACTTGAACCCAAACCAAAACCAAAACTGAACCATATGACATTGACATTGGTTGTGGTTAGAATTTTTATATAGATTTGAAAACGAAAATCCATATTATAATGCAAATATAATTGTGATAGTTATAAAAAAAAATTAATAAATTAATTCTCTTTTTACATATTTTTTAAATCATTGCTAAATTAAATATATTTATCAATTTTTATTTTTTAATTATTTTTAACATCTTATAGCTAATCAATTATAGATTAATGAGTTACAACTAATCACTTACTGATTAATGAGTTATAAAGTGATAGATTAATGAGTTATAAAGATATTATATTCGTGGTAGTTAGATTGTTATTAAATAATAAAATAAATAATAATAATTATCTACTCCCTTTTTTTAAAATCATTAATCAATTAAATAAATAATAAATATATCTGCAACGCATCAATTTTTTGATTAATTTGAAAGACTCTCACAGTCCATCAAGTAACATTGATCGTTCAACTTGTAAAAATATAACAAATTACAGATTAATTATTCCTCCGACGCGTCAATTTTTTAATTACTTTTAAAGTCTCTCACAGTCAATCAAGTAACATTGATCTTTCAACTCGTAAAAATATACCAAATTATAGATAAATTAATCGTGCTACTTGTAAAATACAACAAATTATAGATAACACATGAGTGGAAAATTGCAGACACCACCTCCATAGGCATGCAACGAAATAAAGTCATGAGAAACAAAAACGATCAATTTCAATATGTGCGGAATAACACTTCTCAATATCTTTAATTTTCACTCCATGGTAGAGCTTTAGTCTTCTTATGTTAATTAACACTTTCCAATTTTTTCAATATTCGCTTGATAGTACAGATATTACCCTGTAGCCTTTATGTTTCCGCGACGAAACTGTATATATCGAAAAACTACATATATTTGTCTTGATATTCATACAGAATGATTCTGGGTAGGGTTCTTACTCTCATGAGAGGAGGAGGGGGAGGAATGCATGAAGCCCAAAATGTGTTTCAACATGGGAAAGGCATTCTCAAATTTCGGATCGAAGAGATGGAAGACGTGACCTTCACCTTCTGTTAGAACCAGATCAGCATCTTTGCCTGCCTTCTTTAAACCTTCGTAGTACAAAACAACACGATCTGTCAGTAGATCCTTCTCTGCCATGAATACAACCATTCGCTCATATACCAGAGTCAATAGATGAGGAGAATGTGGTCCAACTGAGTTAGAAAAGGGGTGGTCTTTATCTACTCCTACAGGGAGGAAGATACTCCATATTACATCTGAAAACTCTTTAAAAGAATCTGCCTCCGCCTGTGGCCCCAATTCGCGGCCAACTAGTTTTTCTCTGCCGAGGGGGGGGTGAACCAGAATGGCCCCTTATAAACGCAGCCCGTCCCAATTCCTTCCACTCGCGAGGATGCCCACCTCGTGCACCATTTTCCCTGTTGGAATTTAATTTCCAACTGCCCGAATAAATCAGCAGGACAACGAGTTAATGAGAAGGGACTGAAAGACGACAGAGTTAAATCTGAGTTGAATATAAATAGGCGTGAGTTGAATGCATGAGCGGTGGAACTTATCAGCAGCAACAACTGTATTAAACAGCCACCAAATGCATTTAACACAGTATTGAGGCGGCAACACAGCATGGAATACATTAACACAGAGTTGAAGCGGCAGCAGGTTGAGGTGGTTCAACACACAGCGCAGAGACCAAACGGCAGTCCAATTCTGCGGGGGTCGATGAAGCCGAGCTGCCAAGAGGAGCGGACCCCCAGGAGCTGTTGACGTAAGCGGGGGCCCACACATTATGCGTTAACAAAAGATTGCGGGTCAAATGTTTTATTACGCCATTTGTTTTAAAAGATAAGTCATTGTTAATGTTTTATTGTTTTATTTTTATGTTTTATTAAAATGCGTCATATATATATATATATATATATATATACATTGAGAAAGCTCGAAATGTAATGTTTTTTTTATATAAAAGGTAGAAAGTCGTGAGGCATATGTAGTAATGTTTTTTTTTTATATACACAGCAGTGTATTGTTGTTAAAAAGACAGAGAGTGTCAATTTGGAAATACACAGCAGCGTATTTTTCAAATAGAGACAGAGAGTTGTTTTTGTTTTGTAATAAACAGAGATAGAGAGAATATTGTAGTGATGTGTGAGTAAGCAGCAAAATTGAAGTTTTTATCCTGTGTATCTAGAACTCAGTTCTGAAGAATTGTAACAGCAGTTTTTTTTTAATGAGATAGAGTTGGTATTTCATATCTCTGTCTGTCTGTCTGAAATTTTATTTTATTTTAAAGTTCTGTGTTGTAAAAGAGGAATTTATATTTCTTCTGTTCTGTTAAGGAATTACCCAGAAAATTCCAACATGGTATCAGAGCTAGTCCAGGCTCTTTGAAGGTTAAAGAAGCTGAAGGAAAGGAGTTCTTTGTTGCAACAGCTTCTCCAGCAGAGTGAAGACTCAGCCAAGAAGAATCCAAAGGTATTTCTCTATACAATTTTGTGTTACTGTTGCAGTACAGTTAGTTAATTTTAAACACACAGTCAAGTGTTTTTGAATCATAGTTAAGAGTGCAGAATGGTTGGAGCCAACACTGGTATGGGTATGGGAAATATCCATCTCCCACAATTTAATGGGAAAAATTATGACTACTGGTCAATAACTATGAGAGCATTATTTGTCTCCCAAGACTTATGGGAATTTGTTGAGGAAGGCTTTGAAGAGCTAGCAGATGAACTTGAGTTTAATATGTTAATTCAGGCAGAAAGAGAGATTCTGAAGAGAAATAAGAAGAAAGACTCCAAAGCTCTTTTCTTTTTGTATCAAGCAGTTCATGAGAGTGTGTTTCCAAGGATAGCAACAGCTAAGAGATCCAAAGAAGCATAGGAAACTCTCAAAACAGCTTATCAAGGCATGGAAAAAGTGAAGACAGCAAAGCTTCAGTTGCTGAGGAGATACTTTGAGACTCTCTGTATGAAAGAGTCAGATACTATTGACTCATTCTTCACTCATGTGATTGGAATGGTCACACAAATAAGATCTCATGGAGAGACTCTTGAAGACAAGAGGATTGTGGAAAAACTCTTGAGAATTTTACCCTCAAGATTTGATGTGATTGTCACCACCATAAAGGAGACTAAGGATCTCACAAAGTTTTCAGTAGATGAGCTACATGCATCACTGATGACCCATGAACAGAGAGTGGGTAGGAGTGAAAACTCATCTCTTGAGCATGCCTTTAAGTCCCAGATGTCTTTCGGAAGAGGAAGAGGGCAAGGCAGAGGAAACAAGAGAGGAAGAGGAAGAAGCCAAAACAGAGGTGGAAGAGACAATCCAGCAAATGCTCAAGGAAGGGGCAGCAATCCAAATCAGCATCAAGGCCAAGGCAGCAACGAGCAAAGTGGATAGCAGAATGTACAAGGACAAAGGTATGATAATTCCGATGTCCAATGTTACCATTGTAAAAAATATGGTCATTATGCTAATGAATGTAGAAAGAAGCAACAAGAAATGGCAAGTAGAACTAGTGTAAATTTCACTAGAGAAAATATCAGTCAAAATAATTTGTTTTTAGCTTGTAAAATGGCTGAAGAAAAAAGTGAGGATTTATGGTTTCTAGACTCCGGTTGTAGTAACCATATGACAAGAAACTTGGCAATGTTTTCTATGTTAGATGAGAGTGTGCAGTCACAAGTCACACTAGGAACTGATAGAAAAGTTTCTGTTATGGGAAAAGGAAGTGTAAATGTTTTAACAAGATTAGGTGCAAAGAAATCCATAACAGATGTTTATTATGTTCCAGGAATGAAATGTAATCTCTTAAGTATTGGACAGCTTGTCCATACGAGATATAATGTTTTCTTTGAGGATGATGTTTGTACTATCATGGACAAACCACCCAGTAAACAATGTATTGTTGAAGTAAAGATGACAAGGAACAGGATGTTCCCTCTCAGAATGAGAGCAAATTTGAAGAATGGTGAAGAGAAAGCAGCAGTTGCACAGGAGACTTTCCAAAGCGAACCAAAAGATGATAATTGGTTATGGCACTTGAGATTTGGACATCTCAACTTTGGAGGTCTTAATTTATTGAACAGAAAAGGAATGGTAAGTGGTTTACCATTGATAGAGAAACCGGACAGCCTTTGTGAAGGTTGTATCTTGGGGAAACAACACAGAGAAAGTTTTCCTTTCGGGAAAAGCATAAGGGAAAAATCACCCTTAGAGATTGTCCACTCAGATGTGTGTGGACCGATGCAAACTCCATCACTTGCTAACAGCCACTATGTGTTAACATTCATAGATGATTTTACAAGAAAAACTTGGGTTTACTTTTTGAAAAACAAAAGTGAAGTGTTTGAAAATTTTCGCAATTTCAAAGCACTTGTTGAGAACCAGAGTGGGCTGCATATCAAAGTTCTAAGGACTGATAGAGGAGGTGAGTATATATCTAAATATTTTCTACATTTTTGTAGAGAAAATGGTATTCATAAGTAGTTTACAACTAGATATACTCCGTAGCAAAATGGAGTAGCCGAAAGGAAGAATAGAACCATAATGCACATGGCAAGGAGCATGTTGAAGGCAAAGCATTTGCCTAATGATTATTGGACTGAAGCTGTACATTGTGCAGAGTATATTTTGAATAGGTGCCCTACAAAAATAGTAATGAACAAAGTGCCGGAAGAGGCATGGAGTGGCACAAAGCAAAGTGTCACACACACGAAGGTTTTTGGATGTGTGGCTTATGCACACATTCCGGATCAACTAAGAAAGAAGTTGGACAGCAAGGGGGAGAAATGTATTTTCATTGGATACAGTGAGGAATCTAAGGCTTATAGGTTATATAACCCATCCACCAAGAAGTTTATTGTGAGCAGGGATGTTCAGTTCATTGAAGAGGAAGCTTGGGATGGAAGCATAGAGAAGACAGTAAATGTTAAACACTGTTTATCTCATGATGAAAATGATGATGAGTTGGCTGAAATACATCCACAAACAGCAACACCAACACAAGAGCAGCAGAGTACACCCATGAGGAGAAATGACAGTTCTTCTCCAAGCACACCACAAGGAGGAAATTCAAGTTCTTCTTCAAGCATTTGTACACCTAATCAAAGAGGTAAGAAATTCATAAGTTTGAAAGATATTTATGAACAAGATATAACAAATGAAGGTATCAATTCTTTGTTTGCTTTATATTGTAATGTTGATGACCCTATTCATTTTGAGGATGCTATTAAATATAGGAAATGGATAGAAGCTATGGATGAGGAGATTAATGCCATAGAAAGAAATAAAACTTGGGATTTGGTTGAACTCCTAAAAGGTAAAGACGTCATTGGAGTTAAATGGGTCTATAAGACCAAGAGTAATGCTGAAGGAAAAATAGAGAGACACAAGGCAAGACTTGTTGTCAAAGGTTATAAGCAGAAGCATGGGATACATTATGAGAAAACCTTCGCACCGTTTGCCATAATGGAAACCGTGAGAGCAGTTCTGTCCATAGCAGCACAAAACAAGTGGAAATTTTACCAAATGGACGTGAAGTCAGCATTCCTAAATGAAGTGTTAATGGAAGAGGTTTACATTGAGCAACCTCTCGGCTATGAAAAGAAATGCCAAGAAAACAAAGTGTGCAAGTTGAGAAAGCTCTTTATGGGATGAAGCAAGCACCAAGAGCGTGGTACAGTAGGATAGATTCATATCTACTCGAAAATGGATTTGAAAAGTGTGAGGGAGAACCCACCCTCTACATCAAAGAAAATGATGGAAAAATATTGATTGTTGTTCTACATGTTGATGATGTTATTTTCACAGGTAATGATGATTATCTTATTGAAAATTTTAAAACAACCATGAAAGAAGAATTTGAAATGACTGATATGAGTTTGTTGAGATACTTCTTGGGAATAGAAGTAGAACAAAATGAAAATGGGATTTTTATCTCACAGGAAAAGTATGTTAATGAGGTGCTTGAAAGATTTAACATGCAGGAATGCAAACCAGCAATCACTCCCACAATGATGGGATTAAAACTCAGCAGAGAGGACAGTAGCAAGGATTTTGATCCTAGTTTATACAAAAGCATAGTTGGCAGCCTCATGTATTTGACTGCAACTAGGCCGGACATAATGCATGTTGTTAGTTTGATTTCCAGATTCATGGAAAAACCAAAGGATGTACATTGGCAAGTAGCAAAAAGAATTTTGAGGTATGTTAAAGGTACAAAGAGGTTTGGTATTTTGTATACTGCTTCAGAAAATTCAGAATTAATTGGTTATACTAAGAGTGATTGGGCTGGAAGTATAGATGATCGGAAGAGCACTTCCGGTTATGTTTTTCATATGGGTTCAGGAGCCATTTCATGGTATTCTAAGAAACAACCCATTGTAGCATTATTTACAGCAGAAGCGAAATATGTGGCAGCTACAGCAGCAACGTGTCAAGCACTTTGGATGAGAAAAATGTTGAAAATTTTATGCCAAGAACAGATAAAAGGGACAGTGATCTTTTGTGACAATAGCTCAGCTATTGCATTGTCTAAAAATTCTGTTTTTCATAAAAGGACTAAGCACATTTACACCAAGTTTCACTTCATACGTGAATTGGTTAACAATGGTGAGATTGTTTTGTAGCACTGCAAAAGAGAGGATCAATTTGCTGATATCCTCACAAAACCATTAGCTCAGAACAGCTTTGAATATTTCAGGAAATGCTTGGGTATGCAGGAAAACCCAGCAGTTGAAATTAAGGGGGAGTGTTGGAATTTAATTTCCAACTGCCTGAATAAATCAGCAAGATAGCAAGTTAATGAGAAGGGACTGAAAGACGGCAGAGTTAAATCTGAGTTGAATATAAACAGGCGCGAGTTGAATGCAGGAGCGGTAGCAACAACTATATTAAACAGCTACCAAATGCATTTAACACAGTATTGAGGCGGCAACACAGCATGGAATACATTAACACAGAGTTGAAGCGGCAGCAGGTTGAGGCGGTTCAACACACAACGCAGAGACCAAGCGGCAGTCCAATTCCATAGGGGTCGATGAAGCCGAGCTGCCAAGAGGAGCGGACCCCCCGAAGCTGCTGACGTAAGCAGGGGCCCACACATTATGCGTTAACAAAAGATCGCGGGTCAAATGTTTTATTACGCCATTTGTTTTAAAACATAAGTCGTTGTTAATGTTTTATTGTTTTATTGTTTTATTTTTATGTTTTATTAAAACGTGTCATATATATATATATATATATATATATATATATATATATATTGACAAAGCCCGAAATGTAATGTTTTTTGTTATATAAAAGGTAGAAAGCCGTGAGGCATATGTAGTAATGTTTTTTTTTATATACACAGCAGTGTATTGTTGTTAAAAAGACAGAGAGTGTCAATTTGGAAATACACAGGAGCGTATTTTTCGAACAGAGACGGAGAGTTGTTTTTGCTTTGTAATAAACAGAGACAAAGAGAATATTGTAGTGTTGTGTGAGTAAGCAGCAAAATTGAAGGTTTTATCCTGTGTATCCAAAACTCAGTTTTGAAGAATTGTAACAGCAGTTTTTTTTTTAAGGAGATAGAGTTGGTATTTCATATCTCCGTCTGTCTGTCTGGAATTTTATTTTATTTTATTTTAAAACTCTGTGTTGTAAAAGAGGAATTTCTATTTCCTCTGTTCTGTTAAGGAATTACCCAGAAAATTCCAACATTCCCACCGGCGTTGTCACCGGCCAAGAACACTTTGCTGAAATCTACATGGCAAGCGAGCCATGGATTGAGAGGCACCCCCTCTGCTACCTCTGCTTGGCAGTGAAGCCATTCAAGGAAACCCAAACAATCGTCATAACCCGTAGGTAGGCGATGCTCCGGCACTTCCCTGTACTCCACGGAGACACATATCACCTTCGCCTCTATAGCGACTTCAGTTATGATAAATTGGTGCGACAGCCTATCTGATACAGAGGGCAACCAAAATTTGCCAGTCTATAATGAGTGCATAAACTCATATTGCTAAGTTGGGATAAACTCATATTTCCGAACCAGATTTCATTTCAAAATTTTGGCACCCAACTCTACATGTCTTGTCCGCCAATTGGGTTCACCCTCTGGAGTCAGAGAGCTGCCGGAAAATGGGGGAGGCGAGCTTGATGCATTCTCCGAGGTCTGCACAATTTAATAGTGGCTAGTAGGGACAGGTATTGATGATCAATGTTATGAGCATGGACATGGCATGGTTATTGGTACTCTTAAAAGAATTAACATTTTACATCTCTGTAATCTATGAACTAGTACTTATAGATTGCAGCCGCGTGGTCTAAAAAGGCCACGTTTTCGCCCAGAATCTCACAATGATTTTCAAAAAATCTGGAATCTTGTTTACAATTGTTAAACGTTAGTATTTTGAGTGTCGTAAGGGTTTTTGATAGTGCTAAATCCATTTCCACTATCAAAAATGGATTCCAAACACTCCAACTCCCCGAGTTTTTGAATTTTAGTTGACTGGATTCAGGAATTTTCTGTGGTCGGGGCTATTTCACTGCCTCGGTAGACAACTCCGATTGTAGCAATCTCATTTCTCGAGAAGGGAGGGAGAGGCTTAGCAAGGAGCTAGAATTCGGATGGCTATGTGAATGATGGAAGACTAGGATGAGAAATCCAGGACAAACCCTTTTATGGGTCCTGATAAAGTTGAAGAGGAGCCTACAGGGGGGCAGTCTTACCTCTTCCACAAGTGCTCGTGAAGTGGTGAAGGGTTTCTCACGTATCTTGTGAGTCCCTGAATATCGCATCGCATCGAAAATAGCTTTTAACAAATCGCAGTCGAATATTTTTAAGTTTAAGTTTTAAAGTTATGTTTTATTTCTTGGGATATGCAATATGTTTTATTTCTTGCGATATGTGATGAGGCTCACAGGTCACAGATATATCACATCGCATCGATTGGAAACGGCGAGTAACAGGTTCTGAGAAGATGGGTAGGGTTCCGAGGGCTGGGGTGAATGGGCGTCTCATGTATCTTGTGGGTCCCTGAAATATTGCATTAGTTCGAAAATATATTTCACAAATCGCAGAATGAAGATTATAAGTCGTTTTAAAGTTATGATTTATTTCTTGCTAAGTGCGATAGGTCTTATTTCTTGTGATATGCAATGAGGTTCGTGGCTCACAGAATATCACATCGCATGGATTATAATTTTTGCACTTGATTTATATGTTTATGTTTATAGTTGTAAACATTCCTTGCGATTTGTGATAAGTTTTCTTATTTTCAAGATTTCAGGCTACCATTTCGAATCCGATAGTTCACTATATTGGAATGCAGACACAGGTTTCATCCGACTATGTATTCCTTTCGTGCTAGACAATACCTACTTCCCCAGGGTTGTATTTTCATTCGGTCCGGTTTTGGCTTTGATCGATCTCAAAATTTCCTCTGGATGGAATGGTTTCTGGAATGATCCTTGAGTGATGCTTGAGTGACTCCTTTGGTTTTCCCGACCATCTTTGGCCGATCGGAGGTCGTCGGTCTTTTTTCAATTTTTTCAGGCGAGGATCATGACTAACAGGGACAGCGGATGAGGGTGATATTTCACTTTTACATACTGCTTTTCTGTACTTTGGATTGTTTTATCCATTAAGGTGATAACGCAATGATGTGCATTTGTGTAAGTCCTAAGCCTGTGATGGTTAATTCCTCATGACCGTGGTGGGTGAGCAGTTAATTATCCGTATTAAAGTCGGACCAATAAAACGGGTGGAATTCCTAGATTATATGGATATGTAGTGGGGAGTTATATTGATCTAAGGTAGGGGAAGCAGATTTTACCAGCCCCATATCTAATCTAGTCCTTGTATTTGAGGGAGGATTTTTATGGTAAATTGGTGGTAGCATTTGACTCGTTTGTACACGTTACATTTGTGACCGGGTGCCGGATTTATTTTTGCAACGGGTGTGCAGTTATTAATGAATGTGAGATTTCATGATGACGTAGTTGGAAAATTTCATTACGGCATCCTATGAGGAAAAGGTCGATGAGACTTTTTTGCATGAGATCAAGGGGGCGGAGGATGGCATACTTCATACAACACATGGGGCGATAACTGAAAATTATGTTGGGTCTATTGCTGCGGATCGTTGTTCTGATGACACTGGTGAATTACTATCTTTCCTTTCCAACCCACAGGGGAAAGATACTCCAAAGCTTTACCATGGCGGTGGGTCAAAGACTTTCAAGCCGGCCGAGGGATGTCGCTTGCTCAGCTTTGAATGCGATGTTATGTGGGAACGGGTGGAAATTCGAAAATCACAGCAAAGTTAACATGATAGATTGGATTTTAAAAGCTTGGGAAAAGCTTCTGGGTTACACTCCGTGGGTTAGAAAATTGGAGAGCGGGTGTTATTGTTTTCATTTTATAAAGGACGGTGATGCTGAGGAGGTGATGAGCCGGGAACGGGTTAATGCCATGTTTCCTAGCCCTACACCATTGGGACGTGGGTTTTCATCGGACGAAAAACGCTCCATCAAACCATCTTCTCTGGGTGAAATTACATGGACTTCCTCTCCAATTTTGGAATAC
Organism: Pinus albicaulis; assembly: GCA_034641835.2. Taxonomy (NCBI): domain Eukaryota; kingdom Viridiplantae; phylum Streptophyta; class Pinopsida; order Pinales; family Pinaceae; genus Pinus; species Pinus albicaulis. The sequence goes on along the minus strand of CM076571.1, from coordinate 126,778,859 downwards.
CACGGTGCTGATAGAGATTGGTGACATCATTGGTAAATGTCGGTTTGTGGACCCAAAATGTATAGGCGTCTTTGACAAGTGGTCAGTGTGGATGCTAGTTGAGGCCTCCTTCGCTGATGCAGAGATTATGCATAAATGAGAGTAGAGCACGTAGAAGGGTGTGTATTTACTTTATCATGAAAATTCTCATCAAAATCATCATTAAAACGACATTCAATTCAACTCAAAATATATATAAAGAAGAGAGAACCGAACACAAACGAAATAATAACAAGAAATTTCATATTCAAACCATTTCTTTCTATATCACTTTGTCTTTCATCCTCACAAAAACCTCATATTTATACATAATTGTGGATTAATTTCCACCCATGATTTTCCCCACCAATAACTCAACCAAATTCTAAAATAGCTTTATCCCTTTTTTGACTCAACTAAGTTCCATTTAAGGAATTCCTAATCCCTAAAATATCTATCCAACCCAACTCCACTCATATTCTCAATTAATTAAGATAATATTTACAATAAACCTCACACTCAGATTTTCCTCTCAATTTATTTAAAATGTGCATAATTTATAAAATAATTAAAAAAACATCATGCCCTAAATCACACAAATAAATAATGAAAATTAGGGAGGATGCTTCTGCACCAACTAACCGCACAAGTTGATATTCAATGGGATGGCGTGGTCTATTGACAGACCCTTGATTACTGGCAGGTTTCGTTCTGCTTCCATCTTTGTCATGAGACAAGCCACCTGATGCAGAAGCGCCACCGTTGGCATGGAAAAGCTAAAGAAGATCGCAGAAATCATGGTCAAGTCCTGGGGATTTATGATGTCTATGACGTAAAGTTTCATCCTCAAAAGGAATCTCCCACTGGTCTATCACACTCCCACGTAAGTTAATTTCTGGAACCCTTTCTGATTTTGTCAACTGTGATGTTTATGTTGATAATTTGGATAGGCTTACCGAAAATCTGGGGGGGATTATGACTGGGTCATCTAACTATCAAGCTGAGAGGGGGACCTATCGGTACAGCCATAAACAAAGTCTGACTCTAAGGCCTAGCCCGGGTTTTGAGCCGATGATGGATTGGCCTCTTTAACCTATCCCTGACCTTAACTCGGATGGAACTTGTGGGCCTAAGTTCTTTGCCTAGAACATAGCCATTGATCTGTTTTCTTCTGTTGATCTGTCATCTTCTCCATCCTCTCTTTTTATGATTCCTAATGACTCCATATCTTCGCGGAATTCCATTTGGAGTGGCATTGAATTGTTGTTGCTGGACCCGGAGGCTAACCTTGCACCTTTGCGGGTGGATACCGGTAAGCCACTGTCTCTATCAATCATCATTAGCCCCTCTTCTAGGTCAAATTTAACGATTCGAAAGGGGAGGGATCGACCTAAGAGGAAAAATAAGTTGGTCTCAATATTGGTTTTGAATGATGACTCTTTAGATGGAAATTTCCGCGATGTTCCTGTATCACTAACCATCGGAAGGGTCCTTAGAGCTTTGACCCCTACTCCTAGGTGTCCATCATGATTCTAGTTTCCTTGAATCTGAGGGGCTTGGGGGGTTACAACAAGTTTGTGTCTATTAAATACTTTTTTATGTGCTCTAAGCCTACTGTAATTTTTATACAAGAGACGATGCAACCCGCTGACAGCACTATCTCGTTCTTTCGTGCTATGCTACCATAGTGGCATATGGTCACGAAATATGCTATGGGGCATTTTTTTGGGCTGGTAGCTATTTGGGACCCCAAATGGGTTTCTCTAAAGGCTTTCAGTTTTTTTGGAGGAATACTACTCACGGGTTTTTGACGTGGTTTTAGTCACAATATTCATCTTATAAATCTCTATGCACCATATAGTGACAGAATATCTTTCTAGAATAAGATGGAGGGGTGTGGACTCTTTCTACTGGAGAATTCCATTCTTGCTGGTGATTTTAATTGCACAATCTTTGAGCATGAAATATGGGGAGATAAGGGAAGGGCTAATCCTCTCTCTGACATCCTAAGGAAAATTTTATTGAATGCTAACCTATGTGACATTCCTTTGACTGTAAATTGCCCGACTTAGTTCAATGGAAGGAAAGAAATAGACTTTATTGGAAAAATAATTGACATAATTATCATTCAAAATAGTCTCAGATCTAATATGGAAGTCATAATAGCAAAAGTGGAAGATATAACGGTTTCAGACCATAGGTCAGTATCTATGGAATGGCAGTTTGAAAGAAGACAGGGAGTAAATTAGTTCAAGTTTAACATAATATGACTGGAAAACAATAATTTTAATGCCTTAATCAAGGATTACATGAAAGGACACAAAAGGGGTGATGGGATCTTGGCTATGGAGCACCTAACGAATACACTGAGGAGACTGAAGAAGGTGGTGTGTACATGGGAGAAGAGGCAGAAAGTCCAAATAAAGGAAAGAATGAAGAATATCATAGTAGAAAAAACACAAATCCTGAAGGAGGTTCAGGAAGGTAGATAGCCAATTGATTTTTGGGATAGACTCAAGACATTAGAATCAGAATACATATCTGATTTATTGATCGAAGAACAGTCATGGAGACTGAAAAGAAGAGCTACTTGGCTCAAGGCTGGAGACAAAAATACTAAATTTTTTCATGCATTTGCATCAGGAAGAAAAAATGTTAATGCCATATGGCAAGTAGAGGTAAATGGGCATTCTGTATGCACAAAAGAAGACATTAAAAGAGAAGCGGAAAATTACTTCTTGGAGCTATATAAGGCAAAGGAGGAACCGAGGATTGCAGGACAGCTCGAATTTCTTGAGGATTTTCCAAAAATGTTTGAGGAGGGAGATCTGGCAAGGATAAAAGAGAAGGTGTGTGTGGATGAGATACTAAAGGTACAAAAATATTTTATTATCAATAAAAGCTTGAGTTCGGATGGATGGACCCCGGAAATTTTCCTACATTTTTTAGAAGTATTCATCAAAGATATTACGGACATGGTGGAAGAAGCGAGGCTATCAGGCGAGACCCATGACGCAATAAACTCAACTTTTCCGACTTTAATACCAAAGAAGAGGGAAAGTTGACATTTAATGATGACAGGCCTATCTCCCTGTGTAATGCATTATATAAGATCATCTCCGAAGTCATAGATGAACAAATGAAGGAAGCACTGTCAAGACACATCACGCCTGAACGGTCGGGATTTTTGCAAAACAGGAGCATTCATGACGTGGTGGCAACAACACAAGAAATCATACATACCATTCAATCCAAGAAGATGGAAGAAGGTATCATGAAGATAGATTTAAACAATGCATATGATAGGGTTGACTACAATTTTCTGAGACTGGCTCTTTTCAAAATAGGATTGAATAGAGATGTTGTTGCATGGATCTTTCGGTGCATAGGTAATACCTCCATGGAAATAATCATAAATGGATCATAATAAAAAAAATTCCACTCAGAGAGAGGGTTGTGACAAAGATGTGCCCTCTCTCCACTTCTCTTCATTTTGATCATGGACGATTTTAGTTTAAAGATTCGAAGGGCCATAGATTTGGAATGCTTCAGAGGCATAAACATCACATCCTAGAGGGAATTCTCACATAGCCTGTTTGTTGATGACGTACTCGATTTTGGAATGCTTTTGAGGAGAAGTTGGGAGTCACTAAAAAACATTCTAAATTATTTCTGCTCTACAATCAGGATGTTGGAAAATGAGGGGAAGCCTTTTATTTACTATGAAATGGGGGACATTGAAGCATTTAAAGAGTTAGGCTCCATGTTTAATTTTAGTATTTCACCTCTAAAGGATGGTTTAACTTATTTGTGTTTCCGAATGAAGCCCATGAACTATACTGCGGAGGATTGGAAGTGGTTAATAAACAAATACCAGAAGAAGATCAATGGGTGGAAATCGAAGTGGTTATCAAGGGGGGGAATATTGATCTTGGCTCAGGCAGTATTACAACAATATACAGTCTACTGGGCACGCCTTTTCATAATTCCAAACAAAATCCTGGAGGAAATTAGAAAGGTCATGGCTCGACTCATATGTAATGGTGGTAGAGAAAACAAGGTTATTAGTCTTGCCTAATGGGAAATCATAGAAAAACCAAAGGAAAAAGGAGGGTGGGGCATTCTTGACCTGGACACCTTCGGTAAAACACTTCTTATAAAATCCATATGGCGATGTTTAAATGTGAAAGGAATTAGGGGTGAGATCATAAAACCCAAATATTTACATCAAAGGGGCGTGGAGAATTTATTAATTATGGGCTTGGAGGATGTTTCAAGCAGGTCTAATATTTGGAAAGGATTTAGAAAGACTTGGACTCTATTTTCTGGGAACATGAAATGGATTTTTGGGGATGGAAACAAAGTCATCATCAAAAAACTAAATTTACTAGGATTGGATCTCAATGCCAATCTAAGCAGGGAGACAGTCTATTGCCTAAATAAAAAGGGTTATTTTTTCATGTGATAGGAAATAAAATAATGGGTGAATGGTGTCCCGAGATGGAGGTAAACTCGAGATATGGAGCTTCCTGGGAAGATGGAAGCAGAATGAAATATTTACACTAAATCTTTAAGAAACATGGGTTTGAAGAAGGAAAATCGGGGCGAAAAGATTTCATCGGGAGGGGTGGGGCAAGTCTATAAATGGACAAATCAAGACTAAGGAGATATACAGTGATCTGATAAAATCAGAATTGGAACATGAGCCAAATAGTCGGTTCAAGGAAATGTGGAAGGTAAATGTTCAAGTGAAAATGATAATTTTCATATGGCTTGTTTGGAAAGATAGAAACCTAACTTGGAAAATTTTACAAAGAAGGGATTGGCATGGACGAGGGATCTACACTCTATGCTGGGAGGAAATCGAAGAAAATCAACACCTTTTCTACAAGTTATCTTTTTCCAGGGAGACTTTAAATTTACTATGCCAACATATTCATTTGTTGATTCCATATTACAAGATGACTGAGGATTGTATAAGATGGTGGTTTAGTAAAGGAAAAAACTTTAGAAATATCCCCATCCTTTTTCACTGGTACCTATGGTGTCGAAGAATCAGGAAGATATTTGAGGGGCTGTCATGCACTCCGGAAAGAATTTGTTTACAAATTACAAAATCCTTGACAAATCTGGAAATAAAGTAAAAGTCGCCTATTTATTTATCAAAGAGATTACTCCCTTTTTAAATACATTACACAGTAGGTTTCTTTGATGGAGCCTCACAAAATCAATGATGTGGATGTGGAGCATGACTCATGTATTCCCCAAGTTGTCATTACAAGATATATTGGAATGGGGGGATGGGGAAAGATATGCGAGAAAAAATGTTGGCTCTGTGGGGTCTTCTATGGTTTGCCAGTTAGTTATATATGGGTAAGCTGTGGGTCTTTGGAGATCCAGAAGTCCTCATCGAGCATATGAACAAAATAACCTTTCTAAATCCAGGACACCTATCACACTAGATGGGGTGGATAAATGACCTAAAAAGAACATTTTCATCTATTTATTTAAATCATATTTACAGGGAAAAGAATAATGAAGCTGATCGCCTATCCAAAAAAGGCCTGACTGTATCCTTTGGAGAAATGTACTATGAGTTATTCAATGCAAATGGACCTGCCACGAGGAGCAAGGTAAATTTTTTGTGATGAATGTCAGATTGGTTGGTTTCTAAGATGGTATGGAATGCAACCATAAATATATATAGCATAAAGGGAAGGACAAAGACAGAGAACATAAAATAAAATGGGACCCTACCTTTGTTTATCTTAGCACTGCTGATAATAAAGGATAGCTACAGGAAATAAAATTTGACAGACGCTCCAGTTTTTAAAGATTTCCAGAACATGGTCATAAATGCTGTATATTGAAAATTATTGTTTTTCCTATTTTGTATTCTGTACAGTATAAAGATATGACCTGGTACAATATATAAACCATTAGTGTTTTTCATCTTGAAAAAACTACATGAACTCTCGAGAGCCAGGATTTTTATGGCCTGGATTTTTCTCAAACATATCGCCCCTTTTTCAATGGCTCTGTTATTTCAAGTATGCATAAGCTTTCCTTACCTCTTGGATACTGATGGAGAGCTTAACTTTTAGAAGTGGCCGGGAACATGTTTATAACACCGTGGCAGGGTGAATTTAAGGTATGTTTATTTTCTTTATTTTTTCAGATTTAATTCCATTTTTTGCATGAAACTAATCATTTAAGTATTTTTATGGTTGAAATGAGAAAATTGCAGGCTTTTCTTAACTTCCCATTTCATCCTTTTCAAAATTTCCCACGTATGCAGCGCAACTGAAGCATCATGAAAATTTTGCCATATAAGCATGAACGTGAAGAATTTTGTCATATGAGCTCTTTGAAATACTTGCATTTAGATTAGTGCACTGAAATGAGATAACTTTGAAAATCCTTTGGAATACTCACAAACCTCCACCACATTAATTATTCATTTGTTTTAATGATTGTCAAATAATCATATTTATCCTCTCTACGCACCTCGATCCCACATAATTGTGGTTAAGTGACGGAGATCATAATTAAGAATAATGAATCCATATGACCGTGACCTTTTACTGCTATTAGACGTCAAGAGAAGGAAGTCCGTCTTGTTGTGCTCCATAACTTTCATATTTTTTCTGCTTCAATAGTCAACACTAGTTTTCTCCTTCAACTCTCACAGAAAGAGAGGTTCCACATCATTCCATAGCGAGATCTTCCAAAGTTATAAGTAGGCTCCTAATTTTAGTATGACTCACTCTGAATCGGTCTCTACCATTATGATTTCTCAAGAATGAACTTAGGTTGGTTGATAGTTTGATGCAGATTTATATTTTTCTTATAAAGTATAATTTTGTATTTTCATGTGTGAGAGAATCCAACCACATTTTACTTAAAAATTCACTATTCACACATAGTTTGTTGCAGATTTATATTTTAGCCTATAGAGAGCAGTCTTGTATTTTCATATGTGTGAGAGTAAAAATTCACCACTCTAAAGGCATCTGTATTCTGTTATGAACTTTGCAGATGTGTAAGACTTCTTATTACTAATTTCATATATGAAATGTACAATGGTTATTCAATTTTAGAATTTGTATTAATTTAGTTAAAATTAAATAGTATTTTTAATGTTCTTAAAAAGAATTATTAAATTAATTTTCAAATAAATATGGACTATTAATTTTATTTATTTATATTTTAATGGTGTAAAATATTATTAATAAAATATAAAGAAATATTTAATATTGATGTAACATCCTAACCTTTATAAAACTACTCAATAAAAAAAGAAAAATTAATACTTATTTTATTTTCCGTAATTAGAATTTACGACAAGTTACATAATTCATTCTGTCTATAAGTTTTAAAAACAAATTTCATGGTCATCGACCCATATGTATATGTTAAACGCAACAAATTATATTTGTAAACTTCAATACCCACATGATTAAATAAAGTCCCCATGATGATTAATATTTGATTTAAGCTTTGGAGAAAGAATCTCATTGGGTTCTCAAAGTCATTGGACATAATGCTTAAAAGAAAACTTTGTGTTAACTCCACTTGACTCTTTGTTTTAAATGGCAGTTAGCTGGCATGTCAGTCCTATTAAATTCCACAGTACATGGCCTTAACTCGTTTAACAGTTTCCGGATTTCCTTCAGATCTTTCGCACCTTTCAATGGTAATCCTTGATCCTTGCCATTAATCCTTGATATGATCTATGGTTATAGTGCTTTGATGGGAGATCTGACTTAACTTTTCCAAACCCTAAGTTTTCTTGGGAACTCCATCTTACGACTCATTTATCTCGGCGTGCTTGACTTTTGTAAGAGTTAAACCTATAATTTTCAAGGATTTTTCATGCTCGGGCTGAAGCTATGTGGAGGGTTAAACTTGCTACCAGTCAATGGTCTAGTTCATTCCTCCAAGACATTATAAGGTGACATTCTTCTGTATAAATTTTAGCCTCTCATCTGCCCATGGTGATATCATTTCAACTAGATTCCCTCTTCCCGACATGTTTAGCCTCTCATCTGCCAATGGTGATATCATTTCAACTGGATTCCCTCTTCCCGTCGTGCACCATCTGGTGAGAATTAGTTCTGTAATATCTCTGAATATTCATTTATTTATTTTTCTTTATTGTAATGAAAGGGGTTCAAATAAACACATGGATGTTAAATATTTTAAAATTCATGTCTTCTGTAGGATATCCACATGGGAAACTTCTTCTTACAGGTAATGTTTCAACCTTGTTTTACCACAGAGGTTTTTCTTCTTTTAGTTTTGGCAATGGTATCTTACAGATGTCCCTTTTGTTAATCTCGACAGGTCAGTATTTAGACCCCAAACTCTGTGGTATGGAGTCTACCAGACCTGTGCTACAATAACTCTTCAGCCTTGGCTAATACCCAGCTTTTCTATCTCTCTAGGTACCCTGGCCAACTGGAGCTACTGCTCTAGACTCTGGCTTCCATCGATTTTCTAGCACTAAAATTTTATTAAAAAGCTTTCGAGGGGATTATAAACCCTATAGTCCAGATTATTGTTTAAGACTAAAGTCGGTCTAGAAGCATGATGTTAATTTGTTTGTTTGAAGGACTTAAGAATAGAATCTGTAAAGTTTTACCAGGACTTTTATCATTGTAAGAAAGAGTATATTTGGCTTGACTTAGGTTTTAACTGTTAAGTCGTTTTCAGTTCTAATGAATGTTGTAAGGTTTTTCTTTTGAGTTATGTATCACAGTGGTTTTATAACAATTTTCCCATTTCAGAAATGAAAGACTTCTTTATAATACGCATATTATGTAGCTCTCTTATATAGCCCTTCCGCGTAGATGACTATGCTGTAGAAGTTTAATATTCCGCATGGAAGAGTTTATCATTTCTTTGTGTCTCGTTTTTCTAAAAGAAACTTCTAGTTATTTCTCTTCCATATTGTTCAGGACTTCGTTACGTATTTGTTGGTTGTCTATCAAATTTTTCTTTAATAGATTATAGCATTTTTTCGATACTATATTTGTCCTGTATTTCTTAATATCTGCGTAAGAAATCTGGAATGGAAATTTACATAGTTTTGGTTTTTCTATGTGATATAATACTCTTTTCTCGAATGAAAATCACCGTAGAATCATTCAAATAAATTCTTTTAATATTTATGTTTAGTATTTAACATTCTCTTGGTGTCCGGACCACCATTTTCCAAAGTTTGTGTATAGTAAATATCAACAGAATGAACAAAGTGTCTTAGGTAGGGCATTGCCACAACCTAAGACCGAAAGCTCTAATCTTTACGAAAAACTACTTAGAATGCATTTTGGTTTTCCTAATTTTTCTTCCTGGTATAGAAGCTGTATATAAAGAGCCATATTCTTAACAGACATTTTTCCCTTATTCTTAACAGACATTTTTCCCTTTTTTTTAATAACTCACAGTTTTTCCTTTTAAGTTATTTTAAACCTGTAAATAAAAATATCATCTGTAAATACATAAACTCATAACTGCAGAATCAATTACTGTTTATTCAAGCACTTTTCACAGAATACTTGAACATATCCTATTTACAGGTAGAATATGTTTATCTGTGCATTCGAATGATTTTTCTTTTCATATTGTCAGAATACAAATACTTGCAGAACCAACATTTCTATTTTAACAGAATACAACACCTGTGTACTCAACAATTAACTCTGCAAATATTTGTATATAAATCAAATGCAAAATAACTACTTTTACTTATCTGTATTATTTTGGCTTAAGCTATGGTCCTTCCAACCATCAAGTGAGGCGATTATGTCCTCTACTTGCCTCTACTTCCCCCCTAGCTCCAGACTTGGATGACACGAGTTAACAGTGGATTCACTTTTTGTTGTGACCTCGGGATAGCCAATCCAGTCAATATCATAAAGTCTAGTTTTCAGGTTTTCTGAGTGATTTTTCCACTGGTCACAACCAATTCTAGAAAATTCCTCAACCTTTTTCTTACTAGAACATAACCCCTACTCCTCCCTGGGATCCATCTTTATCCTCAGTGGAGTAGGTAACTGTCTTCCAACTGTCCCTAGCCACTTACAAATTCCTGGAAACATTTTTACCATCAGCTTTATATATATATATATATATATATATATATATATATATTTAAAGAAATTATTTCCATTAATTAATTATTCCTAATTAATTAATTAGAAAACAAATAACTTTTAGACAACAGTAAGTCTTTATTCCTAACACAATATTAAAAGTATTGTCTTTTAACTAGTTAACACTAGTTAACCTGAATGAAGATGTCACAATTAATTTTTTTTACATATTTTATATGTGTTTGTGGATTTATATTTTCTTAAATATATTTAGAAAAATAAGAGAGATTATCATCACATATTTAGTGATATATTTTGACATTAATTAATTAATTTATTTTAATGGACATTGAGATGCAAAGAAGTATATATATATATATAATTTACTTTTAAAGTTATTAAATTTTGGAAAAAGTTAATACAAAAGTTCAAAGTTTCTATCTTTTGCCAAAATGAGTAGTTTGTAGTATATCCACTCATATTTGATTTTTTTAAAATATAAATATTTACAAATATTTCAAATCAAAATTCTATTAAATATCAATTATTGATAATAAAAATGCTAGACACAAACTATTTTTAACATTGTAATTTTATTCCATCAGGGTTTGGGCTCGTGGCTAGCGGATGCTTGCTAAGGCATTTGTGCTGTTGTGCGGGTCACGAGTTCGAGTCTCAAATAAACCAAGGGCTGTCATGGCGGGAACGGTGGTTCCTCCAAGGAGTATAGGGGTAGCCAGCGGGATTCGACCTCATGTTACGCGAGTACGACACTACTGCAGATGTCGATTCTGCTAGCACGAATAAAAATATTGTAAATTTTAATAATCTATATTTTAAAGTGATTAACATTAATATTACAACCACAAGTTTGAGAATGTGCACTGGAATATCCTCATCAAATTAGTCATTCTCTTGAGCATGCTAGGGGGAAGAGGTTGACAACCTTGTCTCCTGCTACCCCGTCTCCCTTTAGCTCTCTCTCACCATGGTTATCAAAATGATGAAATGCCCTATGGTTCTTTGAAGTTTCATGTAGATCGCAGCAGGTCCAAACCACCAACAATCAAATTCTCTCAACACCGAGAGAGTGCCCGAAGGAAAGTCTGGTTCAATTATGCCTAACTCCATGTTGTGCACTGGGCATAAATTCTCTGTCCTCGAGAGAGCTCATGAAATTGCTACATTGAATATGGATTGAGGTGAGGTCCATTCCCACGAATTTTTCATGCAACGGGAACATGTGTCAAGTACCTTGCATGATGATTGTCACACACACTAGCATTCAAGAAGCTTTCCTTTTTATTATTAATTTAAAGGAAACACATTTTTAGAATATATATATATATTCGCCTCGAGAGAGGTGAAAATATAAACAAATGATCCTTCATGAAAGTTGAATTTCCCTTCATGAAAATTGATGAATGCATCAATATATCTTCCCTTTGAAGGAATGAATCCATGAACGAATGGATTCCCCACTTTGTTTAGAATTTTTTTCTTTGCAACCATATATCGGTTGTGTGGATGTGCACCTAACTAGTACAACTACCCTGCGAGTGTAGTCCATCATACTCTAACCTTTTATCCTTTTTTTTTGCATATTTTTCCAAGCACTTATGGTTGTAATATTTTTTATTTAGTTGAATTCAAGATATAATCATCTCATTTAGGGCACACCACTAAAATTCCCATGATTGGAATTAATAACCAACTTCCTCCAACTTCCGAGGAAATGCTCCTCGAGTTTCGGAATTTGTGTCCCAATATTTCAGCTAATTTTAATTTAACAAACTTAGATACATTATTTACACCATGATAATTTTCCAAGGGATGTCACACATTCAAAGTATTATTTGATAATTTTATAGGATCGTAAAAAATATTTCATTCATGTATCTTGTTCAAGTAACTATAAACCACTTTCATGAACATGAAGGCATTTTAGAGTTCTTCATTGCACGGTGACCAATCTAGGTAGGGGTGATAAACATGTATTGTAGAACTCTTGATTTCTCTATTATGTACTTGCATTCTTAAAATGGGTGTGTACATGCTCAAGGGTAGCTTCCAAATTGTCACATTTTTTAACAAGAGGTTGCACCACAAGAGCGTCTTCATCAAGAATTTGTTCACCAATCATCTTTCTAATTTCATCTACACAATAATCAACTCCAAGCAATTTCATTATGATCTGATAATCCTAAGAAAATCATTATAATGGAATATTCATTAAAGGTTCATCAATTGTGTTATAAATTAGATTCTCCTTTCCTTAAAATTTGTATATTGCTATACCTACAATGGAATTTCCTCTTGATTCAATGATATTTTCTATGGTTTTTTTTTTCCTTATAAATTTATTTTCTAACAATAATGGTTCCCCATGTTTGAATGGATTGTAATTACAATGAGAAAAACAAATTTATTCCAATCACAAATAAAGATATAAATTGTCGTGTAGTTACACAATTTTCCTACAATTATACAAGAAAATGAATTTTGTGTTCCTTGATGTGAAGTCACCAGATTAGGCAATATGTTGGACATGATGAAGATTTAGTCCCACCAAGATTCAAATATATATATATATATATATATATATATATATATATATATATATATATATATATATATATATATATATATATATATATATATATATATATATATATATATATATATTCAAATTTAATAAAAAAAATATTTTTAATATAGAAGTGGATTTCCCTATACAATACTAATTTTTGATATATTCAATTCTATCAATTTAAAATTATTAATGCTGGATTTCATTTTCCAATAACTAATATCTCTTCACATTATTTTTAGAGGCCATAAAAAAGAAAATTTTTAGTTTACAATATTTATAATGGATTCTCAAGCAACATTGTTCATAAAGGAATTTAATGCTAAAATGAAAGCTTAAGGATCAAGATTTAGCATAAAGCAAACAACATTAAATATTGAAATCATCACAACAGACTCTCATGCTTGCAACATTTAATAATATTTACATATCACAGTGATATTATGATTTTCACCAACCTGATAATCATAATAATCATGTAATCATATAATAAGGCAGTAGGTTAGAATTACACAGAAAAACAACCCAAAAATCTCATAAAAATAACAAAAAGATAAGAATGAAGATTATAAACTGAGATGTGCAATTAAGACACATCGTTCTAACATCTATCTTGCCATGTGGTATAACAATCTTTCGATCATTGAGGGCAAGTCACATGGATATATATTGGCCAACACAAGGAATATATATTTTTCATTTCAACTCACTTCACTTCTCCACATCATAGCATTGTATTGATTCGAACAATTTGTATTAGAGTATATCTTATACTACAATATTTTCTAAGTTTACTCCACAATAACATCATCACTAGTAGGCTAAATGGGAGTGATAATACCTTATATCTTATTGTTAGAGTAATAAACAACTAGCTATATTAAATAGTTTTTCTTAGATAGTAGCATTTAGAATTCAAGAGCTAAACTTTAGTTCTTAAGCATATCTTTCTAAAACTTGGAAACTTATTTTTATAATTATATGTTTTTAAATTAATTGAGTTGTCTTTAAATTTGAAAGTATGCACCTCTTTCACTTTTGATATGAAGTTAAGGGGAGTAAATTTAATTGAACAATTTAGGTAAAACAACCCATTTGTTGATAACTTAGGATCCTATGCTATCATAAAATGTAATTAATAAATATTAAGTAAAATGTAATATCCATTTAAAATTTATATACTCATAATACAAATACAATAAGGTATTCTTACCTTTCTTATTTTTGAAAAACTTAAAAAATATGTCTAAACATATTAATGTTAGTCACTTTAAAATATAGATTATTGAAAAATAATATAGATTATTAAAATTTTCAATGTTAAAATTAGTTTGTGTCAAACATTTTGCTTATTAAGATTTGATTTTTAGAAAAAACTTAAAAACACAATTTTATTTAATTAATCCATATTTAATAACAAAATATAGGAATTTTGAACTTTTATAAAACTTTAAAAGTAAATCAGATATATATATATAATCTTTTTTTTTTCTAAACATATTTCAGAAAATAAAATTCCACAATTTCACACACACGCACACATATATATATTACTCCATTAAAATATAAATAAATCAAATTAGTAATCCATATTTAATTGAAAAATAATTTAATAATTTTTTTAATATTAAAAATGCTATTAATTTTTTGTTAAATAAACCTTATATATTTCATAGAAATGTTACTACCAAAAAGTCCTTTGAAATAATCATAAACATCCACCACGTTAATTATTCTTATGTTTTAATGGTGGTCAAATAACCATATTTATCCTCTCTACGCGCCTCGATCCCATAGAGTTGCGATGAAGAGACTCACAGTTGGTAGTCAAATGTGGTCAAGAGACTCACACGTGAAAAAAAAACATGTTTTCTACCAGTTAAAATATAAATCTACAACAACCTATTTGCTCACAGGTGTGATTTTAAAGTAGTAAATTTTGAAGTAAAATGTTGTTGAGAAAATACAACATTGTACTACTCTAATAAATTAAAATATAAATCTACAGCAAACTATCAGCGAATAGAAGTTTATTCTTCAGAAATAATAATGGCCAAGACCCAGTAGGAGTGAGTCATAGTAAAATTAGGACTTCACTGGTAACTTTCGGAAATCCGCTATGAAATGATGTGAAACCTCTCTTTCTGTGATTGTTGAAGGAGAAAAATCCTCACGGTTGAAACAGAAAAACCATGAAAGTTATGCAGCACAGCACCGCGAGCTTCCTTCTCTCGAAGTCATATGTGTTGATTATTCTCAATTATGACCTTCCTCACTTCATCGCAACTCTATGGGATCGAGGCGCGTAGAGAGGATAAATATGGTTATTTGACCACCATTAAAACATAAGAATAATTAACGTGGTGGATGTTTATGATTATTTCAAAGGATTTTTGGTAGTTTATTCATTTAGGTGGATTAATTTAAATGCAAGTATTTGTATTTCAAGGAGCTCAGATGACAAAAATTTTCCTACCGTTCACGATTATCTGGTTATTTTTTCAAAATACTTTAGCCGCCCTGCGCACCTCGGAAATTTTGAAAAAGATGAAGCACAGAGTGTTTAGGCCTGAGAACTTGAGATAAATCTGCAGTATTTGCATTTCAACCACTAAATGATTATTTTCATACACAAAATGGAATTAAATCTGAAAAATGAAAATAAGCATACCTTAAATTCACGTTATCAGTGTTATAGATTCATACTGCCACCGTGTTATCAACCTGCTTCCCGACCACTTCTAAAAGTGAGGCTCTCTATCAGTATCCAAGAGGGAAGGCAAGTTTATCGATAGTTGGAACAGTGAGCCATTGAAAAAGGGGCGCTATGTTTGACAAAAGTCCAGGCCATAAAAATCCAATGTTCTTGTAGCTATGCGCGGCATTTTGAAAATTCAAAATTTAAATTTCAAATGGTAGTTAATCCATACTTTAAAGCTTTAATTGCGTGCATGGTCTGGGGTGACGGCGACGTATGGGGTTTGTTTCGGCGGTCATTGAAAGTTTGGCTATGGTGTATGTATTACCATCGACAAAGATGTCACGTCAATTCTAAAAAGTCGGCTATTCCATTTCATACCATTAATGCTTATTTTACAAATCATTATATAGGGGAGAGTTGTCTAATGTTGTGCAGGGACCAGTGATTGTTATAGTACTGGTCCCATCAACCCACCAAAAATAGATATATGTGCATCCAATAATTAAATATAAAGAAATGATTTGAAGTGCAAATATATATTAAATTAGGTCCAAAATTTCCCAAGTCATTGACTGGGCCCACCACAACTGTCCATAAACAGCCCACAACTGTCCATAAATAGTTTAATAAATATCAAGATTACAAATCCTATCATATCAACTCAAAAACTCATAAAACCATTTTTCCTTCCAAAATGGTCAAGTCAATAAGTACAAAAAGAGAGTCACTTCAACCCATCTCATTAGCCCTGATGCTGTGTTAGAGAAGTAAATATCAATACATGCACATAATAAAAAGAAATGTTAACTGTTGTATAATTCAACATTTAAACACATTGTGTTCAATAAATGGCACCCACCCAAAACAACATTTAAAACCACTGTGTACAATAAATGACACCCACCCAATAAATTCAATAAATTATTTTCCATTAAAACAGATCAAAATAGATCAAAGCACATGGATCAACAAAAACAAATTCCCAGCCATTGGATCACATCAAATTCAATCTTGATCACACATGCAAAATGAAGCCATTGCAATCCATGGCTATCATTGTCGCCAATTAAATTCAAGTGCAAAAAACTATAAAAGGAGTTCAACCACTGCTGAACATTCAAACTATTCACTAGTTCTGGAGACAAACCAACACAGAACATTTCAAAGTATAATCAGGTTAGTTTTCTCAACAATTTTCTTACAATTTTATTTTAATTTCTGATTCTTACACTATTATTTTCATTTTTGAGCCTTTATTTTAGTTGTCTTACAAGTCTTTATATCAGTTTTATTTCAGTTGTCTTACAAGTCTTTATATCAGTTTAATTTTCTGAACCCAATGAGAGATTGAATCATCCTAAATTCACTGATAAGTTTCTTCGCTTACAGATTAGCATTAAATAGAAAACACATAGATTTCTTACTTATGCTTAAACCCTCAGTTACTTATGCTCTATAGATTTTCTGTAGTCTAACACAATGGGAAAAAAATTTCCCATCCTTTCAGCACAGTTAAATCATCTATTAGTTTTTAAACATTCGTTAGTTGTTATATTATGATCTGTGTATTGTTTGAGGTGAAGACTGCATGATTTTCTAGCAGTAGTAATCCATTTTACATTTAAGCAAACAAAATTTGTTTGAGCCACTGACTCATGAATATTCAGTTTGATAATGCATTTACATTGATCCTGGCCTTGATCTTATATATTTTTTTTTATATGGTGCTAATTGTTTACCCTATCCAAGCTAATAAAATTTTTATGCTAGCAAAGGTTGCCTGGATAGCTGATAAATGCAGACTTAAATGATATGTGCTATAAGATAGTCTTAGCACAGTCAATTTCTATAAATAGCAGCAATTTCTTAACGGCAGCTGGATTCTAGATTTAAAGCTGTTTTAATAAGCAGACACAGGAGAGGGGTTAGTATAGTAGATTTTTTAACTGTAAAAGTAATGCTATAGACTCACAAGATAAGACAGGATTAAGAAACTCTTGTTTCACATTTTCACTGAAACAAAAACTCTGACATAAAAAGAGGAAAAAGACTTATAGAAAAAATATCAACATACCACAAAATAAGTTTAGTATTTTTTACATACACTCATCTACACTGATAGTCCCCATATAACAGAAGGATAAAAGGTCAGACAAACTAGCAAACTCACCCACCACTCAACCTCAAAGACCTGACAACTTTTGTTATAAGTTTATTATTATGTTTACAAAATGATCATGCATGTTTCTATTAAATGATAATAAAAAACAAAACATAACAAAAAACAAAACATGACTAGTTGAGCATATAAGCCTGTGGAAAATATTTGAGCATGAGTAGATGAGCATTAGCTGATCATAGGAATTAAAGATGACAAGATAGAAAATAAGAAAACTGTAACAGAAGGAAAGGCATTCAGAAAACTCGGGCATGAACACACAAACTAATTGTAAACTGTTATAAATTGTTATAAATGGGAAGAGATGATGTTACCAGATGATGTTTGGCTTGTATGAAAGAATTCTGTTCAATTATTCTTAACTAAATGCATGCAATAATTCTGCAGGTAGTTGCATCCATGGCAAGAGTGAGTTATGTCGCTCACACAAGGAGAAGTGGCAGAAAAGTGACCAGGGGTGCCCAACTGCGATGCACCTCATCAGATGAAGAAAGAACAAGTGATGTCAATGTCACCAATGCTCCAAGAAATGTTGTTGACGATGACCATGTAGCTGAAGCTGATGTTGTGGCACCATCAGCCACAGAGCCACCGTCAACCACAGTCCAAGGTGCATTTCAACTAAAAAGATCAGAGCCATAAGAGGTTGGAAAAAAGAAGAAATGTTAGCTGCAATTGACGACATAGAGTTCAATGGATATTCTGTTCGGGCATCTGCAAAGAAGCATACTATTCCCCCTTCATCAATACATTATTAGATAAATGGGCTGACTCACACCAAACGTAAAGGGCCTGTTACAGTTATGACTGAGGAGGAGGAGGTCGAGGTGGTTGAGTGGTGTAAAGAAATGGCCCAATTGGGACATGGGCTAGAGTTGATACAACTCAAATCTACAGTTGCTCAAATCTGTCAAGGGAGGCCAAACCCATTCAAAGATGGGTTTCCTAGTAAATAATGGTGGTTTGGGTTTAAAAAAAGGCATCCAGACCTTGTATTGCGTACAGCTGAGGGCCTTGACAGAGACAGAGCATTAAATTTGCGCCCTACAGTTGTATGTAAGTTCTATGACACTCTTTCTAGTGCATATGATAAACATTCTTATGCTGCAGACCATATATGGAACTGTGATGAAACAGGTTTACAGGCGGGAAGGAATTGTGGCATGAGGGTAATTGCCAAAAGAGGTAGCCGAAACGTGCCAAAGATTTTTCCTAAGAGCAGGGAATGGATAACCATTTTATGTTGTGTCAATGTAATTGGTGCTTCGATCCCAAGATTTTATCTTTTCCAAGGTAAAAATCAGTTGAAAAATTATATACAAAACTGTGAACCTGGAGCATGCATGGCTACACATCCCCATGCATGGATGACTAAAGAGCTTTTTTTAAATTGGCTTTGCCACTTTTCTGCATCTGTTCCAGGTGGTGTCTCACCTAATAACAGACACCTGTTGATATTAGATGGCCATGGAAGCCACATGGCTCTACAAACAATTGAAGAAGCATACAATTTGGGCATTGACCTTTTAACATTGCCCGCTCATACCACTCACAGATTGCAGCCACTTGATGTTAGTGTGTTTTTCCCTTTCAAGAACTATTTCAGGTCAGAACGTGCTGCATGGATGGCAAAGAATCCAGGGGTTGAGGTCAAAAGGTTCGAGTTAGCAGAGCTTGCAAGTAAGGCTTTTAAAAGGGCTCTGACACCATCAAATATCAAGGCTGGCTTTAGAAGGATAGGAATATGGCCACTAAATTATGATGCTTTTATGCATGATACTGCTTGTAGCCAAGCTTTCCATGTGGATGGTCAGGAAGAAAGACATGAAGTGGAAGAAGAAGTAAATGAACATGATGATGTGGTTGCAGCTGATAATATAATTTCCCTCTCTCAAGGACAGTTATATGCTGATGATGATGAGCAGGTATGTGAAACACAGTATACTTGTCAACAAATTGATGGCAACACTGTTGAAGATGCAGTTGAGAATGCAGACATTGTTGAAACAGAAATTGCTGATATTGTTAATGCAGATTTAGTTCAAAATGAAAATGCTGATATTGTTAATGCAGAAAATGCAATTGCTGATATTGGGCATGAAATTGAAAATGACCAATTGACATTGCCTAGCCAAGTAAACCCACCATCATGGCTGGCAGAAAACACGATTAATTTGAATGCCCATAGTGTCTCAAGAACCAATGAACAAAGCATGAACATGCCTTCACAAGTGGCTGAATTGAATAGTGAAATTGTTCATTTTTTTGTGGACAATAGATCAATGGAAGAAGATGGAGGACATAATGAGGCAGCAGATGAAGAGAACAATATAGTTCAATCAAGTGCCACATATACTGAAGTGCCAAGCAATGACATGCAGGTGGGAGGGAGGGATAAGTTACTTGGGCGGTTCTTAAAGCTACCAGTAGAAAGAGTGTCAATGAAAAAGAAGCAAGGAACAACCAGTAGTCTTCGTTTGGGGCGAAGTTCACAGTTACTCACCTCTGAAGACTATATAAATCTCCTTGTTGAGTCTGAAAATAAGAAAATGGAAATTCAAGAATTAAAACAGAAAAAAAGAAGAAGATCAAGCCAAGGAGAAGAAGGCAGCAAGGGCTATTGCAGCACAACGTTGAGCAGATGAAAGGCTTGAAAGAGAGAGAGCAAGGCAAGAGAAGGAGAAACAAAAACAAATCTCAAGATAGGAAAAGGAAACAAGAAAGGCTCAACAAATGCTTGAAAGGGAACAAGTGTTGACTCATATGGTTGACATAAATGCAAGAACAGTTGATGAGAATGAATCCAGGAACATGTCCAACACATTGGACAACATTGCAAATAATACAACATTATTCCAAGACCTCATAAACATTCAAGTGCCTCACTATCAAAATCGGGGTTTACCCACTTGCCTTATTCCTACCACAGGAGGTCTGAATTCAATGTATGCTCAACACACACCTCCACTTAACGCAAGTGTGAGGTACAGGTACTCAATTCCTCCATGGTTGGAAGGGACAAATTGGTCTCAATTATATGGCAGCAATCAACCACCACCTAATCAAGCCTTCTTAGGAAGGCCAACCTACTTGGCTCAATCAGGCAACTCAGGGTTTGGCACTGAAGATTCTCAAGGCCATAAAGAATAGGAGTGTTAGATGTTTTTAGATGTAACAACATTATGATGTGGATTTTTGGATGGACTATATGTTTGGTTTCAAATCGGTGATATGTTAGAATGATTGTGATAGGGCTGTCATATTGACATTTTTGAAGACTATTTATGAAGCAAGATATCTTCCCAGCCATACTTTTATCACTTCCTATGCTTAAGGATATATCTGAAATGTAGAAAAACACATAGTGAATGTAATTTTGTTTTTCATAATTAAATCATTTTTTTTTAGGAAAATAAGGTAGCCTAATAGCATAATCAAAACCAATTTGGTTATATCTACCTAACATGAGATGTTAATCTAAGGGTTCAATAGATAGAATCTCTTCGTACATCATTATAGGCAGCTAGTTGGATCCATTACCCAACTTCTATTTGTTGGGATCATCTCAAACAAGACTCCCAAAGTATGAATTTTGACGCCCTACTCTCCATATCTTGCAGTGTTTGATAAAGTAAATACTTTTTATCGTTCCATTTCGGGAATCCATGGCGCCATGGCGGCTTGTACCAGGGATTTCTAAGATCCAAGTAAGACACTTAAAGTGTTTCTGGTAACACCGAATTATTCTACCAGAAACACTTTAAGTGTCTTACTTGGATCTCAGAAATCCCTGGTACAAGCCGCCATGGCACCATGGATTCCCGAAATGGAATGATAAAAAGTATTTACTTTGTCAAACGCTGCAAGATATGGAGAGTAGAGCATCAACAGTTATGGAGATTAGGGCGTCAAAATTCATACTTAAGTATATTGGACTTTCATATCTTAATAGATCTCAGATTTGGACTAGAGATTTGGACTTGGACTAGAGATTTGAACTTTTGACACCCTACTCTCAATATTGGACTAGAGATTTGGACTTTAATATCTTAATAGATCTCATATTTCCTTTCTACCACACTAAGTATAATTCATAATTCATACTTCAGATTTCCTTTCTACTACACTAAGTATAATTCATAAATAACAGAACTACAACAATGCAAAACAGAAATGAACAATGCAGTCTGCAATGCAAAACAGAAGCATATGGCAGCAATCAACCACCACCTAATCAAACTTTCTTAGGAAGGCCAACCTACTTGGCTCAATCAGGCAACTCAGGGTTTAGCACTGAAGATTCTCAAGGCCATAAAGAATAGGAGTGTTAGATGTTTTTGGATGTAACCACATTATGATGTGGATTTTTGTATGGACTATATGTTTGGTTTCAAATCAGTGATATGTTAGAATGATTGTGATAGGGCTGTCATATTAACATTTTTGAAGACTTTTTATGAAGCAAGATATCTTCCCAGCCATACTTTTATCACTTCCTATGCTTAAGGATATATCTGAAATGTAAAAAAACACATAGTGAATGTAATTTTGTTTTTCGTAATTAAATCATTTTTTTTTAGGAAAATAAGGTAGCCTAACAGCGTAATCAAAACCAATCTGGTTATATCTACCTAACATGAGATGTTAATCTAAGGGTTCAATAGATAGAATCTCTTCATACATCATTATAGGCAGCTATTTGGATCCATTACCCAACTTCTATTTGTTGGGATCATCTCAAACAAGACTCCCAATCTAACCTAACATCTCACTTTAACGTGGTCGAGTGCTTCTCAAACATTGTACCGAGGTTAAGATATACTTTACCAACATAAGATACTAAAAATCATTAGAATCGAGAGTAATTTCTTAATTAATTATATGAAGTGCTCCAAAACTGTAAAGTTGAAACACATGCTACATCAAGCTGTCTGTAGTATTGACCCCATTTAACATCATCGCAATACATCCACTTTGTCATGGATGAGAAATGTACAAAATGGTTATACGGCATGCACTCTTGTCAACTACAGGGCTTAGCTGGAGTATGCTACAAATATGTATTTTGAAATAGTAGAATAATGTTGAGAAGTCATTTGGATTTACTAAAAGAAGAAAGAAATGTCTCTAAAGGAAATTTTAGTAAAAGAAAAATGTCTCTAAATGTCTCAAAGTGAAAATGTTATATTCACTAGTTATTCACTAGATTTCGGTGTGAAATGTCTCATGTTATATAAACTAGATTTCCCATGCATGGGGTGGAAGTGACACTTAACAACATGAATAAACAATGGCAGCAGAAGTGACACTTAACAACATGAATAAGCATTGAGTGAGCAAAATCAAAAGATTTGATTTCCCCGAGTTCAAACATGAAGCTTATGAACTTAATTCACAACTCTAGAAACAACAACATATTCTTTGCGATAAGTTAATTTTAATGTAGGTGAAATGCAAACTCATTAATGCTCCATAGCAAGGTTTTTTAACACTTTACCTATTCTACTCCACTCCAATACTTTACCTATCGTAGTCCACTCCAATCCAAAAAGGAATAATTAGAAATTGCAACATGTGTTCCATAGCCTGTGCATTTCTGTGCATGTCAAACTATTCTTTAAAGAAAAATATGTCATGATAACAATATCTAGAACAACAAATTTCCTAATCTAAAACTCAACTTAAAGAACAAATTACCTTAGTCAATAGACAACATTCTGTATAGATCAAAAGAATCATTGAACAGTTAAAAGAATTACAACAAAGCATTGAGTGAGTATCAGGGATCCATGACAATTTGATCCATTACAATATGAAGCACTTCTATCAGGGATCCATGACAATTTGAACTTGGAGCAAAGGCATAGTATTGCAAGGTGTGGAGGAGAAATTACTCTGCAGAACCCAACAAATATATTTTCTTGGGATGGGCAGAAGCAGATGAATGATCAGGGAACCTCGGGTGGAAGATCACCTTATATTGGCATTGAAATACCCAAGAGGCCCTTTGGCTTCTCAGTTCCCGACGAAGACCGTGAGCCTCATCAGCCAAATGGTTCGCAGTAGTCTTCAAAATTTCCTGCTCATTTCCCTCATTCGTTTACAAAGATGTTGAGCAGAGGTAGCAGAGATAGTGCAGATTGAAATTTCAAGAATATTTTGGAATCCAACTAAATTAATGGATTCCCAAAAAAAAACAAAGAAATGAGTATTTTCTTAGAGAATCCAATTGTGAAAATTGCAATGCCCACAATAATAGTATGGTATTTTCATAATGCCACAATAATAGTATGGTGTTACATAGGGCTAGTGACGTTTGGCATCCATATTCTACTGTATATATGATTATGTGACAGATATTACATTGGTATCAATCATTCATCCAAATTAATGGATTCGCAAAACAAAACAAAACAAAGGAAATGAGTATTTTATTTGCGAATCCAATCGTACTACTTGTGAAAATTGCAATGCCCACAGTAATGGTATGGTGTTACATAGGGCTAGTGAAGTTTGGCATCCATATTCTACTATATATATAATTATGTGACAGATATTACATTGCTATCAATAATTCATCCAAACTGAGGACTATTGTTTTATGTATTCCATAGCCGGATCTAATGTATCATAAAAAGGAAATACAGAATGATGCATATAATACTAGCTTAGTTTTTATTTTGTTTCTTGATTTTCCTTTGAGCTGAAATTGAGCCTCATTAATCAATTTGCAGACATTAAATGCTTGCAACATCGTTACGCAATAGTCGTAAAAGCAAGAGAACGAAAGCTCAACAATGGAAAAACCCTAGACCACTAGAAAACCCTAACCCTTAAGGCACATAAGCAAGAAGAGCTAAATTGAACCAGTGCCATGAACAAACAGAAGCAAGAAGAGCTAAATTGAACCGAAATAGATTAGAAGTGTTCATAAACACATGTTTAAGTGTTGAAAAACACAATAGGGATGGTAGGAATTATTTTCCTACCGAGAGGTGAAGATGCCACGCGAAAGGAAGAGGAAAACATCGATGTAGGAGCCAACTGATACCCAGAGCCTGCTAGAGTTTGGCAATTCCTGCAAAACCCTCAAATATAGCATAAATTAGCCAAAATATATGTAAAACCCCTTCAAAATGCAAGAAACACAACTGAAAAATGTAAAAACCCTCGAAAATTACTTAACCTTATGGTACTTCAGCAAACCAGTAGAGGGGACGAAGCGGTCAACAACTCCACGCTGCATTGAGCAGTCAAGGAGGGAAAATTGACAGTCCAGGGAGCCGAGCAAACTAGTAGAGGGGACAAAGCAGTCAACAACTCCGCGCTGCATTGAATAGTCGAGGAGGGCAAATTGACAGTCCAGGGAGCCGAACATGTCCACAGCAGGGCGCAGGAGAAACATCACCGAAAGCACCACAAACCAACAAGCCATCCGAACAGCTACAGACACTGCGAGCATAAGTTCAACATGGGAAGCAAATATGCACCAGTGCTGGCAACACAACACGCAGCCACCGTCGGAGGAGTCCGAGCAACATCCCGCCTCGGACATAAATGTACAGGCTGTGGAACGCATGTTGCATAACAGGTGGTTTGAAACCCTAAACGTACGGAACCTGCTCGAATTTAATATTGTCACCAACTGGAACACGTCAACACAGGTCGATGGCACTTGTCGTACAACATCCCATGTGTTGACCACGTGGTTTGCTGACGTGGAACGGAGGGCGCCCAAGTATTGGCGTCCCTCCCCTATGTACAAAATCGTTGGACCATCAAATATTTTTGTTGTACATTTGTCTTAAACTACTATTTTGAGATACATGTCTGCTCAACCAGATTTCATATCAATAAAAAAAAAAATTCTATTTATGTCTCTTCAACCGCATAACAACAAACCTTTCAATTTTCTACGTACATGTTGAAAACTAACATACAGGTATATTTTTGGGTGGTGGACAACTATAACCCCATTATTATAGGCTGACCAGGAATGAAGACCAAGACAATAAATAAATCTTAACTTATATAAAATTAAATGCTGTGGGGCAGTGTATGCCCATAGTTAAATTTAAAATTTTTTACATTTAATTTCTTATAGTTTAAAATTTATTGGTTTCCGAACACCACCCTAGAAAAATACAAGTCTATAAATGAAAACAACAGAACAATGTTCAGCAAGATACTCTTGAATTTCGAATATCTAAAGACAATGTTCAGCAAGATACTCTTGAATTTCGAATATCTAACGAAGTTGTCTTTAGTGCAAATTTTTGGAGTTTCAGGTGCCGGAATCCGGTGAAAAAAATTGAGGTAATTTTTTTTTTTTTGTTATTTAAACTGGTTTTTTTTACTGTATATATGGATTCAGCACCCTCAAAAACCCCTAGACCACTTCTATCGTGCAATATTAACAATCAAACTTCTCCTTTGAATGAATTCCTACCGGATTTTAGAAAAATTACACCAGAAAAAACCACCGTAAACACTTCAAAAAGTCGCACTAAAGACTACTCAATATCTAAGGACCGATATTTTGTATATTTAAATGCTTAGGAGTATTCATTGATATTCAGAAAATTTGGATGTTAAAAAACTTGAACTGGTTCCTATACTTTGGATTCTTGCATATACCTAGAATCAACAATACATATAAGAATCGCTTGCATTCCAACACAATATAGGAAATTATTTTCATCCCATCGTTATCATTCATCCATCTGGGCCACCATCTAAAGTTATTCAATCAGGCAGGAGATTTACTAGCCTTAATTCATTGCTTCACAAATGATATGATTGACCTTCTCCACATGAAAGATATACTGCAATTTGATGTTTTATTGAACGTTTATTTCCGTCTTACAACGTATGTGACACGAGATTAATGATTTATTTCACCCTTTATAAAGTTATAATTATACTTCCTATATATTTCTCTATGTTGAAATGTATTAAACAGGGTAATGTAGGCCAATTATGAAAACTAAATTTTGTTGTTAAAATATTATAAGATACGATATGATGTAAGTTAGATTACGCAAATTACTATGAGAACTTGATACTAATCAGTAAATGTAAAGATTTAATAGGCAACAGAAAAGCCAAAAGAAAACATTAAAAATGATAATATAGATAATTGTACAACCTGCAGAATAAGAACCACTTGACCATAAGAATTTCTGGGTTTACCCTTACAAAAAATATAGCTGAGTTAATTACTCTAGAATAAGAAGAAAAGCTCAGAATGTATAGACATATATATTGGAAAAATAGAGGTTTAGGTTCGCGGGTTTAGTACTCGAACCCCAAAAAACAGGGTTTCGAGCTCATTTCCCTTGAGCCAGTAACCAGAAGGGCCAACTACTTAATTGGTAAACTTCAGAAGATAATTATTGTAATAAAGCTACAAAAATATAAGAGAAACAAGAACATTACAAAGTCTATATCCAAAACATGCATGATAGATAGAGTCAAAAATTTTTGCTATTGAAGCAATTGTAAATAAAAATGGGCTAAACATGTATAACTTCCCCAGACTTTGGTAATCATTCAAACATCCATGTTACAACATAATGGATTGGGTAACTAGCAAAGAAAACTGAAATAAATCCTGAAGAATTTAATCGTAAATTACAGGTATACAGTACTAAATATCACAAACAAGGATTCATAGAATATCGAGAAGCCAAAACATAGATTTGAGGAATTTCTACTGTGAATAGTAGAATTATGTTGCCAAAATAACGAAAAGATTTATGTCCCTTTAAAATATTACTAGAGTATCTATAGAAATAAGCAAGTAGAGGGTCGTGCCTTGGAATAAAATCCTTCCTAGCATCAGTAGCGAAGTGCACTCCAATAAATTCGCAGCTGAGGAGTGAAAAGCCATCCTATCGTTAAAACCCTTTGTCCCTGTAAGAGATAGAAGGGTGGCGGTGGCTATGACTTCAATATAATAATAGTTAAACCCTACAAAGTCCAGCGGCGAAAACACGGTTTAACTCACTAGTAATAAGCTGAAGGGCCGTCGAAATAGAGTTGCTGTTGATTAAGCAAGGAATCAGTTCTATAACTCGAAGAACTTAGAGAAGGGAACAAATGAGGAGTTAAATCCCAAGAACCAGAAAAGAAAATAAGGTGAACCATGAAAATATAATATGCCAAGAAGCATAAAACCTTACCTGGGTTGAAGAGTGGGAAGTTTGAAACCCTTTTGCGACTGACCGAGCACTCCTGATAAACAAATTCATTACCCAATACCTCTGTGAGGTCGAGGAGATCATGTTAACTCCACATAACAAAATAATTTGAAACCAGAGTACACTAAGCGGAATATATGCCAATGTATTAATGAGGAAATCGATTGCAAATTTGTTCTACGTGGAAGGCAAGCCAACGTCGAACATAAACCTTGGAGGCTAAAGCATTGCGCCAAGAAGAACCTGAGAATAACCCACAGAGAGGAAATCGTGCCAGTTGTAGAGTCGAAGCTCGGAGCATCAACGACAGAAAAAATGAGTTTTCGGCAGGACGATAGGGTCGTAGATCTCAGTTGGAATATTTTCAACGATTACGATTAAACCACAAGGATTGAGAATGACATATGAAAAATGAGGAGGTGGAAAGATGGAGGGATCGTAGCGTGGGAGTAAAGGAAAATATTCAATGCAATGACCACTCACATAACCATAGTCTAGGAAAATAAAATAAATGAAATGATGAACCGATGTACAAAAAATCTAATGTTCTGTGTTTAATTGTGTAAATAATTACATGTGATTGTACCAATTCATACAGGCAATCTTATCAATTGGATGAATGGAAATTCCAATGGGATGAACCCGCCCTAAATGCGAATATATCCAAACGAATAAATCCTTATGAACATTGGGTTATGGCTAACATAATTAATGTGTGAACATGAGATCGATGGTAAGAGCTACCTTATTTTTAGTATGCAGAATTACTTGGAATAAAACATAACAATTGGTATAGTGAGTACATTTTTTATATATTGCATGCATGTTGTAGAAAAAATGTTATAGAAGAATGAAAGCTTAAGTATTTCCTTACGAGTGGAAAAGTAAATGGTAAGAAATTCATAAGTTTCCTATTTTAAGATTAATGACAATAGTAGTATGTAATTTTTTTTATGAATATTGTATGGATGTTACAAGTGGTATCAAAGCGTGGTTACATGCTCAGGCTAGTTGGACCAACACAATATCATGATAGTGATCATTCTGATTTTGTTTTTCTTTCATAAAGTTTAAATGTTGGAATTGTGTAAAGGATAGAAACAAACCAACACGAAGCTACCATGAGGAGGGGATCTAGCCATCAGGTACTTAGAAACATAGGGGAAAACCATCCTATGACCAACCCTGAGGTCAATCCCGAAATTTTGGTGCAGTTATGTGTATACCAGCACCAACAAACAATTAGAATGTTGGTAGAGCAGCAATGACATAAAAATAGGCTGTTGGATACTGTGCAACAACTACAGAAAAATATTATCAAGGTACGCAACTTGACAGTGAAAGGTTGATGAGAGAGCAGGAAAGGATATTAAAAATTCTATCAGATAAACAGAATCAACCTAGTGGCCAACTTAGCCCCAATAGGAATACTCAGGAAGAAGGAGAACAACGCCAACACTGCACGATAAAGTCGAAGGTAGTCGATTGCCACAAAGTAATAAAAGTTGAACATATAATGAGGTTGAATCGGGAACTGTTCTAGAAAAACAAGAGTTGAAGAAAAAAAGTGGAATTGTAGGGTGAATTCCGAAAGATTAAGCCTCCCACCTTTGACGAAGAGGCTGAAGAAATGGCAGAAGCCTATATAATAAACATGAACAAGTACTTTCAGGTGTACGAATATAATAGTAAACTGAAAGCTCATTTAGCCATTTACCAACTGCAGGAGAAAGTGACATTGTGGTGGGAAGAGGTTAAGAATGTGTGTGGAGTGGCAGACCAAAATGTAACTTGGGATGAGTTTCAAAAATATTTCAAAGATAAGTATCGGACGAAACGTTTTTACAATTAAAGGTCCCAAGAGTTTCATGATCTAAAACTGGGGCAAATGTCTATGGATGAATTTGTTATGAAATTCACTTCATTATTACAATATGTACCTTATTTGCGTGATGAGAAGGAAAAAGTGCAGCAATTTTTTAGCAGTTTTCCATTAAATATGAAAG
Source organism: Pinus albicaulis (assembly GCA_034641835.2). Classification (NCBI taxonomy): domain Eukaryota; kingdom Viridiplantae; phylum Streptophyta; class Pinopsida; order Pinales; family Pinaceae; genus Pinus; species Pinus albicaulis. The sequence goes on along the minus strand of CM076571.1, from coordinate 126,749,066 downwards.
AGAGGATTGAGTTCATGAACCCGAAAATTATGGATGAACTGATAAGGAAATCATGGATGTGCTATCAGCTATCCAAAGCCAATAGAGAAACTGAAAAAAGTTGGTCGCCCTAAAAAGGACCGAAAATTTTTACCACTAGTAGAAATAACAGATCCAGAAATTATAAGAATATTGTAGTGAATCCATTGAGTAAACATAATGGAAAAAGTCAAAAAAGACCAAGTGGGCTGGTGAGGAATGACATACTGAAACCTCTATAAGACTCGACATTGGACAGTCCCAAAAACCTCTGTTGCAATGTCGGGGGTGTTGTGAGGCACATGACTTCAAAAAATGTCCTCATCGAGGAAGGAATGAGGTGGTATAAAATATGCAAGAGGCATCGATGGTGGTGGATGTAGCTTGAAACATACCCAGAATCAATGAAGCTCTGGAGAATCGGCAGGCAGACTACCAGCCAACCATGATAGAGTTAGAAGGTAAGCTACAAACCCAATCTGTTTCTATTTTAGTTGACCCTGGGGCCAGCTTGAGCTACATACACCCTTGGGTAGTTTAAAACTATAAATTGCAGAATCAAAAATTTAAAAACCCTTGGTTAGTTCAGCTGGCTACGGGGCCAAGAAGGCGAGTTAATGCCAAAGTTCCAAACTGCCTCAAATGCCATTCCCAAGGCACTTACAGCCCTTGCCTTGGGGACATTGGGGACCGTCTTGCTTGAAGGCTTGACCGTTAGGGTTCTTGACCGTCTCTTGCTTGAAGGCTTGACCGTTAGGGCTCTTGCTTGAAGGCTTGCCTCCTTGACCACTAGGGCTCTTTACCGTCTTGCTTGAAGGCTTGTGGCAGGGGCTTGGGCTTGGGGCCATGGTAATTTTGGGGTCCATCTCCATCTCTCTCTTTCTCTGGCTCCATCTCTTGCTCGGGGTCCATATCTCCATCTCTCACTGGGTGGGCTTGTGCTTTGGGTGGGCTTGTGCTTTGGGCTTGGGCTTTGTGCTTTGGCTTTTGGGCTTGGGCCTTGGGCCATGGTACTATTGGGCCTTGGGGCTTGTGCTTTGGGCTTGGGTTGGGGCTGGAGCTGGGGCTAGGGACCAGCGCATAACTGTAGAACTCAATATCCTACCCCTGGGATCATATGATATTTTATTGGGGATGGACTGGCTAGAGAGGCATTGGTCATTAGTAAACTGCAAAGATAAGGTTATCTATTTTAAATCAAGTGATTGGACTCGTCAAGAACTGCAGGGTATTAAAAAGCCCTTACAGTTACGACCTATTACAACATCTCAGCTAAGAAAATGCATGAGAAGTGTCAAATTTATGCAATTCAAGTGGGATTCACTAACTCCAAAGACAAGACCCTTATGCTGGAGAATATTCCTATTGTACAAGAATTCCAAGAGGTATTTCTTGAGGAAATCCCATGACTTCCACCAAAAAGAGACATGGAATTTACAATAGAACTAATACCTGAAGCAACAACTGTGTCCCGAGCTCCATACAGGATGAGTGTGCATGAATTAACCGAGTTAAAGATGAAGCTACAGGATTTTATGGATAAAGGTTACATTTGACCTAGTGTGTCCCCATGGGGAGCACCAGCATTGTTTGTGAAAAATAAAGATGGCACTATGCGCATGTGTATGGATTATTGACAACTCAACAAGTTGACTGTCAAAAACAAGTACCCACTACCACGCATAAATGACTTGTTCGACCAAGTCAAAGGGGCTATAGTGTTTTCCAAGATTGACTTAAGGTTAGGTTATCACTAGATCTAGATCAAGGATGAAGATATAAACAAAACAACCTTTCGAACCCAGTATGGACATTACGAGTTTGTGGTATTACCTTTTGGGTTAACCAACGTACCGACAACATTTATAAGCTTAATGCATGGAATATTTCACCCATAATTGGATAAATTCATTTTAATTTTTATTAATGATACATTAAGTACTCCAAGAATATGGAAGAGAACAAGGAACATCTGCACATTGTGCTGAAAATGTTAAGAGAACATCAACTCTATACTAATTTTAGTAAGTATGACTTCCTTAAGGAACAAATCAAATATTTAGGGCATGTGATTTCTGCTGAAGGGATTGTTGTGGACCCAGAAAAGATAAAAACAATCATGGAATGGAGGGTCCCAAAGAATGTAGTTGACATACATTCATTTATGGGTTTGGCTGGTTACTACTGACAATAATCAATGGATTCTCAAAAATATCCTTTCCCATTACCTCACTGCAATGGAAAGGATGAGTCTTTAGATGGAATCAAGAATTTTAGAACAGTTTTGAGTTATTAAAAGAGCTGCTAACTACTGTCCTTGCTCTGAAGGTAGCAGATCCGAGTAAAGAGTTTGAGGTATGTACTGATGCATGTAAGGAGGGTGTAGGAGTAATTTTGACTCAAGAGGGAAGAGTCATAACATATGAATCTATGAAGCTAAAGGATCATGAGCAGAGGTACTCAACATATGACTTGGAACTAACTACGATGGTGCATGCCTTGTGGATATGGAGGCATTATCTATTAGGGAAAAGGTTCGTGATGAGAACATATCACAGTATCTTAACTAGCTATTTTAAGAAAACCGATTTGAATGCTCGACAAGCTAGGTGGAATGTTTTTCTAAGTGAATTAGATTTCGATATACAACATGTGAAGGGTAAAGAGAACTGGGTGGCCGATGTATTAAGAAGGAAGTTGCATGGCATCTATGAGCTTTAATTTAACCAAATTGAATTCAAATTTCAAGAACATATTTTAGAAGTAGCTAAGAAAGACCTTGAATACCAATTCTTATGGCAGCAGGCAAAAGCAGTCAAGGAGCAAGGGAAGCAGTCATATTTTTAACTCAAAAATAGGCAGTTCTTAGTCTACCAGAAAAGAATATTTATTCTGAATCAAAACAATATGAAAATAATTATTTTGGATGAATATCACAGAAGTTGCTATGTGGGACATCCAAGATATTAGAAAATGTTAAATGCAATTAGAAAAGACTATTCCTGACTGGGAATGCAGAAGGACATTGCAGAGTATTTCACCAAGTGTTTAGAACGATGGCAAATTAAGGTTGAGAATTAGCATCTCGCAGGATTGCTTCAGCCTATCCCAGTGCCAAAATGGAAGTGGGAAGTCATTTCCCTCGAATTCATCCCTAGGCTATCAAAAAATAGAAAACACAATGACTCGATTATGGTGGTAGTTGATAGACTCAATAAGGTGGAACATTTCATTCCCATCCAGTCCACTTACAAGGTGGTGAAAATTGCTGATATTTTCATGAGGGAAATCTTTATATTGCATGGTATTCCCCAAATTGTTATTTCATATCGTGATGTGAATTTTACTTCAACATTCTGAAAGACGCTATTTAGTGGCTTAGGGACACAAATACAATTTAGTACTACTTATCATTCACAAAAGGATGGGCAAACAGAAAGGGTGAATCATATTTTTGAAGACATATTCTGCATGTATGTAATGCAACAACCAACGAAATCGTAAGTGTATATACATTTGGTTGAGTTTGCTTACAACAATGAGTATCAAGAATCCCTCAAGATGATCCCCTTTGAGGCATTGTACAGAAGACAGTGTCAAACTCCTATAACCTAGAGCAGGGAAAATTTTAAGAACCCCCCCAAATTTATATATATAATAAATGGGCGAATCCCCATGATACATAGGAAAAATGGAAGGCGATTTTATTAATAATATAATATGTATATATAATTTTTTGGCGAATCTCTCATGAGATTATATTATCTTGTAAAATCATGGCGAATCACCAATACAAATGGCGAATCACTACTACAAAATGGTGAATCATTGTCTAGTGGAGTTCGAAGTGTTGGTTCCAATGAAGATATGGTAGTTGAACCAGGATTAGAAGGAAGAGAACCACCGAGACCAAGCATGGAAAATGGTGACACTGCCTGCGTGTTCATGACTCCTTCACGCCTTTGCTTCTTTGTTTTTGGTTCAAGTGCACATGTGATGATGAATCCTCGTTGAGCTTGTGGTTATCCTTTCGAGCATATTACAAGTCTTCTTGAAATTTTAACAACTATTCCTCAATAACCTTGAAGTGCTCAGAACCTCTCTTGACTTTTAGCTGAGTCAAATTAGACTACAACAGTGTCCATGATAAGTAAGGAAATTTAATCAACTATACTAATGAAAATCCATACCTCTGGGGTCAGGAGGCCAACCTTCAAACATGTGATCATAACAGATGGGCAAAGGACCACATGGCTGGCTCAGGTGGCGGAGATAATGGCACATCGAGCTATATGGTGGCTGCTAGGGTCTGCTGGTTGTCGGCTAAGGACCATCTAGCAGAAAAATTTTCTCCTATTCATACTACCCATAGGTGGTGGATAAAAATTCCTTAGGAGGCCCATTTTAGACCTCAAAATTTCTCTAATGTTTGTATGTGGTGCCGCAATATCTCGTAGTTCACATGTTGGATGATGATTGTTGTTCTTAAGTGAATGAACGTCATCTCTCCCCTTAAGAGTTTTATATGGGGCATTAATTGACCTTTTTGGTGACGATGTCATAAGTCACTATGCCCTTAGCAACATTGTGCTTCCTTGAATGGGGTTTTTGTTCATTTTGGAAGGATATAACAAGAACAAATCATTTGAGTGTGTCTTTTCCCCTAATTCAACTTCTCTTGTACTTTGATTTTTTGTCTTGGGCTTACCATCCATATCACCTAATATGTCTTTCTTGCAACTAGCCCAAAAATCATTCCAATTCCATATGCCTGCATTCTGCCGCGCACTATTACCGTCAGGTTCAAGAGATTGATCTCTTTTATTTTTCTTAGGAGGGTATATCCATGACAAGTCAATTGGATGTGCCTTCACCCATGCTTCAAATTGTTTTGTTTTTTTCTAGGTTTTTGTGACATTCTTCATTTTTCTGCCAAAAGTCTATGTACTCCTTCCCAAAAACTGATTCAGTCAGATCCAATTTTCCAATAACACTGCCAGGTTGGCACATTGGATCAAATATTTACTTCTTAATGTGCCATGGCTCAATAGAATAACGCTATCTTTCTGGAGTTACTTATTTTAGGAATATCATTTTTAAGCCTTTTTATGAGAAGGATTCATGATGAAGTGTAACATCTTGCACAATTTTTAAGAAAGTAGCTTAACACATTAACCAAAAACTAGCTTGTATCAGAAGAAATTACATTCTACATGTTAAGTGTTTGATAAAATTTCACGTGGATAATAATTTAGAAAAAATATTTGAAGCCTACAAATGTTGTAGTAATGGATTAAAATTTTATGTAGAGTAATGAGAAAATGGTTGTAAAAGAATGGATGAGTGAATTGGTTTGATGTAGAGAGAGTTCTATGGAAATTGGAAAAATCCAATAAACAAGCCATATATTATTTGTAAACAAGGGATTACAGCCCATTCATTCAACCAACATGGATCCTTCTCAAAAATTGAAGTATGGCCTCCCTTCCTAGTCTTGTACAAAAATCACTATTTTTGGAATGGATACAAGGACTTTGTTCTCATTGTAGCTCACACAAAGAAAATTACTAACAATTCCAATAATGAATAGGATTCTAAGTCCAAACTAAGTTTTTCTAGAGCTATAGGGTTTAGTTAATTTTAATGAAAATATGAGAAGAAAATTGTTATAAATGATATCCTTGGTTGCAAGATTTCATGCCAATGCCACCTCTCACACAAGAGAAAGACAATCAAATCATGTTTTCATATTATTTCTTGATTTTTCAAGCTTAGCAATCAAATATGTGGTAAAGGATTTATAGCCTACTATTAATGGTTTCCTATATGTAGTGAGGACACTGAATTAATATTTATTTCCTCTAACTAGATTCCTATTATTTTGGGTTGAGGACTACTTAATGGAGAATATATCATATCTAATACATCCTCAACACTTCCATTATAGAGAATCCATTGAGGGTAAAATTATGTATCTATGCAATTAGCCAAAAACATTAAGAATACATATATCCTTCAACTCATCCCTTACCCTGTGATTTTTTGGTTACATATCTTCCCATCAACAGTGGCCCACATAAACATTTTCATCACTTAGACATCATTAATGGCTACCAAGTTGGTGGTGCATATAGATTAATAGGATGTGGCATCAAGGGGAATGGTGTGAGTTGAATTTTCTCAAAATGTAGTCCACCATTGTCACACCCATTCACTTAAGTCTCAACAATTTTTTTAATGCTCTACTATTCACAAACCATTTTCATTCCTCCCTCTTTCACATAGAAGACAAGAAATTAAATAAAACAATGTTTAATGGTAAATTGGAACAAATGTTTGAGACATGATCAACTACATCAAGCATGAACATAGAAGCAATTATAGCCTAGATAATTTTCATCCTTTACTTAATAACCAACAATTTCCAAATGCTCATTTAGCTTGAGCTAGTATGCAATTTGTTCTCTTGGTTTCTTTTCTTTTACAATTAAAAACAATTTTATCTTGAACACTTAAATATCTATGAATTTTTAATATATCATTCCAATAATAATAAGGAACATAAAACTCAACTCAAAGGTAAAATACAATGTATTGTGCCACACATTAACAATTCAACAAATTGTAGAAGATTGTTATGATTGTAGGTTCCCAAAAGAATTTTCCCACCAAGTCTACAGTAAGAAATGTAAAAACATAAATCAGATAAATGTCATTGTACATGTACTTTGTGAGTATAATGTGTAGCACTCAATATTTTTGTGATGATTTGTTAGTTATGCCAATGACTAAGTAAAGGAATGGTGGTTGTGGGTTCATCATCCAAGAATCTAACTAGAAAGAAGAAAATAAGAAATGATTGTAGTGGGTTCATCATGCAATCCTCTTGTATTTATAGATTTTCTTGTGGGGGTTTTCCCTCCTTAGTTAATTGAGAAGGGCTCATGGCAACCCCAAATTTGGGCTTTTTGCCCCAGCTGCCCCAAAACTTACCCCATGCTGCCAAAACACTGTGTAATTGGGGTTTTCCCCTTTATCAAAGACTTGGTGATAATTTAAATAAGGTTATCACCTGTAGAGTCATTGTTCAGCTGCCTAGATGTCTGCACCTGTCCTCCCTTAATAGAAAATAATTGAGGCTCCACTTTGTTAGAAATCCTATATTCATGAATGAATGGGTTCACAGGTGAAGTTCCAGCATTTCCCCATTCTTGGTATGTCTCCTAATTTATTGCTTCATTGACATCTCTCTATAGTAGTTTTTCCCATAGTTCCGGCTGATAATTCTCTATTGATTGATTTATGTTTCCCCACATATATGAAATTGCAAGAAATTAGGCCAACTAGTAAAAAAAATTACCACCTATAACTTCTAAGAAATAAGAATAATCTTGCCATTGCCACTCTATTCCAATCCTGAATTTTTCACTAATCGCCAAACATAATAAAATAAATTTTTTTTTTCTTCTCATGCACTTCAAAATTTTCATTTCTTTCTCTACTTAACTGAACTAAAATTTATAGGCCTTGCATATGTACCAAAACAACGATGATCCTTAATTAAAAAATAGAACTACTACTGGAAAAGAATAATATGAAAATGTGATGAGGAAAGATGTCATTCCAACTATTCATGTTATCAAGGATATCACATGGTAAGCCTACCTAGAGAACCTTTTTTTTGTTAATATGTGGAAAAAGTTGATAAATGATCATTCTCTAGAAGAACAATCTTTTGTGTTCTGCTCTGTTGTAAGATCAAACAGAAGCATAAAAATATGGAAAATACTTTCTCAAACAATTGTTTGGGTAGAATGGAGGAAATCCAATCACAACAGCCACTAAATGAAACTCGGCAGGGTGCGGAACAACTTAATTGATACTACTGCAGGGATTCAACTGCCCCACGACCTAAACAGTAGATACTGTGTCCAACAATCAACATTTGGTCCAATTCATAGATAGCGCTAGACCTGAAAGAGTTAGATAGGACCTGTCTTTTCAATACTATTCTACTTATGGCATTGCACTTTGACAATCCTAAGAATCCATGTTGGATCAGACTACATTATCAATCTCCTAAATATCGATTTTGCAAACTTTTGGCAATAACATCAGCTGTTCCCAGAGTACCTGTATTTCCCAGTGACCTTTTGTCCAATGTCTGAATAATCTGTGTTAAAAGTATGGTTTTAATTTTAAGTACATTTATATATTGATACTTTTGCCATCTACAATGACATCACATGTTTAGATTAGAACCATAATATCATAGACGAAGGTCCAACCAAGATAAGGAACATAATAACCAAAAGGGATATATCATATTTTTAATTGGCTTTGGATGGTGAGGAACTACATTTTTTATTTCCCAAAAGATGATTGTAATGTTAAACAAGTATCTAATCTTTTTCATCCAAGAGTTCTAGATTATTAGTATAAAATGAGCCAAAGTTAATTCTGAAAATATTATGAGAAGATAAAATCCCAAAGCGTGACAATTCATTACCATCAGTAGCATACTTAAAAGGATTCTCGAGATTCTCAGGATCATGCTTGCTGACATCCCAATGCCAAGAATTGTCCACTGTTACTGTTGTTGTAGGATGAACTGCTAAAGATGTGTCACTGACAAATTCTTTAAACTGATGCCTTTTATCCACTACCGATTGTTCCAGAATTTTCCCATTGCTTTTCTGTTTTAATTCTTCTAGCAGAGCCCATGATTCTACATTGTCAATACCTTGAAAGTTCAAGTCAGAATCTCTTACATCTGGTAGTAGAAATTTTGATGCTAAAGGCTTGTGCTCAACCGCATTCTGAAGGGATGTTTTAGGAAACTGTTCCAGTGACATTACAATAGCTTTCTTATTTCTGTTAATATCCTCATCTGTCATTATAATATTCGTTTGTGCAGATTTGTTTTTTCTAATATCTGTATCCAAAAACCTTATTTCATGTTCACTTATACGTTGGTTTGTAATGCCATTATTTTGTACCCGCTGCAGTTCCCCTGCTTTTGTAAATCCTATTGTCGGGCTATCTGCAAAACTATGCTCTTGATCAGAAATAAATAGTTCCCTTGAAGATTGAAAATCTAAATTCTGATATGAGGTTTTTTCAAGGCCTTTAGAACTTGGGCCTTTTATTTCCTTTTCAAGTTCCTCGTCTTTATGAATTTTGGAAACTTCACTGATAGGAGGAGGAATGTCGGAATCTTAAAGTCTCACATGTTCTACACTACTCTATTCTTGAGAAGTGATCATGCATTTTGTCACTTCAGGATGAAAACTATCTACAACAATTGACTCGATTAAGGCTGCAGAAGATGGGTGCTCAAGCATCTTCCCTATTTCTGGTCCATATGCCAAAGATTGAGGGTCTTCTTTCTGACTGAGAATAGATCTTGTAGAATTTTCTGCATGGGACCACCCTTCACCACAAACAGAAGGGTGTGCCACATCATATATCATATCTTGCTCGAAAATAGAAACTTTTTGTTTTGTATTGCCAGAAAATTGATGACCTATTTGAAATAGTTTGTCTGCACATCAAGGCAATAAATTATATAGATTTCTCAAAAATAAGTCAAAACCTTTCCAATTTACTCTGATATTCTTCACCTCAACCAGCTATTTGAAAGATTAGAGGACAAGCTACTAATAATACTTTAACTTAAATCATTATTACTATTGAAAACTCAAAATTGTAATTGAGAATATACTCATATCTAGGTAAGTGGCATGCCAATTAGGAAGCAGCAATTTCATTTATCAGACTGATATCCTAGTAAAATCATTTCATTTTTCTAGCTACTGTTATTCGATGGCATTGATTTACTCAATTTCCTTTTAGGTGTAAGCATAAATAAGGGTTTCTTGTACATGATAGGCAAGGATCAATCTAATAAGAAGTAGAAATATGGAGTTTATCTCAGAATAGTTTTAACTTTTCAATTATGCAAGTGAAAGAGTTTTGACTGATTTGGAAATACAGACTACCATTATATGGAAAAAGTTGTTATCATAATATACTTTTTGCAATAATGTAATATAAGATGTATTTTCCAAAAAAAGTAATAATAATAGAAAATGAAGAAATCTAAAGCCTGAAATAGAGGCTTGGCTTTTATGATTCCAGCTCCATTCCTAGCACAATACGGATATTTCTGGCACGAGTGTGTATTTAAAATTATTATTTACTTATGGCAACAATTACTGCTTGCATTTTTATGACATGTCATTAAGGGACAACCTCTTGGGTCAGCTACTAACAATTTCAGGGAACTGATGGCCCTAAAGATTACTCTCCAAATTGCTATAGAAAAGGAATTACAAATATGGATATTTATGGTGATTCTTATCAATCAACTGGATGAGAGGTGTGTTCTCAATGAAAAAATATACTTTTTTGCCACCTTTTGAAGACATCAAAAAATCTTCCAACATATTCGCTCGTCCCTCTTTCCTGCATGTTTATAGGGAGTAGAACCATGAAGCAGACAGACTCATGAAAGTTCAAGTGGAAATGGACAGAGGATCTTGAATTTTTTTTTAAAAGACTCTGGAAGGCTTCATAGAATATTTTCACACACACGGCTTCAAATCTAATTAGAGACTAACTATGGATGTTTTCTATTTTTTGCACAGGAAACCCTACAGTTATAAATTCCTATCAGCACTATTCTAACAGTATTTTTTTTTATAAAAACAGTATATGATCTGATATTGCAAGATCTTGGGCTGATATGATTTCTACAGGATGACCTCATCTCAAATATAGATGTTTTCTATCTTCTTAACATTTTTGATAATTGTTGATGTTATCTTTTGCAAAACAGTTTGATCCCCCTGTTCTTTTATGAGGGAAATTTTGGGCCACAAGCCACAGGAATGCCACAAGCATATGCAATTGTAATTTTGTATATACAATAAAATCACTTGCTTCTTTCTTTGGAAAAAGAAAAAAAAATCATGAAGAGCCAACTAAGATCAAGGAATTGTTTTGCAAGTACCTAGAGACCATGTCATGGAGATACTTAGAAAGAAGAAACCTTTTGTAGTTCTCTGGTGGAGAATACTGGCATCATAAATAGATCTTTTCTCTTCATCACAAAACAGAATAACACATCTTGTTAACAGGGGAAAAAACTTCAGTGTTTGGCTACGGCAAGTGCCCAAGGAAAAATCTGTGAAATCTTGGAAGTCAAATTACAGTTATTTTGCAAGTACTAGAAGACAAGATATCATTACATTACTCTGCTGGCCAGAATAGAGTTCATGAACGAACTAGGAAATCTAGAGTGACCATTTGAAGGATTATACCATAATCTCCTTATAGAGTTATATGATGAGTTAGTTGGGAAAGTTACGTCTTTATCCCTTTTATCAAAGAAAATCTCAATCAATGGATGATCAGATTTCTTATGCATTAACTAGGATTTATTTCATGTTCATAATTGTAATTTGTATATACTAGAGAATTAATTTGTTCACCAAAGATCTTCCAACACTATTTTCAAGGCAAGCATGTTGCACATGCATCTTTCTCCTCCTAAACTGAAAGTAAACCACTAACCATCTTAGGTTTGCTCTAAAGGGAAGTTAAGATGCTAATAAATTTGATGCCATCATGGAAAAATACTTCAGATACCCCTTGAAGACAGTTTTTATGATCATGACAGTTTTTAAATTCGAATAAATAATTAATTGTCTTGGGTCCAAACCCACATCTTTGGGTCAAAAATCCAACTACTTGGGTAACTTGCCCAACCAACTCCTTTTGGTGGGTTTTCACCTCTCAAAAATTCCTTTGAGCTACCCAAATTCCAACATAGTCCATCAAGCAACAAGCAGGTAATGATGTTATCCCTTGGCCATATGGTCTCAAGCTTCCCCACTCTAGCTTCCTAGTTTCAATCCCCATATCTTGGCTTAGAACCCTACCCTAGAGAATTACCATGACTAGCCTCCTAGTGTAACTAATGTGGTAAATTCTTAATATTTATTTACTTGGGTAGTTTTCTATAGTCTCTTTCATGGACAAGACATGTAAACATTACATGAGTTGGTGATCTCTGTTTGACTCCTGGATTTTTTTTTTTGGAAGCTACATTTCCAGCTCTTTTTTCTTATATTAAAGCCATATGTATATCATTCCTTTAATAGTTAAAGGAATCTGTATTTAAATATATATATATATATATATATATATATATATATATATAAACTCCACTTCATAAACTGCTACCCCATTTGAAAACCTTCTTGAAATGTTTTTTTCTACCCCTACAACCATCAATACTCATAAAAGGAGACTGCAGGTAATTTATGATCCTAAGGATGATGGTGAAATCAATGAAGAATCTGTGATTCTCCAGAATCCCTTATACAAAATTTTCGCATAGATGGAGAAGGGATTTACAGATATGGTAAGCCAAGGAATATAGTACTTCAGTAGACACATATTTATGACATCTCAATTCCTTCACTAATGAGAAGGTGAATGCAAATATTCTCAATGATCATGTTTAACAAATTGAACATGAGAATTTGGAATAGTTAGTGAAGCTGAAGGAAACCACATTTTATCTACTCTATAGTTCTCCATGCAAGTTAGTTGTCAGTGGTCGCTAGGAGAACTTCAACTAATTAATGATCGTCACCCATGCCTATTCATTGTTTCAAAATTGCAAAACTACACACATTGATTTGGGTAATGACCTCTGAAGAACAGAGTTCTAAATTATAAGTACAAATTTATGTCTTTCCTTGAAGTTAAATCCCAAAAATCCCTAAATCTACAAAGGAATGATACCAATTTGAAGATGGTCTTGAGGCAAACAGGTTGGGTTGCAAACTCTGCTCGAACAAAAACCTGAGGTACATTTTTCTTGCATCAAATGTAACTAAGAAATAGGATCTGGTCTCTTTCTAACTTCTCCCAATCAACTTGAGTCTTGAAATAAAATTCCATATATTTACTACCTTATTAGTTATACAGTACTACTGAAAAAATCAATCACAAGCTCTAATAAGGCATGTTCGTAACAACAAATCAGTGAATCTTTTATATCCTTTTTCAGTATAGGAAAGTTCAAAAAGATAGTAAACAATACAAATCCGTTTCCTTTTGTCTATGATATATCAAATCCAAATGGTATTAACAAATAAATTCTTAATCCTAAAAGGTAATAAATGTGTAAAACAAGCATATTCTATTATGCAACCCAAGTGACCAATTTAAATATGATGAGTGTGCTAATGATTTCTACCAATCATAATATGGAATATTTCATGTAAAATTTCTATTATTGGCCAGTGCAATATCTAACACCCATTATTATGTAAAATTAGCGCAAAAATTAGTACATCTTGCTCATAATTTTTTTTTCATTAACAAGCATGTAAGCAACTTGTATTTCTAGTTCTATAACTTCATCTTTACTATATGCAAGATAATCTCAATAGTGGAAGTAAAGAGGAAATGTTCCTGGGTTACAAATCCATATTTTTTCCTTGTCCATTTAAGTTGAAATTGCTAGATATTCACACTCTTTGTAAGCACTTTACCATCTTGTGGATCATAGAATATCTCAATCAGAATTATAATGCACCTTATATCTTTGAACATTGTATAAAAACCTTGGAAATAAAAGCTATGAAGTAGACCCAACAATGATTCAAAACAAATGAACGTATATACAAAATTGGCAATTTGTACCAAAAATATGACTATACAAGTTGTATCCAACAAGGTTTCTGCAGTCAAGAAAAGCTACGAAAGAGTAATGCTCGGAGTACTTACCAATATGCTTGACAATGGCAGCGGCTTTAAGCCCAGTTGTTGTTAAACCTGTAGACATTGTTGTTCCTTTTATTTTGAAAACTTTTCATTGAAGTCAGAAATCAATACCTAGAATCGAAGTTGAGACTTGCCCTCAAATTGTTGGTGTATTTGTGGGGATGCTTAAGACCATTTCCATTAGCGACATTCATCCACATTTCCTCTATTTTATTACTTGGTTTAGTGTTGTCACTATAAATCAAGGGATAACTAAGTATTTTTACTTCGATAATTGCAATCAATTTTTTTTGTATTTGTGGGGATGCTTAAGGCCATTTCCATTAGTGACAGTCATCCACATTGGCCCTTTTTTATTTCTTGGTTTAGTGGGAAATACCTTGCTAGAAGTAGCAACTAGTCTACCTTGCCTCAAACAGGAGCACATTCGACGAAGGAAACACCCGCACTATATATTTGACCTCACGTCAAACTTTTGCTTCCACATTTACTCAAGTATAAATGTTTATGACTCAGTTACTAAAAATTTATCTTAAGAAACTGCTGAAATGAATTGCAGTCAATGCTTAATAAGTAGATAATGAATCACCAATGGAGGATGTATCTGTAGGGATGGATGCAGGTAATGAATATGTTAAGGGCTACACTAAGCATTCTACAACACCTCCATTTCCAGCTCAACCTTTGTAATATATGCAAAATTTCCAATCTCATATTGTTGGGCCTGGACCTCGAATGCAATGCTTTTAGATTTTTCTCCATATTATACAATTTATCCTAGAAGTACTCTTTAATAGCTTAGTTTAGGACCTAATTGAATGATAGGAGATGACATGGCACATTTAGGTAATACGTGAATGTGGAAGATGATCTAGAGAGCTAGCCACTAATTGGAGTAACCGAGAGACCTTTGAGATTCAATACTGAGCATGCCCTAAGAGACTGAATGAGGTAATGCTCTCTGAAGAACAGAGTGCTAACTTCTAAGTACAAATTTATGTCTTTCCTTGAAGCTAAATCCCACAAATCCCTAAATCTACAAAGGAATGATACCAATTTGAAGATGGTCTTGAGGCAAATAGGTTGGGCTACAAACTCTGCCCGAACAACAACCTCAGGTACATTATGCTTGCATCAAATGTACCTAAGAAATAGGATCTGCACTCTTTCTAACTTCTCCCAATCAACTCGAGTCTTGAAATAAAATTCAATACATTTACTACCTTATTATTTATACAGTACCACTGAAACAATCAATAACAACCTCTAATAAGGCATGTTCGTAAGAACAAATCAGTGAATCTTTTATATCCTTTTCCAGTATAGGTAAGTTCGGAAAGATAGTAAACAATACAAATCCATTTCCTTTTATCTATGATATATCAAATCCAAAGGGTATCAACAAACAAGTTAGGAACTCCTAAGTGCTAAACAACAGCGGAACGGTGAAGAATGATTTCACCTGCCCAACGATCCTCCACACATAGGTGCATGTATGTAAGAACCATGGAGACTCAGCACACACAATAAGAAGTAGGACAAGCACAAAAAATAGGAAACCAAAAACATAACAAAACCTTCCCAGCCAGATGCTAGACATGATGAAGAAGAGCTCAATGAAGAGGGTCCCAAAAGGCAAGGTACCTGCTCGCAAGAAAAAGGAAAAGAAGCCATGAGGGGGATCTGGTTATTTATTATGTAACAGTAATGAAAGTGGTGAAAGCAGTCCTTGAGGTAATAATGTAAGTAAGAGCAACCTTGAAATGAAAACATCACTGCTAATTTGATGATATATGCAACAAATTTCACTCACCAACATAAGAAAATCGAGCAACCAAGCGAAGATATAGTCCTAGTGGTAACTTAAATTTGTTTACCAACACTCTTTCTAGCCCATCACATACTTGCATAGAAAAAACCTGCAATTTTACGAGGCAATATCAAAAGCACAAACCTTGACATGGAAACAGATATGACTGTTTGTGGTTGGTAAGAAGTAAACTGTTTGATTGAATGGTGCAAATTAATTAAGAGTCAAATTATTGTAGCTAGTATAAATGTACTAGAGTACTAGCAATAATTTCAACAACTAGAAAAGTACCTGATAGATTCCAATAACATGTATTCCCACCATCATATTTGTTGTTGCAATGAGCCAATCTAGTTTTTTTAGTGTCAAGAGTAAATTGTCAGAAACAGTCTGACCGAAGGCCCAGTAACCCACTATAGCTACTGGGAAGTAACAGAGACCAACAATAAAATATGCAAACAGAACACCCCGCCAAATGGGGATCTTAGATGGCCTTTCTGGTGATGAAGGAATGGTAGCTTGGATCTCCAGAGCAACATTATGTCCAGCATATGAAAATCCAATCACTCCCAAGGAATTAAGAACACGAAACACTGTGGTGGCTGGTGTTTCATGTAAATACGCATAGCTTACATCCTCCACTCTACCATGATAAACACAGGATACCCAAGCAATGGTGGAGTAGCTACACAAGATCCAGATGAAAAAAGTCAAAATTGGATTCCTGTTCATTCCCACCATACTTCTAAAGTATCCAATACTTGTATCAATAAATGATATTTGACATTTAAAAAACATATGAATGTAAAAGAAAAACATTGGAATGAGTTTACAAGCTATTTCCATCCCTAAGTCTAGTCCTTTAAATTTTTGGACAAGACAAATACTTGCCCTCTTTGAGATTTTGGAATAGTATGTGTCTCTAATGATAGTAAAGAGTATATCACAAATTAGGTATAAACAAATAATAATACAGGTTGTAGTACTAGGGATACCACCTATTTCTATTACAGTCTACTGAAATAGAAACTAATAGACTCCTATCGATGAAATTGCAGAATGCATACCATAGAGACGTAAGTGCTACAGCCATTGAGACCCCTGCCACAGAACTCAGATTAGGTAGCAGTGCTAAAAGGTAGTGAATACAACTGAAAATGAGGATCCAGTAAGACTGCCTCAGTGGTTTACAACTTCTGCACACTGTTTCGTGAAATTTCTTTAATGATTGTCCACCAGTAACCATATAAACTATGTTCACACCAACTTCAACCATCAAATTCGGGGGAACAAGAATCCATAGGCCAACCTTCTCTCCAAACGCACGTTGTGCTAACTCGTGATATCAATCGAAGCACTTTCCTGGGACGATTTCATGCATCTCTACCAGCTGCCAGAGTGTAAATAAGGTAACCAACCAAGAAAGAACATGTACCAGTATACCTGGACCCCTGCACATGAAAACACTTCATAATATTACCGGATATTGTATGGCTTCGGCTCTGGTTCCAAAAAAAATCCACCCAAAACCCTCCATTGCCCCATAAATCTGGGCGTATGCAACCCAAAACCATCATCATCACCGTAAATCTCCATTGCCCTGTAAATCTGGGCATATGAAACCCAAAACCAGTGTCATCAGCGTAAATCGTAAATCTGAGGCGAATGCAGATCCAAAACCCTCCAACTTAGTAAATCTGGGGCGAATACAACCCCCATAAAATCACAGACAGTGAATCGAAGGCGAACCCAACCTTTCATGTTTTATCCGCACTTATTTTTTTTGGCTAAACCATAATAATTATTTATTTTTAAAATAATTTTGGGGCTATTTATACAAAACTATACAAAATAGGTTTTATATAAAAAATTCGCCCCTCTAAAATCTAAAACCCCTTAAATTTCGCCCTTGGGCTAAAATTCGCCCCTAAAATTTTCCCTGCCTTGGAGCAGTCTAGAGAATAAGATGATGCTTGGGCTAGACATGCTAGAAGAAATGGATCGAGAGGTAAAGAAAATCAGGCAGCACTTGAAGGTACGCTCGAAGCCTAACTTCGAAAAGAGTGTATCTTGATAAAAAAAAAAGAAATTTCTGGGAATTTGTGGTAGGGGACAATTTTTATGTGAGGATTAAACCAAAGAATATTAGATTAAGATGATATTATTGTGCCAAATTGGCTCCCAGATATTTCCGACCATTCGAGATTTTAGAAAGGATAGGACCAACGGCCTATCGTCTGGCTCTACCCAGCCATATATTAGTAAATAACATATTTCATGTATTGCTACTGAAGCGTTATGTACACGATCCCAACACATGTAATAAATTGGTAGGGTATACATGTAAGTCAATAATGAATTATATTTTTATCAAAATTTGATTTCTGATTTGACTGAATAAAATCATTGTTGGATGAAGGTAGAACCAAACGACGAGTTCCTGGTAGAACCATAGAATATTCTAGATTAAAGAGAAATAATGCTTCAGAGGCGAGTCATCCCCCAAGTTAAAGTGCAGTGGAAGCACTTTAGCCCAGAGGAGGCTATTTGGGAGGACGAGTAGGTTATGCATAAGGCTTATTTAGAGTTGTTCTCCTTGAACAAATAACATCAAGGATGGTGTTTACTTCATAGGGGGAAGATGTAACACCTTGTTTTTATTTTAATTATTGGTAAAAAAACTTCTTGTGATACATTTTGAATGTGTAACGAATAAGGATATTTGTTAACACTAATTTCATACAAAATCCTTTGTATTTTTCAATAAATGAAATTAAATTATTAATTAGCTTGGGTAAAATAAGAAAGTAACTGATTGGTAAATAATTCCAAGAACTAGGGCAAAGAGGGGGGAGACAGTTCTCACAGTTACCTTCCAAAAAGGATTTAGAGGAAAATCCTAAGGGGGTTCTGTGCAGAAGGAAACTGGGAAGTATTAGCAACAAGTGTTTGCTATGAGTTGTCAAGAGCTGGGAGGAAAACCAGTGGAGCTAAAGGATTCCCAAGTGAAGTAGATACTGTATTTTTATCCTAAGGCCTCACTTACTATCTCAGAGAACTCCTAAGCCCTGGTGAGGAGCAAGGGGCAGCGGAGGACGTAATTTCCACGCTCAAGGTTGGGAGGATACCAAGTACTGATAAATAATCTTCTGGATTTATGTATTTATAAATGTTGGGTCTCTGGACTTAGCAAGAATACCTTACTTTGTTATTATTATTATATTTGTTACTGGTAGTATTTCTGTAAATTTATAGTTCCTACATATTTCTCTATGCTGAAATGTATTAAGAAGGGTCCTGTAGACCAATTATGAAAACTAAATTCTATGGTTAAAATATTACAAGATACGATATGATGTAAGTTAGATTATGCAACTTAATGTCAAAACTCGATACTAATCGATAAATGTAAATATTTAAAGGGAAACATAAAAGCTAAAAGAAAACATTAAAAATGCTAATACAGATGATTGTACAACCTGCAGAATAATAATCACTTGACCATAGGAATTTTTGGGTTTACCCTTACAGAAAATATAGCAGAGTTAATTACTCTAGAATAAGAAGAAAAACTCAGAATGTATAGACATCTATATTGGAAAAATAGAGGCTTAGGCTTGCGAGTTTAGTACCCGAACCCCAAAAAACAGGTTTTCGAGCTCATTTCCCTTGAACCAGTAACTGGAACAGCTGACTGCTTAATTGGTAAATTTCAAAAGATAATTATTTTAATAAAGCTACAAACATATAAGAGAAACAATAACATTAAAAGTTCTATATCCAATACATGCAGGACAGATAGAGCCAAAAAATTCTGCTATTGAAGCAATTATAAATAAAAACTGGCTAAACAAGTATAACTTCTTGAGACTTTGGTAATCATTCAAACATCCCCGTTACACCATACTGGACTTACTAACTAGCAGAGAACATTGAAAGAAATCCTGAAGAATTTAACCATAAATTACAGGGAGACAATACTAAATATGAAAAAAAAGAATTCGTAGAATATCGAGAAGCTAAAAGATAGATCTTAGGAACTTCTATTGTGAAAATTAGAATTATATTGCCAAAATAATGAAAATATTTATGTCCCTTTAAACTATTACTAGAGTATCTACAGAAATAAGAAATTAGAGGGTCGCGCCCTGGAATAAAATCCTTCCTAGCATCAACAGCAAAGTGCACTCTAATAAACTCGCAGCCGAGGAGTGAAAGGCCATCCTGCCATTAAAACCCTCTGTCCCTGCAGGAGACAGAAGGGTGGCGGTGGCTATGAATTCAATATAATAATATTTAAACCCTACAAATTCCAGCGGCGAAAACACTGTTTAACTCACCGATAATACGATGAAGGGCCGCCAAAATAGAGTTGTTGTTGATTAAGCGAGCAATGAGTTTTGTAACTCGAAGAACCTGGAGAAGGGAAAAAATGAGGAGTTAAATCCCAAGAACGAGCAAAGAAAAGAAGGTAAACCATGAAATTATAATATGCCAAGTAGCATAACACCTTACCTGGGTTGAAGAGTCAGAAGTTCAGAACCCTTTCACGGTCAACCGAGCACTCGTGATAAACAAATTCATTACTTAATACCTCTGTGAGCCCGAGGAGACCATGTTAACACTCCACATAATATAATAATTTGAAACCAGAGTACACTAAGAAGAATATATGCCAATGTATTATTGAGGAAATCGGTTGCAAAGTCGTTCTACGTGGAATGCAAGCCAACACCGAACAAAAATCCTGGAAGCTGAAGCATTATGCCGAGAAGAACCTCGAAAGAACTCGCAGAGAGGAAATCACACTAATTGCAGAGCCGAAGCTTGGAGCATCGACGATAGAGAAAATGAGGTTTCGATAGGAGGATAGGGAGGGTTTGTTACCCTAACGACCCTTCCCAACGCCTATGTCGTAGATCTTAGTCGGAAGATTTTCAACGATCAGGATTACACCACTAGGAGTAAGAAGTACAAATGACAACTGCAGAGGTGGACAGATGGAGTGATCGTTGTGTGGGAGTAAAGGAGAATATTCAATGCAATGGCCACTCACATAACCATAGTCCAACAAAATCAAAGAAACGAAATGATGAACCAATGTATAGAAAATCTAATGTTCCATGTTTGATTGTGTAAATAGTTACATGTGATTGTACCAATACATACGGGAAATCTTATCAATTGGGTGAATGGAAATTCCAATGGGATTAACCTGCCCTAAATGTGAATATATCCAAACGAATAAATCCTTATGAACATTGGGTTATGGCTAACGTAATTAATGTGCAAACATGAGATTGATGGTAAGAGCTACCTTATTTTTCGTATGTAGAATTACTTAGAATAAAACATAATCATTGGTATAGTGAGTACATTTTTTTATATATTGCATGCATGTTGTAGCAAAAATGTTACAGCAGAATGAAAGCTTAAGTATTTCCTTACGAGTGGAAAAGTAAATGGTAAGAATTTCATAGTTTTCGTAGTTGAAGAATAATGACCATACTAGTATGTAAATTTTTTTTATGAATGTTGTATGGTTGTTACATCCAAAAAGAAATAAAAAAAATTAGCAAATTTTATATATTTCTACTAATTAACATGATCTAATTTGTATGGAATCTAACCAAAATGTATGTTGTTAGTTTAGTAAACTGATTCAAGTTTATAACATGAAAATTTTTATACAAATTATCTATCTTTAAAATTTAGGTTAAATATCTATAAATTCCAAATTCATATTGGTTTATGTGATTTTTTCTCTTTTTTTTTCCTAGTGAGAAACCTATCAAAACTAACATTTGAATAGTCATTGCTGGTTGTTATCTAAGAATGCATCTTGATTCACCTAAATTTTTATTTAAAAGAAAAATTATAAAATTGGGTATATTTATAAGGGAAAATTGATTAACAATATGTTATCAAAATCTGTATAATTTACAAATTCCATAACTTGACTTCTTTTTTTTTGCATGCAACTACCATTTTGTCAGATCTTGAGTCTTTTACTTTAATTTAGTTACATTTAAACTAGAGTGCATGTACTCGCTACTGTGTAACTTGTTAAACATTACGACACTTGGTTAAATATAATTTTTTTTGACTTTTTGTTTTTTACATAACTTTTTTTTTCTTTATAATTTAATTTTAAACATCATAAAATTAGTCATGAACCAATGAGAAAATATAAATTCAAATTTAAAAAATTATTTTTGATTTTCAAAATATTTAATCTAATATATATTTATTTATTTTTACTTAAAAACAAATGTTAGAGATAACCCCAACTGCAAACCTGCGCAGAAGAAGGACAACAAACATAATTTTTGATTTGATTTTGATGGACACTGAAGCTACAAAGTTTTGGTTTGAATTTACACTCAACCGTGCATTCGAAACCTGTGATACATTACCCTCATGCCAATCTATTTTGAATTCAAACTATCCACGCAAGTTTTGTGGACCCCACGATTCCATGTCGCCATTTCTGCCAGCCAATAAGAGCTTATCGCAAAGACCCGAAGCCTTGTCACCACCTTTCTCCAACCTATGCGATAGAGCATCCCCACCATACCACGTAGATCACCCGGTAGCCAATCACAATCGTATCGCACGATCTCGTGCATACGTCATCACTGCTCCAAAACTATGCCATAATGTAGACCCCACCATCGCAAAGATATATTTCTCCAGCCAATGGCACATCGTCGCAAATTTTTGATGCACGGTGGGTTAATCGATGCGATAACCCGTTGCGTGGTTTAATAAAAAGTTTCCCATTATGAGTTGAAATCCGCGCCATGTAAATTTCATAAGGGTTAAAACTTTGGTTTAATATTTTATTTGCTTGTACACGCTGCGACATGATTTATTTAAGTTATTAAACTTAGGCTTACATATGTTGTAAGCATATATGTTTACAACATATATATATATATATATATGTACTCTGTTATGTAATGAAGTGTTAACATAGAAGCGTAGAAGACTGTGTAATAGATAAAGAGAGCGAAAGGCTGTGTAACCCTGAAGACCGTGTGAAGTAGAGTTTGTTTTGAAGAGATGTGTGTATAGCACCCAAATAAAACAAAATTTTGTAAATCCTTAACTAAAGATTCTGAACACTGTATCAAGCATTTTTGTTGTTAATAAAAGATAGTCTTTGTTCTCACTGTGTATATTTATTTTATGCTTCACCTGGAAAGATATGTTTTTAAATGTCTATGTTGACAAAGAACATTTTGTTTCTCATTATTTGTTAAAAAATTATGAGAAATTCCAACAACAAAAACAATATAACCATCTAAAGCACAAGCATGTATAATAATATAAACATTTTGCCCCCACATAAACAGATATTTACGCACGTTATGGTCTCTAACGAAATGACAAATCGGAAAATTGGACTTTTTGATCTGTGGTTAGATTCCGATTTAATTCAAATATTTATCAAATCTCATAGTTTATTAGGGCACTATGATGGCATCACTTTTATTCCACTACATTGAAGATCCACTCTCATCAATTCGGACCCTGCTAATTAACCACTCATACATGATGCCTTGGCAGCAATCTCCTCGATAAATTCTTCAATATTTTTGTCTGAAGAACCACCTTTCACCACTGCTTGCCTCGCTAACGTCTTCCACTGTAAAGCGTTCTTCCTCAGGTCAATTCCTCGCTTATTTTCCATGACCGTCCTTATACTTCTCTCCACTTCCTCCCTCCCCACTAAACCATCTTCTGATCGTTTAGTCAATCTCAATCCCGTCTTCCATTTCTCTTCAATGTATAGAGCATTAAGCATCTGATCCCTCCATTGAGGCACCGCCAACATGGGAACTCCAGAGCTGAGACCTTCCAGAGTCGAATTCCACCCACAGTGCGTCATAAATGCACCGACAAATGGAACAACGAGTCCCTGATCGGAGGTTTCTTTTAGGAAACCCTCAGGCAAAATTTCGCCATTTTCACTCTCCCCTTTGGAACTCGATGGACAAATTACCCATATGAAGGGATATCCACTGGCCTTCAACCCAGGAGTTTGTTCTTTTGTGTTGGAATATTTATTCCAGAACAATAATGGAGAATAAAATTCTCCCTCTTCAACACAGAGAAAAATATTAAAAATTTCTTCACTGGAGACAAAGATTTCACTGTAAAAACTATTTCATTAAACTTCAAAAACTTGGTTACAAAATCACCTCTGACTGAGGGAATACAAAAGGCTTTGACTGCTTCAAAACACAGTTCAAAACACAACTCACACTCTCTAAAATTTCACTCTGGAAAAATACTCTGTCTCTCCAAAAATGAAAGCACTGCTGTGCACTTCAAATTCTGTTACTCTCCTTCTGTGTGTAAAAAAATAAAACATACAATGCTGAACAATGCACTGTTGTGCTGTATTTTCCTTTTTCACTACTGTGTGAAAAAATAAAAACTTACAATACGTTCTTAGTGCACACAGGCCTTTTTTTTAACTCTATATTTGCCTCAGCACTTTTTACAATATAAAAAAAACTATATTAAAATAAAACTATTTTAAAAAACTTTAAAATAAAAAAAATAAAATAAAAATCAATGTCACTATGGCCCACGGCCTCACTTTTTTTTGAAACGTTTTATATGATATATATATGTAGAACATATATATACATATATGTGGGCTGTATGTACCAAAAGTTTTTTTTTAAAACATTAAAAGAACTTTGACCGAATTGAACCGGACGCAAAACAGAAAATTAAACCCTTTTTCATAAAAATTCCGCGTGCCAAAAAGTTCTGCTGATGTCACCTAAGTTGTGACGCGCGGAATTTTTATTAAATCCGCCCTATAAGTTTCCCCGGGTCCGATTTTTAGCAACCTGTACGGAAAAAAATGTGATGCGGGATTTTTCATAATTCTGGCTTAATAAAATTGAGGTCCGCGAAATTTGACTTGTGGTTTGGGACCACTGTCATTCAGTTTGTAAACTCCCGCGCATTCAAAACTGGCAAGCGGCTCATCTGCACTATTCTGCAAACAAAAATGGAAGGTGGCTTCAGTACTTTGAGCGGCTGTAAGTAATTTCAACACTCCCCCTTACTTTCAGTTGCTGGGTTATCAGTCATACCTAGACATTTCCTCAAAAACTCAAAACTCTTCTGCCCCAATGGCTTAGTCAAAATGTCTGCAAAATGCTCCTGAGTTCTGCAGTGTTCCAACACAATTTCACCATTGTTTACCAATTCTCTGATGTAATGAAACTTTGTGTCAATGTGTTTCGTTCTCTTGTGAAACACAGAATTCTTTGATAATGCAATAGCTGAGCTATTGTCACAATAAATCACGGTTCCTTTTACCTGCTCTTGGCATAAACTTCTTAACATCCTCCTCATCCAAATTGCTTGACAAGCTACTGCTATGGCTGCCACATATTCTGCCTCTGCTGTAGACAATGCTACAATGGGTTGTTTTTTAGAAGCCCATGAAATTGCTCCTGAACCCATGTGAAAAACATAACCGGAAGTGCTCTTCCGATCATCTATACTTCCAGCCCAATCACTGTCAGTGTATCCAACTAAATCTGAATTTTCTGAAGCAGTATATAAAATACCAAACCTTTTTGTACCTTTAACATACCTCAGAATTCTTTTCGCTGCCTGCCAATGTGCATCCTTTGGCTTCTCCATAAATCTGGAAATTAAGCTAACAACATGCATTATGTCGGGCCTAGTTGCAGTCAAATACATGAGGCTGCCAACTATGCTCTTATACAAACTAGGATCAAAATCCTTGCTGCTGTCCTCTCTGCTGAGTTTTAATCCCATCACTGTGGGAGTGATCGCTGCTTTGCTCTCCTGCATATTAAATCTTTCAAGCACTTCATTAACATATTTTGCCTGTGAGATAAAAATCTCATTTTCATCTTGTTCTACTTCTATTCCTAAGAAGTATTTCAACAAACCCATGTCAGTCATTTCAAATTCTTCTTTCATGACTGTTTTAAAATTTTCAATAAGGTAATCATCATTACCTATGAAAATAACATCATCAACATATAAAACTACAATCAACATTTTACCATCTTTTTCTTTGATGTAGAGGGTGGGTTCTCCCTCAAACTTTTCAAATCCATTTTCTAGTAGATAGGAATCTATCCTACTGTACCATGCTCTTGGCGCTTGCTTCAGCCCATAAAGAGCTTTCTTCAACTTGCACACTTTGTGCTCTTGGCCTTTCTTCTCATAGCCTAGAGGTTGTTCAATGTAAACCTCTTCCATTAACACTCCATTTAGGAATGTTGACTTCACGTCCATTTGGTAAACTTTCCACTTGTTTTGTGCTGCTATGGACAACACTGCTCTCACAGTTTCCATTCTAGCAACCGGTGCAAAAGTTTCCTCATAATCTATCCCATGCTTCTGCTTATACCCTTTGACAACAAGCCTTGCCTTGTGTCTCTCTATTTTTCCTTCAGCATTACTCTTGGTCTTGTAGACCCATTTAACTCCAATGACATCTTTACCTTTTGAGAGTTCAACCAAATCCCAAGTCTTGTTTCTTTCTATGGCATTAATCTCCTCATCCATAGCTTCTATCCATTTCTTATTCTTAATAGCTTCTTCGAAATGAACAGGATCATCAACATGACAATATAAAGCAAACAAAGAATTGATACCTTCATTTGCTGTCTCTTGTGCATAAATGTCATTCAAATTTCTGAACTTCTTACCTCTTTCACTTGATGTACAAATGCTTGAAGAAGCACTTGAATTTCCTCCTTGTGGTGTGCTTGGAGAAGAACTCTCATTTCTCCTCAAGGGTGTCTCTTGCTGCTCTTGTGTTGGTGCTGCTGTTTGGGGATGTATTTTAGCCAATTCATCATCATCTTCATCATGAGATAAACAGTGTTTAACATTCACTGTTTTCTCTATGCTTCCATCCCAAGCTTCCTCCTCAATAAACTGAACATCTCTGCTCACAATAAACTTCTTGGTGGATGGGTTGTATAACCTGTAGGCCTTGGATTCCTCATTGTATCCAATGAAAATACATTTCTCCCCCTTGCTGTCCAACTTCTTCCTTAGCTGATCCGGAATGTGTGCATAAGCCACACATCCAAAAACCTTCATGTGTGTGACACCTTGTTTTGTGCCACTCCATGCCTCTTCCGGCACTTTGTTCATCACTGCTTTTGTAGGGCACCTATTAAAAATGTATGCTGCACAATGTACAGCTTCAGCCCAATAATCATTAGGCAAATGCTTTGCCTTTAACATACTCCTCACCATGTCCTTTATGGTTCTATTCTTCCTTTCGGCTACTCCATTTTGTTGTGGAGTATATCTAGTTGTAAACTGCTTTTGAATACCATTTTCTCTACAAAAACGTAGAAAATCTTTAAAGATATACTCACCTCCTCTATCAGTCCTTAGGACTTTGATGTGCAGCCCACTTTGGTTTTCCACAAGTGCTTTGAAATTGCAGAATTTTTCAAACACTTCACTTTTGTTTTTCAAAAAGTAAACCCAAGTTTTTCTTGTAAAATCATCTATGAATGTTAACATGTAGTGGCTGCTAGCAAGCGATGGAGTTTGCATCGGTCCACACAAATCTGAGTGGACAATCTCTAAGGGTGCCTTTGCCCTTATGCTTTTTCCGGAAGGAAAATTTTCTCTGTGTTGTTTCCCAAGAATACAACCTTCACAAACGCTGTCTGGCTTCTCTATCAATGGTAAACCTCTTACCATTCCTTTTCTGTTCAACAAATTAAGACCTCCAAAGTTGAGATGTCCAAATCTCAAGTGCCACAACCAATTTTCATCTTTTGGTTCTCTTTGGATAGCCTCTTTTGCCACTGCTGATATCTTTTCTTCATTCTTCAAATATGCTCTCATTCTAAGAGGGAACACCCTGTTCCTTGTCATCTTCACTTCAACAATGCATTGCTTGCTGGGTGGTTTGTCCATGATGGTACAAACATCATCCTCAAAAAATACATTGTACCCCTTTTGAACAAGCTGTCCAATACTTAAGAGGTTACACTTCATTCCTGGAACATAATAGACATCTGATATGGATTTCTTTGCTCCTTTCCTTGTTAGAACATTTACATTCCCTTTTCCCATAACAGACACTTTACTATCAGTGCCTAGTGTGACTGGTGACTTCACACTCTCATCTAGCATAGAAAACATTGCTAAGTTTCCTGTCATATGGTTACTGCAACCGGAGTCTAGAAACCATAAATCCTCATTCTTTTCTTCAGCCATATTACGAGCCAAAAACAAATTATCTTGGCTGAGATTTTCTCTAGTGAAATTTGCACTAGTTCTACTTCCCATGTCATGTTGCTTCTTTCTACATTCATTAGCATAATGACCATATTTTTTACAATAGTGACATTGGACATTGGACTTATCATACCTCTGTCCTTGAGCATTCTGCTGACCACTCTGCTGGCTGCTGCCTTGGCCTTGATGCTGATTTGGATTGCTGCCTCTTCCTTGAGCATTTGCTGGACTGTTCCTTCCACCTCTGTTTTGGCTTCTACCTCTTCCTCTTTTGTTTCCTCTGCCTTGCCCTCTTCCTCTTCCGAAAGACATATGGGTCTTAAAGGCATGTTCCAGAGATGAGTTTTCACTTCTACCCAATCTCTGCTCATGAGTCATCAGTGATGCATGTAGCTCATCCATTGTGAACTTTGTGAGATCCTTAGTCTCCTCTATGGTGGTGACAATCACATCGAATCTTGAGGGTAGACTCCTCAAGAGTTTTTCCACAATCCTCTTCTCTTCAAGAGTCTCTCCATGAGATCGTATTTGTGTGACCATTCCAATCACATGAGTGAAGAATGAGTCAATAGTATCTGACTCTTTCATACAGAGAGTCTCAAAGTCTCTCCTCAGCAACTGAAGTTTTGCTGTCTTCACTTTTTCCATGCCTTGATAGGCTGTCTTGAGAGTTTCCTATGCTTCTCTGGATCTCTTGGTTGCTGCTATCCTTGGAAACACACTCTCATGCACTGTCTGATACAATAAGAAGAGAGCCTTGGAGTCTTTCTTCCTATTGCTCTTCAGCAACTCTCTTTCTGCCTGAGTTAAATCTTCAAACTCTTCTTCATTTGCTGGCTCTTCAAAGCCATCCTCAACAAATTCCCATAAGTCTTGAGAGACAAATAGAGCTCTCATAGTTATTGACCAGTAGTCATAATTTTTCCCATTAAACATTGAGAGATGAACATTTCCCATACCCATACCAGTGCTGGCTCCAGCCATTCTGCACTCTTAACTATGATTAAAAAAAAACTTGACTGTGTATGTAAAACAGCTCACTGTTTTGCAACAGTGACACAACAACTGTATAGAGAAATACCTTGAAGTCTTTTTGGCTGAGTCTTCACACTGCTGGAGAAGCTGCTGCAACAAAGAACTCCTTTCCTTCAGCTTCTTTGATTTTCGAAGAGCCTGGGCTAGCTCTGATACCATGTTGGAATATTTAAAATTCCAGAACAATAATGGAGAATAAAATTCTCTCTCTTCAACATAGAGAAAAATATTAAAAATTTCTTCACTGGAGACAGAGCTTTCACTGTAAAAACTATTTCATTAAACTTCAAAAACTTGGTTACAAAATCACCTCTGACTGAGGGAATACAAAAGGCTTTGACTGCTTCAAAACATAGTTCAAAACACAACTCACACTCTCTAAAATTTCACTCTGGAAAAATACTCTGTTTCTCCAAAAATGAAAGCACTGCTGTGCACTTCAAATTCTGTTACTCTGCTTCTGTGTGTAAAAAAATAAAACTTACAATGCTGAACAATGCACTGCTGTGCTGTATTTTCCTTTTTCACTGCTGTGTGAAAAAATAAAAACTTACAATACGTTCTTAGTGCACACAGGCCTTTTTTTTAACTCTATATTTGCCTCAGCACTTTTTACAATATAAAAAAAACTATATTAAAATAAAACTATTTTAAAAAACTTTAAAATAAAAAAACTAAAATAAAAATCAATGTCACTATGGTCCACGGCCTCACTTTTTTTGAAACGTTTCATATGATATATATATGTAGAACATATATATACATATATGTGGGCTGTATGTACCAAAAGTTTTTTTAAAAAACATTAAAAGAACTTTGACCTAATTGAACCGGACGCAAAACAGAGAATTAAACCCTTTTTCATAAAAATTTCGCGTGCCAAAAAGTTCTACTGATATCACCTAAGTTGTGACGCGGAATTTTTATTAAATCCGCTCTATAAGTTTCCCGGGGTCCGATTTTTAGGAAACGCGGAATTTTTATTAAATCCGCTCTATAAGTTTCCCGGGGTCCGATTTTTAGGAACCTGTACGGAAAAAAATGTGATGCCGGATTTTTCATAATTCTGGCTTAATAAAATTGAGGTCCGGGAAATTTGACTTGTGGTTTGGGACCACTATCATTAAGTTTGTAAACTCCCGCGCATTCAAAACTGGCAAGCGGCTCATCTGCACTGTTCTGCAAACAAAAATGGAATGCGGCTTCAGTACTTCGAGCTGCTGTAAGTAATTTCAACATTTTGAAAGAACCTCATGAGTTTGTTCTTTCAAAAGAACCGCAAGGCTTCCAAAAGAAACATACACAACCCTTGCGGGTTCCTTCGTATTCACCCAGTCCGTGCAGTTTCCACAAATTTGTCCCCGAGTCTGTGTCCTGGGGATTCTGCCCCCCAAGAAAGCAGAGGGTATGTGAGGACCGACGTTGCGAAACGGAACTATTGATTTTAATGAGTTGTTTTCTTCCGATTCCATTTCGTGAAACGAATTGCCCACTACCCATGTCGCCTCTGGAAGACACATAAATTGTTCCACTACTAATAGCAAGATAGCCTGAAAGGTATTGCCAGGTAGCAGAAAGGATGGCAGATCAGAGTGACTCAGCGGTGGAAGTCCCGGTATTTCTATTACCTCAGTAGTCTTCAGCGTTTCTTGCCATCTGGTGGCTGAAGAAAAGAAAGAAGATCAAGATAGAATTAGTACTGAGAGCTAGGAACTTTTATCCTTTTTGTAATTCAGGGAATATAGCCCAATTCTTAGAATTCCAAAATATTCATCTACACTTAAAAAATGTCTTGAAAACTATAAACATAAATACAGATTTTAGTAGTGTAAACATACCCAATTTTATGAAAAAATGGTGATAAACCGAAAATGCGGCACACGATTGTGTCCAGAAGAAAGCCGAAGGGATGCTAAACTTCTTTGCAACCTTGGGAATCCAAGGAAGAATAGAGTCATAAACGATGCAAGAAATCCGGTTGCCTTCAGCATTAAGCCTCTCTACCAGATTTCCTAACGTCACTTCTCCCATCTTCGACAACATATCTGCCACTATGTCTACGTTGTTCCGGTCGAAATCCGCAGGAAGGCCGTCTGAGATGGTCTCGAACCGAACTTCCTCACGTTTCTCTGAGGCTCCCGATACTGCGCCTTGTGCCTGTAACATGCTCTTACGGCTTGCCTCGGTTGTCACAAAGGTGACCTCGAGATTTTTCGAGGCAAGCCACTTGGCAAACTGCAGCGTAGGATTGATATGACCCTGCGTTGGAAGAGACACCACCAGAACGCGAAGCTGGCTGTAGTCGAACATCATTAAAGATTCCATTCCCTTAAACTCTAAGGACAGCTACAAGCTAAAAATTGCTACACAAAGTTTACAAAGTCTCCAAATCTGAAGCTCCAGACTGCTCTCACTATGCCAATTTCCTTGTCACCTCTCTTAGTACGGCTATTTATCTACAAGTTTCATCATTTTGAAAATGCATAAAATATTATATATTTGTTCTATTCGGAGGATTTTCTATTTTGTCCGTAACCATAATCTAATCTCTGGCTGGAGAAAAAAAAATGGGAACAAATCACATATGGGTTATGAGTTAATGAGTTGAGTTGAGTTGATGGATATTAATCGTGGTTATGAGTTGAGTTGATGGATATTAATCTTTAGAGATTAGGTATTTTAATGGAATTTGTAAAAAAGGCAATAACTTAGTCCATCCACGGCACTCCATAAGCAACAAATTATGAAAAGACATACCAGACTTTATAAATAAGCCGACGAAATTTTCCCATGATATACCCGTGATTCAAACTTGGACAAGTTTTAAAAAAATCAGAAATGTTGATGCATCCTCCTCAATTGGACTGAATAGGTATCATTTCTTAATGGTTATAACTCGATATAATAATATTGAACAATGTTGATATTTGAGTGTAAATTTATGTAATTTATATTTAATTTAATAATTTTTTTTAGAAAATCATATAATCAATTGAATTGAAAAACTAGAAGTTCAAAATTACTTATTTCATTATCAAGAAAAACTACACTATACTATATAATTTGCAAGTATTTTATCTTTTCTCAATTGATTATTTAATTAATATAATTTTCCAGAAAGTTTGGGATTAAATTAGTGTAGATATTGTGTACATCATAATGTCCATTCTTGACTTTGGGTTTTGTAGGCCCTTGTATCAAGGACTATTACGGTATGGCAGAAACGTAGAGTTTTTAGACTACTTTGCATAGTTTTAAGATAGATATGCAGTATCGTACTGTAAAGTATTGACTGGGTTATAGTCTGGTTTGATAAGAAGAACCTGTTATATATGCAGTCACCTGATTTTATTATCAAATCAATACTTTTCAGTTTATTGGCCCATAAATGTACCTGGCAAGTAAATGGTTACCTTTGGATTAAAGCAAGTACACCATCCAACAGTGGGCATTTATTTGCCAGGGGCATTTATGGGCCAATAGACTGAAAAGTATTTGTTTCCATCATATTATAGCAACAGTGGCCATCAATGTACTTCCCTTATCAGGTATACCTTCGCGATCATTTTTTGAGTTGGCTGTTAATTGAGATGTACTAGTTTTGTTTGAATTTATTTATAGTGTATAATAATGCGATGATGATAAACAATTAAATATTAAATATTACTTTGATATATAAGAAATGTTATAGTGGTAGTGGTTGTAAATATTAAATATTTAGTTAGATGTCTTAATATCTTTAAAATAAATTTGCAAAAATACATGATATAATTTAAATTAAAAAATAATAAACATTAAAAAATAATAAATTGATTCAATTTAATTTGTTATATTGAATTTTAATTGTATTTTTAAAATAAAATCATAAATAATTTTATATAAAATATACAAAAATTCTTTAGAAAAATAAAATATTTTTAGATAGGAAAATGTGATATATATGTCTTTATATTTCAAAATCCATAAGTAATAAATATATAGAAAAATTAATAAATATATATACTTTTAAATATATGAAAAGTAGTTATAATTAGGATTCATTTAACCATATAAATTAAAATAATGGTTCATATTTATAACTATTCTATTTCAGAATTTCATATATAGATTTAATTAATAAACATATGAAAAATCAAAATATTTTTTAAGCCCTAGAATAGGGGTTTTGTGCCAATTTCAGGGTTTTATTTTCATAGTCATTTATGCTTGGCTTCATGGAAGGGGGCTTTTTCCCCTCGTTTATCTAGATTGTTTGGATCTACTCATATTCCCTCTCAATCTCATCATCTTCAACGTTGTTTTCATAGAGCAACAAAGTGGGGTTCGCTCACGACAAGATATAAGTTCATACTGTGCAATACCCAAAATGTGAGGTTACATCTAGTAATATCAAAGAATATACTCAATATATGTGGGATAGTGCTTTGATTTGCAAAGTCATTCGATTATGGTCCTGTGAAAAGGCTTTGAATAGGTGGATCTGAAATAAATGGAATCCCCAGGATCAAATAGAATTAGAGTTCAGGACTAATGGTCCTTTTTATAGTGATTTTCTCTTGCTTAAGATAGATCGAGAGTTTTTGAAGTAGAGCCATATTTTTCCAAAAATATAGGACTCTTCATGCACGTCTAGAAGGATCAGTGAAATCTATACAAGGAGGATTTCTTGTAACCCGAGTTGGGTTTTCCTCTTTTCTCTCCCTGAAGAATATAGGGAGGAGGAAACCCTTGAAGGCATCGTTAATGCCATTGACAACTTTATCAAATTATTAGATCCTACCACAACAGGGAGGTACACTTCGTTGAACGAATCTGTGTTTATATGAATATCTATAGCCCTCTGTTGGGTGTGGAGACTGATTATCTTATTTATTTAGATGTATCGTCATGTTGGACCCCTGTTCTTAACGGGGAAAAAATGCCTCCCATCATTTGATCATCGTCAATGCAGTACACGTGGGGTGACAACGATTTTATGGGCCCCCCTAGCAAGGGTTTAGGGGTAGCGCCCCAAAAGCTAAAAATAGATGTAAACTTTCCTTGTAAAATATTGTAATTTCATAGACAATCTGGGTCGTTCAATAGGCAGATGATCTGATGGTAGAAGTTACATTTAATTTCAGGTTTTTTCCTTAGAAGGCAACCCTCGGTTCACATAAGGTAACTGTATTACAACTGTGTGTGGTATCTGTATTCTGAGCTAGAAAGAGAAAGGGGAATCATCTGAGAGAGTGGATGATATTACAACAGATCTGCTATAGGTTTTGTCTCTTCATTTTGCTAGATAATATAAAGGAAAGGATGGATGTTTCTTCGTGGATGTAGCCCAAGTTGGATGAACCACATATATCTATGTCTCTCTTATTTTATATGTTTTCTGTGTTTGTATTTGCACATATTTTTATGTGTTCCATTTCTCTGTAATATATAATTTTCTAACAACCTCTTCTAGCCTCCATAAATATTTACTATCACAATAGTGATTTCAAGCATTCTCTAGGTTACGAAATTATGAACAAGTCCCATTTTAGATGCAGAAATTTCCATCAATAAGTGCATTATATTAGGTATTTCCTAATTAATACAAAGGAAATGTTTGAAAAAAAAACCATTCTCAGAAAGAGATATTTCATTTGGCAAAAATCTGCAAAAGAAGTAGAAATGAGAGTCCTCACATCACCTCAAATGTCGATGAGATCCATAGATTTGAAAACAGGTTTGAGCCTCTCTCCTCTGGGAAGGAGTATCTAGAGCATGCCAATATTCAATGAAGCATGCAATCAAAATAAATTAAATCACAAAACCCTACCAAGGTCATGCAAAATTCTCTTGAACAACATCAAAAAAATCGATGACGATGGGAGAGGATTAACTCCCATTTGGGAGATACTGAAGTATAACCTTAACCAAAAGATATGGATATGCATGACCCATGACTGATTTCCCTTTTGGAAGCCTCGAATGTCAAATATGTGATGGAAATGCAAGTTGATGAGGCTAGGATTTTGAATAAAGCTTATCTTCAAAGCAAGTAAATAGGCTTGAGTTAATCCCAATCCAATATTAGGGTTTAGATGATGGATTTGAAAGTGGCCTTTAGGAAAGATAAAGAAGCTAGAAAATGAGGTTGTAAGAGAAATAAGGCATGGATCCAGGAAGCCAATGAATAATTAGTACTTTGAGAAATTCATGCAAATATCAAAGGCATTTTCCCCATTGAAGTATAGAATCCTCACAGAGCTTTTTATGTTGTTATGATTATCTTAGTACTTTTATAATTATATGTTCTTTGTAGGTAGCTTGTTACTTTCATAGATCTCTTGAATTTTAGTCCTCTTTTTTAAGTTCAAGCTATATGTAACTTTTTCCAATAATGAAAGGATCATTTTACCCCACAAAATGAAATAAACATATAAAGATTCAATATTTATAATATTTTTTTCTCCTAAGTTATATATATATATATATGTATATATATATATATGTATATATATATATATGTATATATATATCAAGAATGGTATGCATATAACATTACAAAATTAACTTAAAAAAATAACAAAACATATAACTTTATATATTTGGTTCTAATTAAAAAAAATATTTATGCGATATTTATATAAATATAATAATATTATGAATAAAAAACATAGATTCATCTACCAAACATCTAGAAAAACCAAACATATAGAGAAATCAAGTCTTTCGAGTTGCATTAATTTCCTCAAGTTTTAAAGTCAAGATGAGGTTTACATGTTGAGAAATTGATCCCTTAAGGCACTTAGCAGATCTAGATTTGAGATGAATCTATGTTAATATATTCAAAAATATATTTTAAATAATAAAAATTAACAAACTTTAAAAAAATTATTACCGAATTTCAAAAAAAAAATTCAATTCATGTAGTGATTAAACCACCTGAATAAAATACATTTGAACTACCCATCAACCTTAAGTTAACAAAATAAATAAAACACTAAAACATCTTCTCTCTTAACCAAAAATACAAATTTGACATCATCTATCTTTTTAAACCAAAAGTACAAGTTATTTAAAATACAACTAGAAAATGTTTAATGTAAGACCAATTAGTCATCTAACATGGAGTGTGATAGCCTGTTCTCCCTGACCTTAATTGTCATAATATATACATTACTAAATAGGTCTATATATGTGTTTTAGATGGATAAAGGAAACATTATTATTTTTTCTTCTGCTATGTTATGGAATTTTCTAGTTCACAACACATTGATTAATTAATGGGGAGTATTAATATTCTGAGAGACTTCTTCGTCATCCAGATGTGCTTCGAGGGAAGCTGTTGGAAGAGGCACATCCAAAAACCAACACATTCAACACTGAAGTCTATTAGTTGCTTCCACATTGCATAAAGTAATGTATTAATAAAATGTTGTACAAGTGTTCACTTTCAAAGGAAAAATTTGTAAACATTTCTCATACAATAAAATATTTGTTGTGATGGATTGTGTTTCATTATGTATAGTAAATAAATGAGTGAATGTTTAATTATTTTTGCTTTTTAGTTTTGAAGTTGGAATTTCACCCAATAATGAAATAATTAAATTGTGATTTTTTTAAATGATTTTTTATTATATATAACAAACTCTCCATAAATTTGACAAAAAAAATATTAAAAATCCTCCTAAACATATAATTCCTCCCCTAGAACACCTTGGGATTACTCGTAACACTTAAACATTGCAAGGACCTAGTGAATTTGTTATATTCTTGTAGAATTGTTCACTACCAACACTCAAACATAAATAAATAAGCATAACTCTTTTCATAATATAAATGTTTGCAAGCAAATATTTTATAAACAATCCCAAATTTTCTCACAAAC
The DNA here is from genome assembly GCA_034641835.2 of Pinus albicaulis. NCBI lineage: Eukaryota > Viridiplantae > Streptophyta > Pinopsida > Pinales > Pinaceae > Pinus > Pinus albicaulis. Next base: position 126,712,254 of record CM076571.1, on the reverse strand, counting down.
ATAAATAAAACTTATTTTATTATTCAACACTATTGAAGCATCTAATAAGTAAAGAATTAGAATGTCCAAATTCATTAAACTCAGTTAAAGAATAATCTCTATTGATCACTTCAGTTATAGAGTTTAGTTTGCTATTTATTTGAAACATTTTTAGAAAAATAAATTTTGCAATGGTCAATCGTTCATGTGTGAGCTATGATTGATATTTCTTGTTAGATGAATTTATAGAGTCTGGTTAGCTATTTGTTTTAAACATTTTGAGGTCAATCATGCACATGTGAGCTAAAATTAACATATCTATTTGTAGGGGTTTTAAGTCTATTTAATCATATATGTTTAGGAAATTGAAATAATGTAATTTATAGACCAAAAAATCATATCAAATTTTCTTTCCTTATTCTCCTTTATTAAATCTTCTCATGTTATTTGATCAGGTCTAAGCCTCTTCACAAAGGTAAAATAAAATTGTGAAAAAGAATAGTGAAATTAATTATGTGATGAGGTCTTGTTCGAAACACAAATTGCAAACCAATGCAACTGCATATTATTAATAATGGTATAAAGAATTATGTACATAGTATATATAAATAAAATAGGTCAATCGTTGATTCAGTTTCCTATTTTTCTTGAAATCTAATAACTAAACACCATAATATAGACTAACCCAAACTATAATCGTGACTATTAGGTGTTTAACATTCCCCCTTTAATATGAAGGGATGTTTCAAAGTCCAATAATGAGAGATGAAAATTCAGAAACACATGTCAGGAAAGAGTTGAATGCCTCTGAGAAATGGTTTTTAAGGATGACCACAAACCAACGATGGTGGTTTTTAAGAGAAAACCACAAACGATGCCAAAATATTGGATAAATCAAAGGTCTCAATGAGTGATGGTTCAAATATGATACCAACACTAGAACTATCATAACAATTGCTCAAACAAACCAATTTTGGAACTATCAAAGTAGTTCCTAGAACAATTCTTATTCTCACGTCTTCTGGTGATGGAAGTTCTCCTTCACAAATCTTAGTATGCCAAAAACATGCAATCATGGTCATAAAGGAAAAAAACCTGTAGGAATTTACAAGGTAAGTTCCTTAGATCAAGAACCAAAGGTCACCGCTCACAAACAGATCACAAATCAGTACACCAGTATAATCACCTGGTTAAAACCCTCAAAGAGGGAAACAGTCCATGACCTGAGCCAACGCGGCCACTTCAGGCAATTTATTAATATAAAAAGAAAAGTTACATATGTTTCTCTCATAAACGGTTACTGAACAAATGACCCTCCATGCTATTTAAATAGATATCATGGACCAATAGGGTGTTAAGCCATGGATCAAATGTCATTAATACCGAGGTGAGAGATAACTGTGAGATCACTACAAACTGTGACCATCGGATTATAAGTTACAAATGTACATGGTAATGAAACACACTTTACCTAACTCTACACTAGACTAAGTTATTCTTAACTATTTCCTATGTGTTGGAATATCCTAACATCCCCCCTTAAGAGGAACTTGGGATAGGATTGAAGGATTTAAAAAGGTGACACAAAAGGAGCCTATCTCCTATGTGTTGAAGTATCCTAAGATTCCCCCTTAAGAACAAATTGGGATAGGATTGAAGGATTTACATAAAGAAACACAATAGGACAGGGAAGGAGGCATTAGAGCCTAGGCCCCCTTAATAAAAAATTTCTTGAACTCCAAGCATGGATCGAAGTTTGGTAAACTTCGCTTCTGTGAGAGCCTTCATAAAGATATCAGCTACTTGATCATTGGTTGGATAGTACTGCACTTCAAGAACACGATCATGAATGAGCTTTCTGATGAAGTGTATGTGGAGTTCAATGTGTTTCATACGCTGATGTTGAAATGGATCTTTACATAGCTGAATGGAACTTTGATTATCACACCAAAGTGTAGTTGGATGCTGTTGATGAAGACAAAATTCAGACAGGATCTAATGAAGCCACGTGGCTTCCTTGCTGGCTTCAACTGCACCACGATACTCTACTTCTGCTGAAGGGAGATGGCACTTTGTTTCTTACAAGACCAAGTAATAGGTCCTGAACAAAGAGTAAATACATATCCTGCAGTGGACTTCCGATCATCAGGGTCACCAACCCAATCAGAATCAGTGAAACCAATCGACAAGGGAGATGTTCTTGCACTGTAATAAATCTTGAACTGAACTGTACATCGAATATATCGAAGTATTCTTTCAGATGATTTCCAGTGAATTTCATCAGGTTGGTGCATAAACTGATCGACAAGACCAACAACAAAGGAAAGGCCAGGACGGGTATGGGCTAGATACAAAATTTTACCAACAAGTTGATGATATAATGTAGCATCAACTTCAGGGGTAGTATAGTTGATTGAAAGATTGACTCCAGCCTAAAAGGGAGAAGGGGCAGGCTTACAGTATTCCATGTGAAAGTGGTGTAGAAGATCATAGGCATACTTGGATTGAGAGAGGGTAATTCCTTCCTTGGATTGGAAGACTTGAAGACCAAGGAAATAATGCAAGTGTCCTAAGTTTGTCATTTAAAACTTCTTTTTGAGGCTAGACTTCACATGGTTTATATGGTTTGGATCACTACTAGTAAGGATAATATCATCAACATAAAGAACAAGGATGGTGAAGGAATTACCCACTTTCTTGGTGTAGACAGTGTTGTCAGAATGACACCTAGAAAAACCATTATCTAAGAGAAATCTATCCATTTTGGCATACCAAGCCCGAGGAGCTTGTTTGAGACCATAGAGAGACTTCCTAAGGTGACAAACAAGGCTGGAGTCTTTTGGATAAATCCAGGGGGTTTTTCCATGTAGATTTCTTCATGTAAATCTCCATGTAAGAAGGCAGATTTAACATCCATCTGTTGGACTTCCCATTTAAAGGAAGTAGCAAGGGAAAGAACAAGGAAGATAGAATTCATTTTGGCAACAGGGGAGAAGGTTTCAGTATAGTCAATGCCTTCAACTTATGAAAATCCTTTAGCGACAAGATGAGATTTATGTCTATCCACTTTCCCATCTGGTCCAAACTTCGTTTTGTAAACCCATCTGCATCTGACAAGTTTTCTTCCTTTTGGAAGAGGAAAAGGATCCCAAGTATTGTTTTCCAATAAGGAATGATACTCTTCATTCATATCTTCATCCCAATCTGGATGATAAGAACCTTCTTCAAAGGTTTTTGGATCAATTTTTTCTGGAACTCGAGCCAATAAGGAAGAGGCTCTTTCAAATTGAGAACGTGTATGTCATTGATCGGTAGGTTCACCTGCAAGAAAACCTGCTGCATCCCGAGTAGAGCGGACCCATGTTGGAAGCTGTGGAGTATAAGGAACAATTTAAAGAGGTGGAGGAGGATTGTCATCCTCGTTGTCATCATCTAAACTAGAAGGAATGTTATTAAAAATACAAGAGAGAGAGAGAGGTGGCACATATGCCAAATCAGGCTCGCAGGCCAAAGGTGGCACACTTGGCGAACTAGGCTTGCAGGCCAATATATTTTCATGAAATTTTACTTCTCTTTTGAAGATAATATTTTTGGATTTTGGTTGAAGAAGTCTATATCCTTTGACATCTTCAGAATATCCAACAAAAATACTTTTTTCACTCTTAGGTTCTAAGGCTTTATGTTTCGCATCTGGAATATGGGCCTAAGCATCACTTTCAAAAACACAAAAGTGACTTACATCTTGTTTGATTGAGCTCCAAGCTTCCTCTGGAGTTATATTCTTTAAAACCTTAGTAGGAGTGTGATTTAATATGTAATTTGCATAGTTAATGGCTTCTACTCAGGAATTGAGGCTAAGTGCTTTAGATTGAAGCACACAATTAGCCATTTCTTTTAAGGTGCGATTCTTCCTTTCAGCTACACCATTTTGTTGTGGAGTATATGGAACAGAATGTGGCAATTGAATGCCATGCTCAGTCAGAAGTTGATAAATTTGTTGTTAACATATTCTTCGCCATTATCTGATCTTAACTTAAGAATTTGATGTCCAGATTATTTCTCCAAAAAGGCCTTAAAGGCCAAGAACATGTTAAAAAATTCACTCTTGAGTTTTAATAAATATACCCAAGTGCATCTCGAAAAATCATCAATGACAGTTAAGAAGTACTTGCAACTAGAGAAAGAAACAATAGGAATTGTACCACATAAATCACTGTGCACAAGATGCAGAGGGACTAAAGCGTGCCAAGAGGCACGTTTGTCAAAACTATATCGATGATGTTTTTCGAGTACACATACGGAGCAAACACCATCACGGCAAGATACCATAGGAAGGCCCATCACATATTTTGCTTAGAGTTTGAAGAGAGCAATAGTTTAAGTGACCAAATCGTTCATGCCAAAGTTTGCTCACATCATCAATATGAGCAAAAAAAACAGAGGGAAGACATGATGACTCAAAGTTGTCAAACTTATACAACCTTGTGGAATCATCAGCAATGCCAGTAGCTAAAATATGTTTAGGATCTTTGAGGTCCTTGATTACAACATCATGAGGTGAGAATTCTACTATTTTCCATTCACTTGAATGAGTTATCTGATAAATAGATAGAAGGTTGCATGATAAGGTAGGAACACATAGTACATCATTAAACTAACCATTATCTAGATGAATGGATCTACATCCTACAACACTAAGAGATCTATCATCACCAACATAAATATGTTTGGTTTTACAATCATTTAAAGAAGAAAACAAGGATTTATTTTTAGCCATGTGGTAAGAAGCTCTAGAATCAATGAGCCATTCATGAGAAGGAGAAGAAGAAGATACATTTAATGCATAACCAGATCTTGATGCTTGAAAACCACAAGCAAAAAGTGCCATGCCTGAAGAAGAAGGTGAAGAGTGCTCCAAATTGATGTTGTGCTTCTTCATTGCTGCTTCTAAGGCTTCTATCTTCTTAAAACATTTGGACTCTATATGGCCATCCCAACTGCAAAGTTGCAATGTCTATCTATCTTCTTCCCTTTGTTTTGATTTTCCTTATTATTTTGGTGATTTGATTTTTCAGTTTGTAGGTGAAATTTCTTAGGGCCCTTATTTGGTTTAGTGCCATATTTTTTAGGATACTTCTTCTTGGGATTCTTTTTATATGGTGGTTGTTGGGCTGATAAGGCTTTCTTAGAAGCGTTTCTAGCAGTGATAAGGCCAAGGTGTAAAATTTTTTCTTGTTCTCTTATTAAAGAATCACAAAAGGCATCAAAAGAGGGACTCTTGTAGGTGGTTCCTGAAGAAATGATGGCTTCTCTAGTGGAATGGAAGGTAGAAACAAATATAGAGTATGTAGGGCAAAGCTTAGCAAGAATGCAATAGATGAGGCTACCATCATCCTTTTTGATCTTACAACTTTCGAAAAGAATTACGAGGGTCTTAAATTTGGACAAAAAAACTTCAATGGAGGAGAAATTATTGGGGTCCAAAATAAGCAACTCATTTTCAAGGTGGTGGGCCCTGATTTGATTTTCAATGCCAATTTTTTTTAGCTTTTCCAAGGCTTTATCAGGGGTGTCAATGTTAAGGATATGAAATCGAAGATCTTGAGAAATGGACATTCCTATCAACCCTCGTGCTTGATATTTTTTATTTTCCCATTTAGCAGCTTTTCGAAAGGTTCATTTTCTTGTCATGTGGCTATTCTATAAAACCCTTTACTTCTACGTATATCTACCATGTGAGGTAGCCATTCGAAATAATTGGTGATGTTAAGAATAACCGAGCATGCACTTTCCATTAAAAAAAAAAAACTGAAGCCAAGAAAAACTGAAACTAACTGCTCCAATGGAAAGATCTCGAAACATTAGGCCGTTTAAAAAAAAAATGGCTCGAAAAACGGCTTCTGGATGAAGAAGTTATGCCTTTTGAAAAATCTGAGTTGTAGATGCCGAATAGTTACGGGAATGGGATGAAGTGCAACTTTAAAAAAAAAATCCGCCCCTTTGAACAAAAAATTTTCACAAAAGAAACTTGAGAAGGAGACTTGAACCCAAGACCTCTATTCTCATAAACTAACCCCTCATCAAGTGAGATAGTAAAAGGATCATGTTATTGTATGAAAGGAGGAAGGGGTTTTTATTTATTTATTTATTTATTTTAACTCTTCAGTGTGCGTGCCTTTTCCTACAGAAAAAAACAAAAAAAACGAGAAAAAAAAACTAAATTCAAAGCCTTATGGCAGAATGTTAGATTTTTGGTTAGCCTTACCAGCAACTATCACTTTTTTCACTATTTCTAATTTGCCGAGATCGCACGTAGTGCACAGGAAAGAGCATAGACAGAGAAGAGAGTATAGATTTGGAAAATAAATAAAATCTTAATACCGAAAATAAACAAAAAAATAAAAATGAAATAAGAATAACTATTAACAAATATAACTGCAAAATATATGCTTTATACCTCCAGATCTAAAATGTCATAACTTGGGCAACCGAAAACCTTTTTGCATGAAAAGAAGGGCTTTCCTCACTGTAGCAGATGCTCCGGACACAACCGAGCAGTTCTCCAAGCCCAAAAATGTTCAAAAATAGTATATCTACAAAACGTCATTCACATGCAGTTAAACCGGCTTCGGATTTTGATAAAAAATGGGCGCTGCCCTTAAAATAGCTCTAATACCATGTAGGAATTTATAGGGTAAGTTCCTTAGATCAAGAACCAAAGGTCACCCCTCAAAAACATATAAAAAATCAGTACACCAGTATAATCACGTGGCTAAAATCCTCAAAGAGGGAAACAGTCCATGACCTGAGCCAATGCGGCCACTTCAGGCAATTTAATAATATAAAAATTAAAATTTACATATCTGTCTCTCATAATCGGTTACTGGAAAAATGACCCTCCATGCTCTCTAAATAGAGATCATGGACCAATCAGGTGTTAAGCCACAGATCAAGTGTCGTTACGACCGAGGTGAGAGATAATCGTCGAATCACTACAAGTCATGATCGTCGGATTATAAGTTACAAATGTACATGGTAAGGAAACAAAATTTACCTAACTCTACACTAGACTAAGTTATTATTAACTATTTCCTATGTGTCAGAATACCCTAACAAAAACTTTGTCTATAGCTTTGAATCTGATTTATGAACTTATAATCTAGGTCGTAGGAGTATAATTCTGATTATCTATGACTCCAGCTCGCTTGATAAATCTTTGAACCCGTAGCATTCCATTAATTCTATCAATTCCCCCCTTCTCAGACACAGGGTGAGAAGATGAAGTACACTTTACTGCAAGGTTTGTTAATACTCTTGAACGTATCCTATGGAATGACTTGTAAATATTCTTGGAAGTTTTAAAACAATCCCAGGAAGAAATCCATGCAAAATTATTTTTCTCTCTTGCAATAGTCTTATGGTTGAAACATTTGTTTCACTAATGATTCTTCTTTCCAAAATGTTCACAAGGATGAAGATCATAATGATGATCTTCTACATGTCCAACTTTGTCAAAATATTGACATTTAACAATTTATTGTGGGACAACATCATCCAAAAATCTAGCACTACGAAATTGTACAAGCTTGTAAAAATTAGGATCATGGAAAAATACATATTTATCATATCACACACCAATTATGTTTTTTTTTTGTCCACTATTTCTTCCCAAGGTCTAATGAATGTTTTGGGAACTATAATTTTCACATCTATATGCAAATGATCCTTACATAACCTTGCTTTGTTGTTGCAATGAACTTATCCATGAGCATTTTCTAACTGCTCATCAATTTATGACTATGGATCAATCTCTAAGTCATGCTCAAACATGTTTTTCTGGACAAAAACAAGCTCAAAATTACAATTCATTTTTAGTTATCATAGATCATACTTTTGTAGCTATGACTCTATTTGGAGAAATTCAAATGTTTCATGTACATTATGTAGATCCAATTTTATATCAATAAGAATAATTTTTTTGTTATTTAATACATCAATCACATTAGATTGTATCAAAATATTTAACAATTTTAATACTTTATTAGGTTTGGTAGAACAAAGGGTGTCGAATTCCACCAAAAATGCACCCATTTTACAATTAATTAAGTGCCCAATGCAAAATTTATTGTATATTATGAACAAATAATGAAGAAATCTGCTCAACTATGAATAAACTCCTTCACCTTAAATGGTAAAACAAAAACCCTCAAAAACTTTCTTCTAAAGGCACAAAATTGATTACCTTCTTCCACAATGACCCATTAGAAACATTTAAATGGTTATATAAATTAATCGATGCACTGGAAGTGTTAGCATTAACTTATCACAACAGGGTTGATTAGAAATGTTGCAACTAGTATAAATACAAAAATTTGCATATATGTAATAGAATAAAATAAAATATCCACTTAGACATACACCATACATATGAATTTCATGATATAAGACTAAAAATAATTCGTTGGGATGCCATAAAAGAATGAAATTAATTATTGGAGTAGGAAAACAAGTGGTTCACACACCAATGCAACATACCAAAATTCAAAACTTTACGAAATGACCATAAGTAGCTTCTATTTTATTTACTCGAATGGAAGTTCGAGCTCGATTTCTGGTTAGAGCGGGATTTAAGCTCAAGCAAGTTAATATCAACAAGTAGAATCCATACAGGAATTTGATAATAGTTGTGTTAAATTCTAGATCAATCCATGCCAAAAGTGGTAATATTTTTCTCTCTGTTGTCTATACTTTGTTTGTGTCTCTGTAGATGAACCTTTCACAAGCTTGGTTTCTCAGGGGCCACACTCTACATGAAAAACTATAAATTGTCAGAACTGAGACAAACTACGAGAACAGATCATTACCATACATTCACATTATCTCCCATAGTTAGACTTTACTTCCTCTTCACAAAATAGGAATACCCTGATGTGTTGGCACAAAGTAGGAAATGTATCTAAAAGATATACAACTTAAAAAATAATGTTATTATACTAAAATTGATGACAAACAAATTGAATGAAAATGAAGTCACCTCCCTTGCATGATGAACCTATCCCACCAGTCTGGTTTGAGGCCTCCAATCATTAAACATGGTAGCCAATATTTATCATAATGTTTTGGCTCTAATATTTCTCTTCGTAATCCATCATAGTCCTATTTCGGGTAGGGAAACTCTATTTTTTGCATTAATCACTAGCGCATTTGTAGAATCTAAAGAAATAAAGGAAACAGGCTCCACTTCTCCTAAAACAATAATTTTTAGAGATAAACTCAAACCTAAATTAATAACAACCTTCTTCTCTACTCTCTACAGCAAGAGACTTCAGTTGTAAGGGAGACCTTGTTTCTCTTCTCCAACTAAACAAGTAGTCACTCACCATCCATGGCACACCAAAACAATGAGTGAACAAGAAGGCCACTAACTAGTGGCTCATTATATTCAATAGAGAAAATTAACCTTTTCTTTGATACCGCTCTTGGAAAAATAAATTGGAAACCAATTCAATTATATATTATTAATAATGGTATAAATAATGATGTACATAGTACATATAAATACTATAGATAAACCAATGATTTATTTTACTAAGTTTCTTGAACTTGAATAACTAAACGCCATAAAACTCACTAACCCAAACTATAATCATGGGGATTAGGTGTCTATCAGGTCTAAGCCTCTTCATAAAGTAAAAAGAAAATTGTAAAAAACAAGAGTGAATTTAATAATATTCAGAGGTAAATATTTCCGGTCTAAGCCTCTTCGCAAAGTGAAAATAAAGTTGTGATAGCGGATAATGGATCATAAAATCCAAATGTTTGAATTTATTATCATTTACAACCAGGTTTGAGCACTAAATCTTCCTAAAAGCATTAACGAGTCTGAATGTGAGGTTTGAATATTTTTTAACAGTACCGACTGCCACAACCATTGTCGTTGTTGTGAGCCAACAACCCTGTGTTGTTGTAATTGCACGATTAGCGTATATCGCCTTGTAAAAAATTAGCGTATATCGCCTTGTAAAACTCACTAACCCAAACTATAATCCTGGGGATTAGGTGTCTAACAGGTCTAAGCCTCTTCATAAAGTAAAAAGAAAATTGTAAAAACAAGAGTGAATTTAATAATATTTAGAGGTAAATATTTCCGGTCTAAGCCTCGTCGCAAAATGAAAATAAAGTTGTGATAGCGGATAATGGATCATAAAATCCAAATGTTTGAATTTATTATCATTTACAACCAGGTTTGAGCACTAAATCTTCCTAAAAGCACTAACGAGTCTGAATGTGAGATTTGAATATTTTTTAACAGTACCGACTCCCACAACCATTGTCGTTGTTGTGAGCCAACAACCCTGTGTTGTTGTAATTGCACAATTAGCGTATATCGCCTTGTAAAATTCTGATTAGCCACCAAAGTTTTCAAAAAGCCACAAATCAAGGGAATATGCTTGAGTGGTTAAATCTATTTCATTCCTCCATATGACGATTAAAGTTATTTAATGGTGAATATGGATAAATATTATTGCATATTTTTGTGAGAGTCAAAAATATTTTTGGTGTGTCTTTAGCATGACAAGTTTTATTTTTTGTCCATTTGTTTCTAGCATTTGTTTGGAAGATAGAATTAGATTGTTTGAAGGTTAAAATTAGATTGTAATTATTATTTTATAATTAGTATTTTATTTTAAAAAAGGGTAAGTGGAGGTTTAGAAAAAGGTTAAAAAATAGAAAACCTATTTTATTATTGGGAAATAATGAGTAAATATTTTTACTTTTGGTATTTTATTTGGTTTAAAGAAATTATATATAAAAAAAAGGGTGATTGAGTTCCTCTACCAAAAAATAACATTAAGGATTTTTTCACTGTTGCTTCTCTTCCACGACTTATTAATATAGATTTTGTCATTGGTTCTTATCTCAGACCACATAATTTTTATGTTAAAAATTATGAATTTGAACCATTAGAATGAGAGAAATATTAGAAATAGATGATTTTTGGAACATTCTTCTGAATGGATTTGAAGAACCCTCAAGTCAAGTAGTCTATGAAGCTATGACACAAGATCAAAGGGATCAACTTATAGCTAACAAGGATAATGATGCATCCACATTTTTTCTCAATAAAAATTGTTTGGATGACAATATTCTTCTCAAGGTTACAACAACGACCACATCCAAAGAAGCTTGGAAAATTTCTAGAGATGAAATATAACAAAAGGGGTAGCAACATTGATCAACATCGAGATAAGCCAAAAAACATTGGCGTTTTTAATGCAATGCTTGTTGTAACTGAAGTGACAAAATATATCATATATGAGCCCATTGAAGAAGAGGAAGATATACAAAACAAAAATACCATAGTTGTTACATTGAAATTTGTTGAGGAAATTGTAGAATATTTTCAAATTGTTGGAATACTAGTCGAACTCGTTGAATACCATACTAAAGAAGAAAAATATAAATAAGACATGGCCACAACAGTTGTCCTAAACACTTCAAAGACATCTATTGTAAAATAAAAAAGTGATTATGTAAAAGATGCAAAGTTTAAGCATGCTGAAGAAAGTGATGCCCATTGTGAAGATGCACATGTCGAGGATGAAATTAAAATTATCTTTGCAAGAGAAAAAAAGGTAAATTTAACCTAGTAATGAAAGTTGAAATTGATTATGAGTTTGTGTTATATTTTCTTGAAGAGTGGCTTGCAAAGCCTAATTATGATAAATGTGAAAATGGTTATGGAAAATTTACCATAATTGCAATATAAGAAGGAAAAAATTAATGAATTCATCCAAGTTGTTAAAGCTACTGCAAAAAAAAAGTGGAGATCAAAGAACGTGAAGATAACTTTTTTTCATTTATAGAGCTTGAAAAAAGAGTTAAATCAACAGTGGATGAGATGTAAGAAAGATGGGGACATATTGAAATACATGATGAAAGTAAACCTGAAGCTACAAATATGCAATAGACGTGGGCTAAAAGTTCATGTAACAAAATTTAATAAAGGAAAAATAAGACTACAACCAAGGGGAAGTTATTCCAAGATGAATGTTGGGAATTTATCCTAGTTGTCACCAATTATGTGTTTATGACTAAGGTGAAATTGGAAAAGGAAATGACTAAGGCTTTGAAAAGGAAAAAAGTATTTTTGTCACATTTATTTGTGAAAATAAAGGGAATTATGAAAAGAGGAAGGTGAATGGTCACAGGTTGCATGTGAGGAGGAAAATGAAGGAAAATAATGGAAAATGAAGAAAATAGAGGCATCATTTATTAAAAGGCTTATAAATATTAGTTGTCAAGCTTATTATCAACTTTTTGTCAGTTCATTTTTGGAATTAGTCTTAGAAATGAGAAGCACACCAAGTGGAGAGAAATATCAGGCAAGAAAAGGAAGGAAAAGCAATAAAAAGAAGGAAAAGAAAAGGAAAGGGAAGAAAATATCAAGCAAGGAAAGGTAGGAACAAGAAATATTCAACATGAATACTTGCATGTAAAATATTTCATGTATGATTTCCTAGCTGGTTTTGACATGAATGGTATGTGCATGTTGGTATTTGGTCCTTTTTCTATCGGTGTCATGGTTTTCACCGTTGCCTTGACATTTCTAGATAGCCATCATGTGATGAGATTGTTCTCGGTTCTGAGATTTGGAATTTCCTGAAGGTTTCGAAATCTAGGGGAGAGGTTGTCTCAGGAACATTCCCAAAGGCCCATGAATCCCTTGAACGGTAATGGAGGGATACATGATAAATCCTGAGGGTGGTGTCATGGTTAGGTCATAATAATCTAGTGTGGATTGCAATAAATACTAGAGACTTCGAGACAAGAAAATTCCTCAAGGATGGTGAAGGAATCCAGAGGCATTCCAGGCTCGGTTCATTTTTTATTTTATTTTTAAATCTCGGGGCTGGTTTAGGTGAGATCACGTTATGGTGAGGGTCGAGGTGGTTTAACCTGTGGCTTCCCTTGGTTATTTTGGACTTATTTATCTTATTATATCCCACATTCACGCTTGGAATATGGCATCGAGGTAGCTAGTTGAAATAAATATTTGGTTCAGCCATGTCTATGGTCAGATGGTATGTGGAAGTCTCAAACATGGTTGGATCTTCCCTATGTTTAATTAAATATAATCTCTCCTCCTTTTTATTGGTAAATGTATTTTTTATTATGTGGCTTTAATGCCTATTATCTTATGCTTATTTTTATATTTATATGATTTTTATAAGCATGGATATATGGCTCGTTTTATTCATTGCTCTTTACATGTTTTTACTTGTAATTGAAACAATAATGGATGCAAGACCTAATTGATGTTGAGACAACTAATGGTAGAGGGTGGTGATCCTTATTGTTAAGTCTCATATGATTTTTTAGTCCCTTATGCCCAGACTTGCATTCATGACCTGTAGATTTTCCTTCTACCAAGTGTTTGACAGAATGTCAGTCCTAGTTTGGGATGGTCAGGTGTAATCCCGATTTCATTTTTAGGTTTATAATAAGTGTATTCATGTATTTTACAAGTTCTGAAAGTTATATGGATTTATGGGCAGAGGGTTAGCCCTAACCCTGAAAATTAGCCTTGAATTCCATAGGCATTGGCACAACACTGGGAAGAAAAGGCCATAGTTGCACTAATGCAGGCCTGTGGGAGCAACTAGGGCTTTCCAGTTGCATGAAGGGCTTTTCAAGGGAGTGACTAGGGCTTTAGCTTAGGGAAAAGTAATTTGGCTCAGGGGATGGACACATGGAGGGGTTGGGTCACTCCTCGAGGATCTCGAGGCATCTGAGGGAAGTCAGTAAGGTATTTTTTGTCGACTCCATTTTCTTAATATCACCTAGGAGGTTTATTCTTTTAATATCGGCCCCTCATCTCATGTTCACCCCAGGTAAGCCTGTGAAAGTGGGTATATGTGAGGGGAGAGGTATTTTATAGGTGGTATCAGAGCATTGTTCCACTATCTTTCAAAATATATGATACCATAGTGTGGTATCAGAGCATGGTTGAAATAGTTGGATTGGATGGGTTAAATACATATTGTTATGCATGCATTGCCATGGTTAATGTTTTCATGTATGAGGTCATGATATGAAGGTTATGTCATTATGATGCTATTAGAATGTTATGGTGATGATGTGCGAACTGAGATGAAGAAAGAGATGCAGATCATCAGAGTGAGGTAGCAACACTAGACTTCGGGGTAAGAGCAGATTCTCATACATGTATTATGTGTTTGGCATACAGTTATGTTGGTTGATGCTAGATATAAGAATTAGGGTTACCTATATGCTTGTCATTCTATTGTTTTTGTGGTTACACATATGATAAATGCTACTTGATCAGTGTAGTCATATTCACATGTGTCGGATAGTCATGAATGATAGTAACTTGTTGTTGTATACATTGTGATCAGATTCCCAAATTATGGTCATTGTAGTCGAGGTCTGGATGTCATTATGTTTTGTACTACTTTTTATTGACCTATGCATATTGTTATGGTTATGATATTCAGGTACGAGTTGATATATTTGTGATATTGCATCATACTAATCCAAATTGACTGATCATATGTGATTTTTATGCATTAATGACAATTTTTTAATAGTTTATTATGTGAACATGTTAGCTAGTTATTGTTGTTGTGGTGTGTTTGGTGCACGTATGTACGAAATCACACCAGTTTAAGGGGTGTGGTTTACCCCTTTAAACTATTAGTAACAGGTAGAAAGAAGTGGAGTAACTGAGCATAGTATATATAAAAATAAACATGCAAATGTAATCTAAAAAGCTAAACTAAAAATAAACATAGAAAATAGAAGCTTTGAACGAGTCAAATGACACAATAATGCAAACAGTGGCTCTAGGACCCTCTTATTGAGCACTGGTAGTACAGAGAATAATACTTTACCCTCTTGCCAAAGGGCCCCTAGACAATGGTTCTAGGTCCCAATGCAAGGATGTGATTATCCCAAGCTTGCCTCGGTGTAGTCTCCCTCTCTCTCTACTGTGTGGACTAAGTTTGTTGGATGGCCAGCAAGTGAGTCCCCTCTATCTTTAGCTCTAGGTCACACACTGCTAGTATTTCTAGGGAAATTCTAGCTAGCATAATAGTGTGATCACCCATTCTTCATCTCATGATGGCTTTATATAGGGGATATCAATTCCTCCTTCCCTCCTGTTGTACCTTAAGAGACAATCCCTTAGCTGTGATAAGGAATTCATGCTTAAGCCATTTATATGATTATGTCACAAAATTATTTGTCTCTGTTTAATAACCCTCAAGTATTTTTCATTAAACCCTCAAATATCAAATATAATTAACACCTCACAATGCTATCGTTTGCTTATGTTGAATGAAATTACCAGAAGAAAATGAAAGACGAAGGTCCAAATTGATATGGTGTTACATAGAATATATCATCTCAAACCCCAAAATAATTATATGGAAGAAACAGTTAAAACGAAGGAACACTAATTAAGGATTTTAACTCTTGCTTACATAGGTAAAAACGGATATGATGGTCATTACTTCGTTTTATTCACAGATAGAAAACACAGAATGAAAAATTGAACCCATATCAACATAAACATATTCCAAAAACTTGCTTCTCATTCATTAATCTTTAAAAAATTTGAGTACAAAAATTATAGTCTAAAGTTCCAAAACTCCGAACCTTCCTTCCTCTGAATTATGACATTAAATACAATAAAAAGTAGTTCGAAACTACTACAACTGATCCTAAATACCTCAACTCCTGCAGATTTTTGAAGACTATCTTTTACATACTCCCAAAAAGTCTTATTACATTTACATCGTCTCTGAAAGATTATAATAATATAAAAATTAACACCCTAATCTATGTTTTGAATGTGAACAACTCACGATGTTGTTGCATTTCCCATATCAGATTCTAATTTGTCTTTTTTTTGAAGTTGATGGATCCTTTGGCAATTCTATTGTCCAGGCTCTACACTTCTTCCATATCTCTACTCTTGTCTTGGGTGAGTGTATCAGATTGTAATACTCTAAATTGAAAGTAGTAATTCGGTTGCAAGTTGGTATTTCTGTAAATAGAGTTTTTACCAGCCAGACCAGCTGAAAATGTCTCTGAAGAAAGTTGATCATCATTGCTCCCTTGAGTACCTGAGTCTTTTCATGTGTATTATGAACTTTTCTTTTTGTTATTACCAGTAATTTTTCATAAGAATCCCATGACAATAGACCTCCTCCTATTTCCCAGGATGAAGGTAAACCTGCTCTTGTTACTTTGTCCAATGATTTATAAAATTGACTTAGTGCTTCTTTGATTTCAATCAACCTCTTTTATGTGGCTTTCCTGTAATCATTCTTGACAATCATCTTATTAATCTCTACTGCATATAATATTCTATCCTTAATCTCATTTTCCTCCAATTCTTGGTCTATTTTGGAGTTAATGAAATCAATGAACCTTTTTTCCCAAATAGCCCTATTGATTGTCTTCTCTCTATCTGCCATTACTTGTTCTTGAAATTCTCTGATAAGACTCCTTTATTCTACAACCAACATCAAGAAGTACCAAATTGACTTCATTTCAAAAATGATATCATTCCAAATGATATATTTTTCCTGTATTAAAGATATGTTCCCTTTCAATTTCTTTTTAAGGCTTTTGATCTCAGTGTTGGCATTTTGATAGTCGATTTTGTATTTACTAGCTTCATTTTCTGCAGCTTGAATAATATTCAATGCAGTCTCTAGGTCTGCTTGAGCCTTCTTCCGATCTCTTTCCACCATCTGTAATTCAGTATTCAACTGAGCAGTCTGTGCTTGAGGATCTTCATTACTTGAAGGGAAAACACAGGTACAAGTATGACTACCCATATGATTTTGTAGTGATATTTCAGTTTGTTTTATTTTTGAGATTTCCTCCTCCTTTTGCATCAGCTGTTGTAGCAACTTCTATTTCTTGTTCTATACCTCTGCAACCTCTGCAGCCATTGAATGCTCCCCTGCAGGCAATTTTAGCTTCTTCTTCAAAGTATATATCCATGCATCAGCACTTTGTAGAAGCTTTTGCACTGTTGCCCTATCATTAGGGTCCACCCCAATATTTACTATGATCTTCTTTAGTTCCTCATTCTGAATGGTTAAATCCCTAGAGTTGGCTTTTTCTAACTTCAAATGTTTAATGACTTTACCAAGCATATGCTCTGCTTTCATTGCCATTGCATTAGTCTTTGTTAGGTCATTTACAATCAATTGACCTATCTCCATATGTAAGTTCATCTTATCCAACAATGGGATTTTCTTCACATCTACAGTTATATTTACAATATTGAAATTACTAGATGAACCAATTGACATGTCAGTAGGATGTGACAAGGATCTGAATTTATCTTTCTCAAGATCCATGACAGTCAAAAGCCTTGTTTGATCTAGAGAAATCTGATGTTCAGCTTAGGCTTCCATGCTGATTTTCATCTTCTGATTCCTTTTTGCAATTTCAGCAAACATTTGTTTGATCAGAGGTACTTGTTCATGAGAAGTCTCATGTATTCTGGGTGAAACAGGAAAATTTTGTTCCTCTCCCAGCTTCTGAGAGTAACCATATTGATTATATGCATTTTCTTGATTAAACGTTGTCCTTTTCTTAGCTCCTTGTGCCTCATCCTCTAAGTCAATTACTGTTTCTTTGCTTCTTTTATTAGACTTTTCTGAAATGATAGGAGTCTGAATATTTGAACCTGTTGAACTCACCACACCTCTGCTAGCTATTTTTTCTAAATCTAGTCTACTTTCATGAATGAAAGCTAAATATCCATTCTCAATTCTTCTATTGGAAATTACACTATGTGGGTCACAAGTCCAGCTTTCCCCTAGCAGCAAATGCATATAATCTAGCATTTTGGTAACTTCTTCAAATGCCTATCTCATGTAAACAATGAAAGGACCTACAGTCATGGGTAGTTTAAACATATGTCCATTTTTCATGGGCACAAAATGAACTTGATCAACATTCAAACTTTGTCGAATGAACTCCAAGGAAAATAGCCTCATGGGAACAAATACTGGAAGTCTATAAGTCTCAACCCCTGCTCCATATAACCTAATCTCTAAATAATCCTCAAACACAAACCAATCTCCAAACTTACAGTTTTCTCCTAAATGAAAGAATTCTTGAGCTTTGGGTAAAAATCAAGGGGGAGAAACTCCATTCAAAATCTTATATGCACTTGACATGAAATAACTGGAAAAATTAAATAGTCCATTTTCATTTTGTTCTCTCCTTACTATATGTGTCCAGAAACCTACATATTGCCTCTTATTATTCATGTCCACGATATTCAGACCTAAATGCATAAATTCCTCCACATTTTGAAATAAGAACAAGTAAATGCTTAATGAAGAAAATATGAAAGAACCTGTTAATGAAAGACTCATCAATTGTGAATTTACTGCTTCCTGCCAATAGGATGGAATATCCAGCACCATTCCTGGCTTCATCATCATGGAAAAAATCCCTAACATCCTTTTATCCACCATATTGTTATCATCTTTGCCCAGAATTTTAGCAATGCTGCTTGGTACTAGCTGAATCTCAGTATCAAAAACCTCCATAGGAAAATCCTTGTTGTCAGGCTGAAATTGCTGCATGTTGGGCTTTATAAAATAAAAAAGAGTATTGAATTCATCACCTGCAAGATTATCATAATATGCTACAAAGGATTCATCGGAAAATTGAACACATGACTCTGACTCAGGGTAACAAAGGGCTTGGCAAATTAACAGGGCAGACACTTGCAGAACTTTCTCTCCTTGAGAATTAATCACATAACATTTTCCAGGATACATAATGAAAACCATCCAGGATATTGATTCAGAAAAAATATGATTTTTAGGGATACATGCAGACAACAAACCAGTCTTGACCATGGCGGCATACATTGGAGAAGATTTTTCATTCAAGAGGACTTGTTGGTAAAATGGAAGATAGAACATTGGACAATTAATGTCTTGAATATCCCTCTCAGTATCCATAAGAGGGATATGACTATCAGAACCAGAAAGAGACGAACATTTGGCCATAATTCAAGACTACGACAACCAATGACTCGCAAGGTGGCTAAATTTTAATAGGGTGACGTAAACCTGAACAGTTCACAGCAAAAATTACTCTCCAACAATAACTTAATCCGAAATGACTTCGAGAAAATTAAAATTTTTCTTAAAGAGGTGGCGTGACCTTTTAAATTAAATGCTGACATGACGCGCCAACAAACCATTGAGTTGACCTGATGGGGAGGAAAACTGTGAACAACTCAGCGCCTTTCGTCACTACGGGGGGTCTTGGGGTACAGAGAAATATTTTGGCTTGTTCCCCACATTCAATCTCCATCACACATCTGTGCTTTCCTCGTAGCCAACCCATTCAACTATGGAAGAACTCTTCTTTTTAATTAGTGTGCTAGTTGTGCACGCAGGTTGAGTCCTTCGATCAAAGTACAAGCTTTCATTGCATCCCACTTGATATACTGATCGACCTTCAAACTTGAAGTCGGGGACCCACTTCATAAGGTTCAAAGTATTTAAACTTTTTATTTTAATTCAATGAAAAGAAATATTTTTCCGCCAAAGTAATAAGATTATAGTACTTTAACATATTTTTGACAATTTTCTATTTGTATAATTTTAGAGTCGAAAATAAAAGGATATTGCAAATGATCCACAACATATGGCTCCACCTGCGGATAATGTTTTTTGCCATGAAACACTGAGAACCTACAGACCAGTGCCTTCACTTCGGGCATGGAGTCAAATGATGCTTGATGAAAAATATACAATGAGGAAAACCAAATATGTAAAAATGATGAACTTGTTATATTTAGTGCTGGAAATAATGTTTTAAATACTGCCTGTTCACAGGCTATTCTACTACTTTCCATTAATATTTTCCAACATAAAAGTGTTATTTGATCTAACTTTAGTGATTTTATAAGGACCATACCATAGAGGATAAAATTTACCATGTTTTCCCTTCTTCTCTCTCCTGGTATCCCACCTTAGTCCTAGATCTCCATTTTGGAACATAATCTCCTTTGCCTTCTGTAAAAAATGGACTTCATTTTCTCTTGATATATGACCAAATTATCTCTGACTCTATTTAAACTTTCACTCAATTCTATTAGCTTATTTAGCCTTCTTATTAGTGCATTAGGTTCTTCTTGTGCTTCTTGAAGAAAATAAATTATTGGTTTTGCTAACTGAGTGGGAAACAAAGCTTGAGTACCATATACTAGCTCATAAGGGGACTTACCAGTGGATATTCTAGTAGTCATTCTTACTTCCCAGAGAGCAAATATCAACTTTGAATCCCAAATTTTATGGTTCTCATTAATTGTTTTCTTCAAGATCTATACCATATTCTTGTTTGATGATTCTGCTAATCCATTCCCTTGTGGATGATATGCTATGGAATGAGACAATATCACATTATAAGTTTGACAGAAATTTATAAATCTCACTGAGTTGAATACTTGAGCATTGTATGTGACAATTTTCATTGGACATCCAAACTTGCTGAAAATATTCTCATCCAAAAACTTCATTACTACCAAATCATTTGCTTTCCTGGTAGGAATTGCCTCTACCCATTTTGTAAAATAATCAGTGGCAGTCAGAATCCACTTAAACTACCCACTTGATGGTGGATTAATTTCCCCAATAAAATATAATCCCCATTGTCTAAAGGGTTCTTCAACAAAAATAGCAAGAAGAGGTAGAGGGGCTAACCTTTCATTTTCTACAAATAATTGGCATTTCTGACAACATCTAACAACTCTGTATACATCAAAAAATAAAGAATGCCAATAAAAATCTGATTTAAGAATGTTATGAGCGGTTATTTTCCAACTATAATTTCCTCCACACAAACATTCATGATACTCCTTGATCACTTCCATTGATTCTCCTTCTGTCAAATACAACAACAAGACACTAGCATGATCTTTCCAATATAATTTAGCATCAATTATAACATATGGTTGAGCTATGAGTTTTAGGGCTCTGTATTTTGATCTATTGATTAAGGGAGGGAAAGAGAAAAACACAAATAGTGAATAATATCTTTATACCAATATGAGTAGATAAATTTGTATTTGATTGCTGACTTTGTTTTAATCTGATTGCTCTCCTCAACCACTTCATCTAATGGTGCAAGCAAATTCATTCCCAGAGTTTGGAAATTAGATTATGTTAGTAACTTAGCTCATCATTGTCCTTTGACTAACTTAGTAGGCTTAATGTCCAAATCATATTCTTGGATTTTGGCAATCCATTTTCCTCTTTTTCCCTCTATATCACTCTGAACCAACACATATTTTACATCAGAATTAGGTACATATGATACTATTTGAGAATGAAGTACATTTGTCCTAAACTATTTCAATGACTTTACTAAGGCATATACCTGCTTTTCCAAGATGTTATATTTGAGCTTGCATCTCTGAGGACTTTACTGAAAATTTCCACTGGCTTCTCCTTTCCTTCTTCATTCCTCTGTAACAACACAACAAAAATAGTGGAAGGTGATGCAAATGAAAAAATTTGAAAATGTTTCAAATAATCTGGACTAATAAAAACTGGAGCTTCTTGAAGAGCCTCTTTAATTCTGGCCAAGGATTCTCTTGCATCTTTGTCCCATTTTACTTTAGCATTTTTCTTCAACATATCTATTATTTTCCTGATAATCTCAGCATAATTTGGAACAAATCTTCTAAATTTTTTTATTTTCCATAGGAATCTTTCAATATATTTCTTACTTCTAGGTAAAGAAATTGTTTGTATAGCCTCAACCCTTGCTGGATCAATTTTCACACCTTGGTTTGAAAATATATGTCCCAGCAACTTACCTTCCTCTAGAGAAAACAGGGATTTCTTAGGATTCAATGATAATCCAAATTTTCTGCACTTCAAGAAAGCCTTCTGCAGGTGCTCCATATGTTCATCATCAGACCCTGAAGAAATAGTCACATCATCCAAATATATGACTACAAATTTACCCCCTACAAAATCTATATCCATTGCCCTCTGGAAAGTAGCTCATGCATTCATGAGACCGAATGGCATCCTGGCATACATAAATGTTCCCCATGGTGTAGTGAAAGCTGTTTTCTTCTGATCTTCTTTCTCAACTGTAACTTGGTTGTACCCAGAAAACCCATCAACCATGGATAACCTATAAGCTCCAGTTACTTTGTACAGGACATAGTCCATCTTTGGCAAAGGATAATTCTCCTTCAAGGAGGCTCTGTTCAAATTTCTGAAATCTACACACAATATTATCTCTCCATTTTTCTTCCTGACTGGAATTAGATTTAAAACCCACTTTGAATACCTGAGCGGAACTATGATTTTTGGTTGCAAAATTTTCTTCACCTCTTTCTCAATAGGGGATAATAACAATGGATTAATCTATCTGAGCTTCTGCCTGTGTGGCTTAACCCCATCCTTCAATGGTATTTTATGCTGAATAATATCTAAATCATAAGTCTTAAAATATTCATATGACCATCCAAACACATCTATGAATTTTTTGAAAATATCTACATACCTTTCTTTATAATATCTAGGAACTCCTTTGAACAACTTGACTATTTTGAGCTCCTGCTGAGTTCCTAAATTACAATCCTCCATCTCTCCATCCTAAGATGCCTTCTTTTGATTCACTGCTACATCGTTAACATCAAACAATCTCTCAAGAGGAACCAGGCTTATGGCCAATGTTTTATCTTTCAACTGAATTATTTTTTGGTCACCAATTGTCTGCTTCAGGTTCCTAGGCACATCCATTTGATCAGCTTGATCAGTTTCTTGATCAATTTGATTGTCCTAAAATTTTCCAATCATTGTTAAAAATTGATTAATCTTCTCATGATCTTCAAAAACATGTCAGTGCTTTACATTATCAGGGATTGAAGGCCCATGTCTGATTTCAATTTCATATCTTAGTCTTGGATTAATAGGTGGCTTAAATGTGCTGGTTGCAACAAACAATGAGTCTGCCATTCTATTTTCTTCCCTTGTGAAAAATTGAATATTAAAGGCTTCAAAATAGTTTTCAATTATATCCCACACCTCATTTCTATAGGATCTCAATCTGGGATGCTTAGTCTGACACCAATTCTTAATATGTCTTATTATTAACTCAAAATCACCAAAAATGGAAACAGATTGTATTCCCATTTTTTTAGCTGTTTGCAATCTCAAAATCAATGCTGCATACCCTGCCACATTAGTAGTTGATTCAAATTCCAGTTTGAAGGAAAAAGGTAAAATATTACCTTCAGGAGATATAAAGATGAACCCAACTCATGTACCTTCTTTAGAATATTCTCCATCAAAATAACACTTCCAAATTTTATTTGAATGCAGCTCCTTATGTACACTTGCTCAAGAGAGTTGCTTCTGTGAGTCTTCAACAAATTATACATCTTCATGCAGCATAAAACAAGAGAGATCCTCCTTCTCTTGACCATAAATGGGAGAATTAGCTGCCTCTTTCTTGGTGGTAGTTTTCATGAATCTAGTTTCTCTATATAAATTACTTTCTTCTTCATTGAAAACAAAGATGATGGCATATGTGAAATCCAACTTTAAAACACCTCCAAGCTTTGCTCCCCAGGATCTGGACAACAACATACCAAATATAGCAAGAATATCTGCAACTACTACGTCCATCATGATAGCCTTGGTTGGAATTTGGGCCAAGGAAACAACCATGTCTTTGATAAGCCTTGCACATTTCACTTTCTTTGAATCAAAGGAATAAAGGTCTCTATATGGCTTAGTGATTTGCAAAATTAGCTCTTTCATCACAGATAACGACATAATATTATGTGATACACTAGAATCAAGAATACAATTATGTAAAATAAAATCATGCAAAAGTACTAATATGTAAAAAGGTGGAATAGAAGATTCTACCTCTTCAAAATTAGGGTCGAAAGTAACCACTAGTTTCTCTTCTTGCAAATTCACAATATCACCCACCTCATCAGACTGAGACAGATTAATAAACTCTGCAATTTCTTTCTTATAACCAAGTGTTGGCTCGAGGGGTCCTGACCCAGGTTCGGAGTTCAAGGTTTGCCAACAAACCCCTATACTACTGGCCCTTTCGATAGTGACCTAATTGCGTAGGTCAAAGTCTCACCCGAAGTAGTATGGGTGGGTATTGGAACCAGGTTTCCGCACCCTTAGAAATGATAAGTAAGGCAAGAAGAGCTGCACTCGGCCCCGTGATACCCAAATTTCCTTGTTTTGCACAGGGCCAAGGAGGTCTCTATTCGCAGCCACGTGTGCTAGATCTATAATTATATACTTTTATGACAGTAGCACAATATGGCAGAACAGAACAGAACAAATCCAGATACAGAAAACACACTTACACAAATCTTTCGCAGCTTAAATATAGAATGTGCACAAATGCAGTAATTAATAATGATTCACATAGATAGTACTCACAGATTTAGTTCTCTATCAACCTTTATTATTCATCAATTCATGAGCTCCTCCTTACAATCCCCTTCCCAATCTGCGCACACAGCAGCACAGTTTGCACACAGCTGGACTCTAGATCTCCACGCACACAGCGAGCGGGAGTCCTTTCCCCAAAACCCAAACAGATAAATTAAACCAAAATTTTCATCAATAGCCCTTTATTTCCTACCTTACAATACAAAATGTTCCTCTATTTATAATAATCTAGCCTATACTTTCCTATGGTCCGCAAACCCTGGTTTTCGGAACCCCGGTTTACCCTTTTACCCATTACAATGATTTTGGGGCTTTGAAGGTCCACCCCAAAGCCCCTACGCTAGACTAAATCTAATCAAAATTATTCAAAATTGGAATAGTTTCACAGCTCGTAGGAGACCATGTTCCAATAGTCCCCCAACACAATTTTGTGACTCGTCACGAGTCACTGTGGTGGTGTAGCCTCTATCTGCATACGTAAGGTAGTAAGGGCAGTTATCAGTGACGATAACAATTCTTGACTCTAGGAAGCAAAATTATGTGTAAGTTTTACCAGCTTTTGGGAGGTCGGTCCTTCAGTTGCCACGGTGACACTTTCAAGAATCTGATTAAGTCACTTGGTTGCACCATCAATGTCTTGTGAAAGTCGGAGGGTTGTGGTAGCCCAAGGCTTCAGACGTTCTGCCATGATGTGTTGTTTATGCTGAAATTGCTCAATCTTATCCTGGAGATCATTGCTAGTTTTTAACTGTGCTAAGTGCTGGGTAGGTACCAAAGTAGGCAGCGTAGCATTAACTTGTTCAAAGGCTTCTTCCTTTTGTCGTAAGTCCTGATTGATTTTCTGAAGGACTGGATCACGCTGAACATTAGTCCAGAGTTGTATGGCTGACTCCAATAGCTGGGCACCTTAAGCAATCTTCCTCGAAATAGTAGTTGTGGCGCTGGTGACTAGGGCGGCATGCTAGGTGCAGACTTTTGGGGGCGTTTTAGGCTGGAGTCTAGCCTGTAATTCAGAGATTTGTTGTTCCAGCTGTATCTTGGCAGTGTGTATTTCCATCCAAGATGCTTTGAGTGCTGCAACCAAATTTTCCACCTTATCCCAAGGTGTGTCCGCAGCCGGGATCTCATCTGTAACCTCTGTGTAAAGCTGGTGGATCATAGTTTCAAGATCTTCTTGTCATAACACGGCTAGGAGCAAATCAACAGCCTACTACATAATGGTGTGCTCGGTTGTACCAAGCTGTTGGTGTACTTGCTTATCACGGTGGTGAATCTCCTGGAAGACAGTGTGATGGAGGCCTTATAACGCTGTGTGGGGCAGCTTAGCCATGTCCAGCTGGGTTCCTGTGCCTACTAGCGATTGCGTTCCTACCATGGCAGCACCAGGTATATCCCAGAGATGACTGGCCTCCCCGAGTAGCGCCGAACTGCTGTCGACCGACGGGGTGCGTGCCTGGCCCTTGCTGGTTAGTAGTGTATCAATTTTGATCTGGTGAACGCAAAGTTCGGCCTAGAGAAAGTCAACCCCAGCCTACCGCTGTGCCTCGAAAAATGCCTACTTATCTTCCGTAGCCAAGGTTAATGTGTCTGTGATTTCCTCAAGCTCATCATCCGTTAGTGTGACTGTCGCATCGTATTGCGCACGGTGGGCACACTGTTTCTTTCTGTATCTTGGTGCCGACTCCCTTAACCTATTAGTGCCTGGGGGAGGGGTGGTAGTTCTGTTAGGTCCTACCTAGGCCTTGGTTGTGGTGGGATGTGATGGCTGGGTACCCCTGTGCTCGGCTATAGCTGAGGCCATCTAGTGGGGTGCCGTGGTCTCCCTAGGGGTGTGGGTAAGGGTTTTTTTCCAGGCAGGGGGCCATAGCGAGATCAACAGGTCAATTTCCTCATCTGCGACCATATAAGTGAGTGTTGTCCATGTCTTATTGTTGAGGCTACAAATTAGAATATGGTGCATGGTAACTTGGAACACGCCAACACTCTTGTATTTTTCATAAACTGTCGGGGACAGCCAGGGTCGAGAATTTATGGTGGCTGCTACATTGATCTGGAAGCGGATCCAAAAAACCTTGTTATCTTCGATGCACTGCTTATCCTTAGAGTCCCATAAGTGAGCATATCGAGCTCCTTCACACATCCCAAGAGGGAGTTCAGAGAGGACCGAATCCTCGGGTTTGTCCCAGGCGACCAACGCTATTAGAAATAATAACCAAGAGTAGAAGAAAGATGTCCTTGCTTCTGGGATTCACGAAAATTAGCTAGAAATTCATTGCTCAAGTATTGGGCCCAATTGAAAAAAACACCATTCATGCACTGGCTGGCTAACTAGATCACATAGGCGGGGACAGTCACAGCCTGGCACTTACTCATTAGCTTGCAGGATAAGAGCCGAGTACCCATCTGTGTGGCAAGGGTCATTGATAGTCTGGATCACAAATCTGCGCTGGTTCCGACACACTGCATAGGTCTGCTATACAAACGTAGCGGTGGCTGCTTCGTACTTCTTTCTGACCTGCGTTAGCAGGTGCGGCCCTTGCATGGGAAGGCTTGTAATCTTGTGGATCAACGCAGCATTAATAGGGACCCTATCGTGAATCCATAAGAAACCATCATGAATGAGGGCGAGTAGCTGGAGAGCCAACTGATCTTTGACGTTGTAATGGCCAAAGTGGGGAATTCAGAGCAGATTCAAAATTCCGGATCTCGCCAAGCCACATACCCAGCGCTAGGGGACTACCATGACTCCATCATCCCTATGTATTGTATCAAAGTATAATGCAGGGGCCAATTCCGGGAGGGTGTCGTAGTCCGCCAAATCGTGATCATCAAACTTGACCTCATGGAGTCGCCCATAAGGATCACTGAGGATGGGGACTTCCCCCAGGGTTAGGGGGGTTTGCAGATAGGTGACCAAGCCATCCAAGTTTTTTGGCATTCATGTAGATGGCCTTCATGGGCAAATAAAGGGGGGTAACCAATTGATTGGGTTAGCCGACAGAGCACCCTACTATGCGTCTTGTTCTGAAGGTGATACAGGCGAGGACCCGGCATGTCTTGGGGACGTCCTAGGCTTCCCGGTAGCCCATCTCACTGTTTCGAGGTTCTTCTCGAGCCTTGTGACTTTTACCTGACTTTTTGTGTGACCGACGTGGGGGAAAATCTTCCAATTCAGACTCAATCTCTAGGACTTTTTCAACATTAGGTCCTGCTGGGGTTGAGGGTTCGACAGGGTTAGTAACCGACATCCTTGCGCGAAAAATGAATCCCAGCTCTGGGCGACTACTATCAGAAGGAGTAGGCGGACCAGACATGAGAGGGACACGGTGGATACAAAAAAAATGATTTCTCAAGTGCTTCCATGAGATGCATAAGGCAGGCAAGTTGTGCAAGTGAAACAATACATTTGGCTGGACTATCCTGCTCTTTTTAATGCACCTCCAAGCGTGCGATGGTGAGGAAAAATTTATTCGAATTGGATTCCCCAAGAAACGGTAAAAAATCCCCATAATTTTTTTCATTAAAGGCTTGGGGGCCGCTCCTTCCAATGGTAACTTCTGCTTTTTAACAATAGGTACTGATCCAATGGCTAGTTTTCATGTCCCCTATGGCTTGACTTACTTGTTATGCTAGGGTCACCGATCTGGGGCAGTTGCATGTTCTCCCCTAACACGGGCTTGCATCCTAGGTAACTCATGACCCATGACCAAGAAAACCTTATCGTCGGTGCCACTGAGGCTTTAAGGGGGGCTGTAGTCAGAGCATAACGTCTAACCCGCAACTGTTTTGTTACTGTAGAGGTGGCCCGCTACATGAGATATCTACTTGCTAAGCCTATGGATGTTGTAGGAAGCTTGCTACTTGTTCGTGAGTCAGCCTAAATTTTTCCCATGGTAGGTTCACAGCAGTTGATTACGCCTAGCTCTGTCTGGGTCCTTACCTCTAAGGAAACATAGCAAAGTCTTTTGTGATGCGAAGACAATGCAGTGTGGAGACATCACGTAACTAGTTCTGCCAAGTCTCTATTTCCTCGTCACAATCAGAGAAGCCTTTAGTATCCCCCTCGTAGCAAAGTACTTCACCCTCAGTTGGGTTGTTCATGTCTCACGCAGTCAACTTATAGATATAATCCACATCTTCCTCCCTGGGTATTGGTTCTGTATAACATTTACCTTCTGCAGGGTCTAATGGCACAACTACCCTTGTGCCATTATTTTCGAACACCATGCTTATTTTCTTTAAGTTAATGATACCACCCATGTCGATGGCCCAATCCAATTCCAGTAGTGTAGGGTAGGGGTCCACATCCTCAGGGATTTGAATGACTTCGAAGTTAGCCCAGACTTTGACTCCCGCGATATCTACCATAATCCTAGAGAGCCTCCCCAAAGGTAAGATCGTTTGGTGATTAGCCATGCGTAGCTGAATAGTGGACCATCCCAGCTTTGGTTCATGCATGCGTGGCCATGTTTTCTTAGGTAATACATTGGCGTCCGATTCGAGGTCTAAGATAATCCAATCCATCTCGTAATTGCCAATTTGGACCGACATATGCATCTCCCTCCCAATGCATCTATGATACGTTTATAATTTGTGCACATCCTTAATGTCGGACGACACAGCGGTGCGTGTTGCGCAACTCTCTAGTAAATCTTGCAGGATCTGCACTACCTGGGGGTTGTGCAGTAGTCTCATACATGCCTGCAGGAAGGGTTTGACTTCCTCAGTTGCCTTCCAATCCCCAGGGCATAGAGACATAGATTCCTCCATCCCGATGAAGTCCCTTCGAGCTTCCATAAACGTTTCCCTTGCTTTTTCTAGGTCCAGCCCTTCTTGTTTGCTAACTGCTTTGCGAATCAGCGTTTCAGTTTCAACCTGCTCCTTAATCCCCCTAGTAGCTAATCCACTGTGCGTCACCAAATTTACGCTCGGACCCTTACCCCTTAGCTCAATCTAGACCCTTCGCACCTTCTGCGTAGGTGGGAGCTACTTCTCCTGTATCTTTGCTTTTAGGGATGGACAATATTCCAGCATATGGTCCAACTGTCGGCAATACCTGCAAGACTGTCGCATGGGGTTTGTGAAATCCCTCGCAAAATGCCCCATGCCCCCACAATTATAGCAGATCAACTGGCCTCGACCCCGAACTGCGCTTCCACTTTGGCCCCCGAACCTGCTTCCGCAGGGGAGCCATCCTTACCCGCGAGGGTTTTTGGTGAGGCAGGGTCTGACTATACTTTCGAAAAATTTCTCCAGCCTATCAGTAAATTATGGATTTGGCAGTCCTGCTCATCATGGCCCACTGACTGGCTAAACTAGCACTAGTGTTGCTTTTTCTCTAGGACGTTGGTTCCCAGACAGGTGCAGCGGTCGACATTATACAGCCCATCTATGCGGCCATCCTCGTACCAGAACATAGGTCCACTTGAGCTTCGTCATCCTGGGATAGGCCCCCCTGATCCTGGGTGCCCCAGACTAGGTTCTCCTATTTGTGGGTGGCCTGGGTGCAGATCCTTCATCTTCCCTGACACTCGCCATAGTTCCATGCCAGCTTGCCTCCCTCTTTCCCATTGTAGGTCCTAAATCCCCAAGTGCATGGTCCCAAGCTGTGCCTAGATCCACTGTACTTTCAATGAAGCATCTTTCTTGGGCGTAGCTTCTAGTTCCATAGCATCTTCCAAAGCTTTATCTTGTGATTCAAAATTCTGGTGACCCATAGGTATGCGTAGGTGGGGGAGTAGCATGGCGATGAACCATTCTGGATTCTATCTGTCATCATACCTAAATTCCTCTTCTCTGGTATATTTTTTTAGGCATTGATCAGCTTCCCACATGGACTCAATTGCTCCCTGCTTGACATCTTTTACATTTGCTACAACCTGAGAGTAGGATTTAGATTTTTGAAACTGTTGTTTCAGGGAGTCCTTAATAATTTGAATAGATGCACTCCCATTTTCAGACATGTACCTCATATACCAGTCCAAAGCTCTTTCTTTGAAGGCTAGGGATAGATGTGCTTTCTTCACAGAATCGCTCACCACACCCTGCGCAGTCCATACCGAGTCTTCCACAAACCAGAACCAATCCATGTCTTCATCGGCCACACCTTTAAAGGTAGGTAGTTTCAAGTGAGCTTCCATGTCTCCTCCTTGATAGGTTTCCAATATTCTCTTGTCAGTACCCGATCCCTTTGTCAAAATGATTCGGTCCTAGCAACAGAACCATTTGTTGGCTCGAGGGTTCCTAACCCAGGTTGAGAGTTCAAGGTTTGCCAACAAACCCCTATACTACTGGCCCTTTCGACAGTGACCTACTTGTGCAGGTCAAAGTCTCACCCGAAGTAGTATGGGTGGGTGCTGAAACCAGGTTTCCGTACCCTGAAAAAGGATAGGTAGGGAAAGCAGACCTGTGTTCGGCCCCGTGATACCCAGATTGCCTTGTTCTGCACAGGGCCAAGGAGGTCTCTATTTGCATCCATGTGTGCTAGATCTATAATTATATACTTTTATAACAGTAGCACAATGTGTCCGAATAGAAAAAAACACATCCAGATACAGAAAACACAATTACACAGATCTTTCGCACCTTAAATACAGAATGCACACAAATGCAGTAATTACCAATGATTCACACAGATAGTACTCACAAATTTAGGTCTCTATTAGCCTTTCTTATTAATCAATTCATCAGTTCCTCCTTACAATCCCCTTCCCAGCCTGAACACACAGTAGCAGGGTTTGCACACAGCCAAACTCTGGATATCCACGCACACAGCCAGCAGGGGTCCTTTCCCCAAAACTCAAAGAGACAACTTAAACCACAATTCACATCAATAGCTCTTTATTTCCTACCTTACAATACAAAATGTTCCTCTATTTATAATAATCTAGCCTAGACTTTCGTATGGTCCGCAAACTGAGGTTTGCGGACCCCTGGTTTACCCTTTTACCCATTACAATGCTTTCGGTGTTTTGACCCACCCCAAAACCCCTGCACTAGACTAAATCTAATCAAAAGTATTGAAAATTGGACCAGTTTCGCAGCTCGTAGGAGACCCCGTTGCAACACCAGGTGTTTTAGCTAACTCAAGAAGGGGTACTTGAATTTTAACTTGTTCTAACTCTTTAGAAAAATTGAAAGTTTGATTTTGTTTAATCAAATTTTTTGGTTCTTCTTGATTTCTGTTTGAATTTTCATGTTGGTCAAGAGCAGTAACAATTTTCTACAAAATATTTGATTCATTAGACTTGTTTTGGGAAGTGTCATCTTGCTGCTTCTCTTTTTATTTTACTGGATTCATGGGCTACTTCCCCTTGTCTGATTGTTTTATTGAATTTTTCTATTGTGGAGTTTCCATTGGAGAAGAGACTGACTTTAATTATTTTTCTTCATCACCCTCAGTTCTCAACCGCTTTTTAGATCTCAATTCATATTTTTTTATGCAATTCAGCTCACATAAAATCAATAAATTGTTTGCAATATTCATCCATATCTTACTAGTAAAATGAAATATCAGCTTCTTCACACTCTTCCTCACATTTTCTTTCAAATTATTCTTTTGCACCACCTTCCATGTAGATGGCAGGAATTTTCTCTTCATATTCTTTATGATAATCATCAACAGTTTGGGAAGGTGATGCTTCTATATATAAGGGTGCTTGAACTTGATCCCGATCTCTTCTTTCTCTCTGCAAAATCTGCAGGGGTTTCTCTCTGAATTGGGGATTAAAAACCACTCTATTTTGTTTTGTAGGTTTCTTGTTATCCAATTCCAACTTTACTAATTTGTTTGACAAATTTTTAATGACCTTGGTCATGTCATCAATCCTTTGATCTTGAATTAACTCAGCTTTACCTTTA
This sequence comes from Pinus albicaulis, assembly GCA_034641835.2. Classification (NCBI taxonomy): domain Eukaryota; kingdom Viridiplantae; phylum Streptophyta; class Pinopsida; order Pinales; family Pinaceae; genus Pinus; species Pinus albicaulis. Next base: position 126,679,891 of record CM076571.1, on the reverse strand, counting down.
TCTTGAACTGACTGCTTTTTTTGAGCTTTTCCAGCAGCATTCATATTTGCTGCAATATCCAAAGCATCCATTTGGATTTGTTCAAGAGTAGGAGACCTTCTTTCTCTCAAATTAAAACTAAAATCTGATACAAATTCCCCAGCAAAGACAACTCTTTCTCCAATGGGATGAGGCTTCATTTCTGTAGGAAAACTATTGTACAATTTATTGAATCTTTTAATAAAATCACTCATATTTTCATCAGGTTTTTTCTTAATATCATTAAATTATGTCAAATAATAACCATGGTCTCTCTTATCACCCCATCATTGGATGAATTGTCTTTCTAACTCATCCCAATCATTAATTGAACGATTTGGTAACTATTTAAACCATTTTCTTGCCTCTCCATTTAGGGATTGTAAAAAAATTCTCATTACTACATCTAGCTATTCAACATTTAAATTCTCAGCAAAAGTGCAGAACAAAGGCAATTGTTGTTCTGTATTTATTTCATCTTCACCAGTAAACCTAGGAAGCAACTTAAGATATTCTTGATAATTTGCATTCACTGGTTGAGGAAGATTTAATGGTGCATATATGTTCATCATGAAAGCAGGGGCTGCCATTTTTATGCCCTAACTGACTGCTCCTTGAGTAGTGGGAATTCGTGTACCAGTTGTATGTGTATATGAATGGGGTCAAACAACTGATAAAGGAAGAGGTTGATAAACTAAATTAGAAGAACTAGCAACTTTATTAGGCTGAGTTTGTATAAATGTGAAAGATACAGATTCGAAACACTGCTCTTCTAACCTTGGTTCTTGGAAGTGAATGGATGAAGGCAAGGACTCATGTTCTGAGAAAGTGAGTTGCTGAGAAATATCCTTGGATGAAAGAGTATGTGAACTGCTGCCAGGTACAGGTAGTTTGGCATCAGGTGTAGAAAGGGTTTTTGGTTTCTGGATCTTTTTTGAAACCAAATTTTTTGGATTTGAAAGGGTAGGGACCTTCTGCTGAGAGGTATCAGACCTCGTATGTGGCCTCTTATAAGCTAGTATTAGAAATGAAACACAACTTTTAATATCTTCTCCTCTCTAAAAAACCAAAGGAAATACAAATAAAACCCAGGGAAAAGACTTCTTTTCTTCATCCCAGGCAACAACGCCAAGAAATATTGTACCTTAAGATAAAATCCCGTAGCTATGATAAGGAATCCGTGCTTAAGCCATTTATATGATTATGCCACAAAATTATTTGTCTCTGTTTAATAACCCTCAAGTATTTATCATTAAACCCTCAAATATCAAATATAATTAACACCTCACAATGATGTCGTTTTCTTATGTTTACTGAAATGACCAGAAGAAAAAGAAAGATGGAAGTCCAAACTAATATGTTGTTACAAAGAATACATCATCTCAAACCATAGAATAATTATATGAAAAAAATAGTTAAAACGAAGGAGCGATAATTAAGGATTTTAACTTTTGCTTACATAGGTAAAAAGAGACCTGTTTCTCATTACTTTTTTTTATTCATAGATAGAAAACACAGAACGAAAACTTGAACACATATCAACATAAAAATATTCCAAAAACTTGCTTCTCATTCATTAATCTTTGAAAACTTTGAGTACAAAAATTATAGTCTGAAGGTCCAAAACTTGGAACCTTCCTTCCTCTGAATTATTACATTAAATACAATAAAAGGCAGTTTGAAACTTCTAGAACTGATCCTAACTACCTCATCTCCTTAGGATTTTTGAAGAATATCTTTTACATGTTCCCGAAAAGTCTTATTACATTTACATAATCTCTAAAATATTATAATAACATAAAAGTGCTTTATTTTACACACAGGGGGGGGGGGGGGGGGGGGGGGGGGGGGGGGGGGGGGGGGGGGGGGGGGGGGGGGGGGGGGGGGGGGGGGGGGGGGGGGGGGGGGGGGGGGGGGGGGGGGGGGGGGGGGGGGGGGGGGGGGGGGGGGGGGGGGGGGGGGGGGGGGGGGGGGGGGGGGGGGGGGGGGGGGGGGGGGGGGGGGGGGGGGGGGGGGGGGGGGGGGGGGGGGGGGGGGGGGGGGGGGGGGGGAGGGGGGGAACACATGGTGGTCATGGTGGTAGGCGGTATTATAGCAGTCCTGGATAAACCTTATTTGTCTTTTTTCGATGTTGATGGATCCTTTGGCAAGTCTATTATCTAGGCTCTTCACTTCTTCCATATATCTACTCTTGTTTTGGGTGAGTGTATCAGATTGTGATACTCTAACTTGAAAACAGTAATTTGGTTGTAAGTTGGTCTTTCTGTAAATAGAGTTTTTACCAGCCACAAAAGCTAAAAATGTCTCTGAAGAAAGTTGATCGTCATTGCCCCCTTGAGTACCTAAGTATTTTCACGTGTATTATCAAATTTTATTTATGTTAATACCAGTAATTTTTCATAAGAATCCCATGACAATAGACCTCCTCCTATTTCCCAGCATGAAGGTAAACCTACTCTTGTTACTTTTTCCAATGATTTATCAAATTGAATTACTACTTCTTTGATTTCAATCAACCTCTTTTCTATGGCTTTCCTGTAATCATTCTTGAAAATTATCTTATTAATCTCTATTGCATATAATATTCTATCCTTAATCTCATTTTCCTCCAATTATTGGTCTGTTTTGGAGTTAATGAAATTAATGAACCTTTTTTCCCAAATAGCCCTATTGATTGTCTTCTGTCTGTCTACCATTACATGTTCTTCAAATTCTCTAATAAGACTCCTTTCTTCTGCAACCACCATCAAGAAGTCCCAAATTGACTTCATTTCATAAATAATATCATTCCAAATGATATCTTTTTCCTATATTAAATATATGCTCCCTTTCAATTTATCTTTAGGGCTTTTGATCTCATCATTGACATTATAACAGTCCATTTTGTATTTACTAGCTTCATTTTCTACAGCTTGAATAATCTTCGATGTAGTCTCTAGGTCTTCTTGAGCCTTCTTTCGGTCTCTTTCCACCATCTGCAATTCGATATTCAACTGAGCAATCTGTGCTTGAGGATCTTCATTACCTGAAGGGAAAAAAAAAATAGAAGTATGACCATCAATATGATTTTTTAGTGATATTGCAGTTTATTTTATTTTGGAGGTTTCCTCCTCCTTTTGCATCAGCTATTGTAGTAGCTTTTATTTCTCATTCTCTACCTCTACAACCTCTGTAGCCATTGAATGCTCCCCTGTAGGTAATTTTAGCTTCTTCTTCAAAGTAGATATCTTTTCTTCAACACTTTGTAGAAGCTTCTGCACTGCAGTCCTATCATTAGGGTCCACCCCATTTTTTACTATGATATTCTTTAGTTCCTCATTTTGAATGGTTAAACCCCTAGAGTTGGATTTTTCTAACTTCAATTTTTTAATGACTTTCCCAAGAATATTCTCTGCTTTCATTACCATTGAATTAGTCTTTGTTAGGTCATTTACAATCAATTGACCTGTCTGCATATGTAAGTTCATCTTATCCAACAATGGGATTTTCTTCACATCTACAGTTATATTTACAGTAGTGAAATTACTAGATGAACAAATTGACATGTCAGTAGGATGTGACAAGGCAATTCTGAATTGATCCTTCTCAAGATCCATGGCAGTCAAAAGCCTTGTTTGATCTGGAGTAATCTGATGTTCAGCTTGGCCTTCCATGCTGAATTTCATCTTCTGATTCCTTTCTACAATTTTAGCAAACATATGTTTGATCCGAGGTACTTGTTCATGAGAAGTCTCATGTCTTCTGGGTGAAGCAGAAACATTTTGTTCCTCTCCTAGCTATAGAGAGTAACCAGGTTGATTGTATGCATGTTATTGATTAAACTTTTTCCTTTTCTCAGCTCCTTTTCCTCATCCTCTAAGTCAATTACTATTTCTTTACTTATTTTATTAGACTTTTCTAAAATGATAGGAGTCTGAATATTTGAACCTATTGAACTTACCACACCTCTGCTAGCTATATTTCTAAATTTGGTCTGCTTTCATGAATGAAAGTTGAATATCCATTCTCAATTATTCTATTGGAAATTACACTATGTGGGTCATAAGCTTTCCGCTAGTAGCAAATGCATCTCATCTAGCATTTTAGTAACTTCTTCAAATGCCTGTCTCATGTTAACAATGAAAGGACCTACAGTCATGGGTGGTTTAAACATATGTCCCTTTTTCATGGGCACAAAATGAACTTGATCAACATTCAGAATTTTTCGAATGAACTCCAAGGAAAATAGCCTCATGGGAGAAGATATTGGAAGTCTCTAAGGCTCAAACCCTGCTCCATATAACCTAATCCCTGAATAATCCTCAAACACAAACCAATCTCCAAACTTACAATTTTCTCCTAAATGTAAGAATTCTTGAGCTTTGGGTAAAAAACAAGGGGGGGAAACTCCATTCAAAATCTTATATGCACTTGACATGAAATAACTGGAAAAATAAAATAGTTCATTTTCATTTTGTTCTCTCCTTACTATATCTATCCAGAAAACTAGATATTTCCTCTTCTTATTCATGTCCATGATATTCAGACTTAGATGCATAAATTAATCCATTTTTTGATATAAGAACAAGTAAATGGTAAATGATTAATGAAGGAGATCTAAAATAACCTGTTAATGAAAGACTCACTAGATGTGAATTTACTGCTTCCAGCTAATAGGATGGAATATCCAACACCATTCCTGGCTTGATCATCATGGAAAACATCCCTAACGTCGTTTCATCCACCATACTGTCATCATCTTTGCCCAAAATTTTAGAAATGCTGCTAAGTACTGGCTGAATCTCAGTATCAAAAACCTCCATAGGAAAATCCTTGCTATTAGGCTGAAATTTCTCCATGTTGGGCTTTAGAAAATAAACAAGCTGATTGAATTCTTCGCCTGCAAGATTATCATAATATGCTACAAAGGATTCGTTGGAAAACTGAACACATGACTCTGACTCAGGGTAACAAAGGGCTTTGCAGATTAATAGGGCAGACACTTGCGCAAAATTCTCTCTTTGATAATTCATCACATAAAATTTTCCAGGATACATAATGGAAACCATCCACGATATTAATTCAGGAAAAAGATGAGTTTTAGGGATACATGCAGACAAAAAACCAGTCTTGACCATGGCGACATACACTGGATAAGCTTTGTTTTTCAAGAGGACTTGTTGGTAAAATGGAAGATGGACCAGGGAACAATTAGTGTCTTGAATATCCCTCTCGGTATCCATGAGAGGGATATGACTAGCAAAACCAGACAAAGATGAACGTTTGGCCATAATTCAAGACTATGACAACCAATGACTTGCAAGGTGGCTAAATTTTAATAGGGTGATAGAAAATTGAATAGGACACAACAAAAATTACTCTCAAACATTAACTTAATCCAAAATGACTTTGAGAAAATGAAATTTTTTCTTAAATAGGTGGTGTGGCCTTTCAAATTAAATGTTGACATGACGCGCCAAAGAACTGTTGAGTTAACCTGACGTGGAGGACAACTGTGAACAACTCAGCGCCTTTCGTCATTGTGGGGGGTCTCGAGGTATGGAGAAATATTTTTGCTTGTCCCTCTGCATTCAAAATCCACCACACATCTGTGTTTTCCCCGCAGTCAAACCGATCAACTGCGGAGGCACTTTCTTTTTAATCAGTGCGCTAGTTGTGCTTGACATTAATCAATTTCATCTTCTACTCTACAAATTTATAGTGTTAACAGTTTCCCCCTAATGTGTGAGGTCTAGGAAGGACTGTATAGCCAAAATAAATTATAGTTTCTTTTATGTATCATGCATAGAGAGATAGAGTGACCTGTGTGAAGCCTTGGGATTGAACACACCCTACATCGTTTCCAAGAATGACCATGTCTAAGAGATCCCTACATGCAAATATAATTTGCAATACATATACAAAATTTCAATGAGGTGGGCATGTCCCATGCTCGTGATGCCATGGCTAGTTAAACAAAATTGACAAATATATGTTCTCTCTGTGTCACCATTATGGTAGTGATGCTAGCAGTTGTTGACGACGACTGCTGACGCCCTCAAGGGTGTTTTTTCTTTGAAAATATGTGGAATGTGGTACCCATATGCGTAAACTTGGTATGGCATATAAATGCAATGTACACAGAGGTGCTGGTTGGTACCTTCCCGTGTAAGCATTGTTGACATATATGCTTATAGAGACATGGGTCCTCGATGGATCTGATCAAAGTGCAATGGTTGTAAGGTACAATAACATCTTGACATGAAAGCTTTTGTCATAGTTGAATTTCAGGAGGATCGATGACATCTGTGGACAATTATGTCTCCCATAGTGCCACTCGAGGATGCCCCTTTTCATGGAGAGGGGTGATCCAAGGTACCACTTCATTTTTGGAATATAGGTGTTGAAGTTGATAAAAAGGAAGCCTCAACCGAACGAGAGGTCACTGATATAAGGGATCAGGGACCTCAATGTGGTGGGTTTAACATAGGCATGTTGGTGAGAGGTGACTAAAAAATGATGATGGGGATTCTATGGCCCAAGGTCGGAGTATACTTAAGCAGCTTGGTGGCAGTCATAGTTATTTATGAAAGGGAAAAATCCATGGAGTCAGTAGGACTTCTAGGGTGGGTGTAAACCAGCTATGGATGTCATGATGGTTTGTGCATGTGGGTGAAATACTCCGACCAAGGGTGTTCATGGACCACTGTCATGGGCGAAAAGATGAAATGTGAGGGTGAGGGGATGAAGTGTACCATTTGCGGTCTTTGCACACTTACCAAAAGAATAAAATAATGGGGTTTGGTTTGTATAAAACACGGAGACGGGTACCCTAAACATGAAAGTGTTCATTCAATAATAGTGTGAGGAGGGTGTTTTGCTGGGGGTGGGGGTCCCATTGGATGGTCTCATGTGCAGGGTGGATGAGGAAGATGAAAAATTATCGCATATGGGATGATGCTAGTGGAGGTATGGTGGGAAAAATGCGAGATGTGATGGTGTGCTTTTGATCTACTTATACAACAGGGTCGTTCGGGAAGGGGGCTTCATCTTGTATGGTAAACTTGACCTTATGCATGACGAATGGATAGGCATGAGGTGCTTCCAAGACTAAAGTGGTGTGGATATGGCATCACTTATGTTGTGATATATGGTCTACTGTGGGTGACAGGTGCCATGGAGGGGAGGCTCTATTGACCAACGCGAATGTTTATCATATGCAGGGTGATGTGATGATAAATGCAATCAGATATGAGGACCCTATGGTTGATTTCTAATGTATAAATGATGTCAGGATATGTAGAGTTGACTAGGACTCTATCATGCTGGCGATAGAATGATACCTGCTCTGGGACTTTCAATGGATGGCATTGTGAATGGTTTGAAAGATTTTCCTACAAAAAAAATACCTAAGGTGAAAGCATCTTCTTTATCAAAATATTATTGAAAGCCATGAGCTTTAAAAAAGAAGATGAGAGAGGGAATACCTGCCGGCACCAAAAAATTAAAATTTTTGAGAGTGAAAATGTGTGGCATTGCCTCTGTTTTCTTGGAAGTTGTTACTTGGCTCCTAGTTTTAATTTCAATTGGGTTTGCCCCCAGACTGAGATCATGGGGGGCGTTGCCGGTTACTGCCCCTATCCAGGATCTCCCTGAATATAAATTACTGCTGCCTAGGTGACCTTATGTCAAAGACCCGACCAAGCTGTCTGCAACAATTGATGCACTTGATAACTCAAAAGGATGAGGCACCCAAGTTCCCGTGTCCCTAGTTGGTGTATGGTGGTGTTAAGTCCCTATATTAATAGTATAGTCCCTTATTATGTTAGTGTAGCCCCCCTTGTTGTTATTGTTATACCCCTGTAACCCCTATATTTTTATTATTGTGCCCTTAGATTATTATTGTTAGGTCAGCTAGGATTACATTATGGCCCCATGGACTCCTATATATAGAAAGGAGGTTTTTTCATTTGTATCACTAAAGAATTATTCATTCACATAATGTATTGGAGGTTTGCCCCTCGAAGTGGCTTATTTCTAAGGCGTTGATATCTCTTTTCTTCTATTTTTGGAGCTGGTTTCACAACATTTGGTATCAGAGCTTTGGATTCTAGGGTTTCCCTGCTCCAAACGGGTCATCGTGGAAATTTCTCTATAATTTTTTTTCTATGAAGGTTCAAAAGCTAACATTTTTAGAGTGTGAAGCCGAAATCCAGAGGAACATCATCGCAAAATTTTAGAGCTTCGTTCGCAACGTTTTCAAAGATGTGATCTATGGAAGTTAGGGATTTTTGCAGGCTCTTGAAATTCACTTAAAAAGTTCATGGTGAAATTTTTTCTATAACCTTATTTTTAAAAGGGTTTAGAAATGGAAAATTTTAGAGCGCGAATTCAAAATCCCGAGGAACATTTTCGCAAAATTTTAGAGCTTCGTTCGCAATATGTTTGAAGATATGATCTGTGGAAGTGAGGTCTCTTTCAGGCTTCTGAATTTCATATCAAAGAGGTGATAGTGGGAATTGTTTCATAACTCTCTCTCTGAATATGGGATTGGAATTATGTAAAAAGCGAATGGAAGGACACAGAATCTAGTTTCCTGTCTATAAAGTTTAGATCCAAAGATAAAACAGTGACACGTGCAAAGTAATACAAGTTCGCTCTACTAAACTAGTCCATAATTAGGTCATTGTGGGAGATTGGACATAAATTTGTCTTCAAGAATCCAAATCAGGTCAGACCCATGGCATTCAAAATAATATTTAGAGGGCTACTTCAGGGCCAAATTTCATTTATTGGGGATCCAAAATGACAGAGATAATTCAGTTTCAATATCTATCTTCTCAAAAGAAAGAAAAAGGTGCGTATTTGGTCTTTAATATAGCATAACATTTGAAAAAGAAGTTTAAAGTGATTCCAAGGGCATATTTTAGAATTTGTCAGTATTGGGTTCTATAACTCCAAAAAATAATTCCATGCCCATTAAGCCCTCAAAAAGCTATACTATGACGCATGAAGGGGAATAATTGCAGTATGAGATATCAAAATTACAATACCAAGTACAACAAATTTCGATCTTATGAAGAGCAACTGAAGATGACATAGATGGTTTAAAAGCAGAAATGGAGGCTAATTTTTGTGGTTTGAAGGATAAACTAATAGCTAATATGGATGATAAATTAGTGGAAGATCACATCGAGCATCAACAACAAGTTCTCCAAGTCTCAACGATAACCTAAATTTGGTGTAGAATCTAATGAAACAACAGGAAGATCAACATCACATCGAAAGAAGTTTTGAAGCAGTCATAGAAACAAGAACTAGAAAAGTACGATCAATTTTAGATTATCTCAGCAGTTGGAAGAAATTTCCTGTAGAAGATTCCACATGGGAGGATGAGAATTTTATACAGAAGCATCAAGAAATAATCAAGCGTTGAGGACAACACTTGTTTGAAGGAGAGGGGCATGTTAAGTCCCTATATTAATAGTGTAGTCCCTTATTATGCTAGTGTATCCCCCCTTATTGTTATTTTTGTACCCCTGTAACCTCCATATTTTTATTATTGTGCCCTTAAATTATTATTGTTAGCTCGGCTAGGATTACATTGTGGCCCCATGAACTCCTATATATAGAAAGGAGGTTCTATCATTTGTATCACTCAAGAATTGTTCATTCATGTAATGTATTGGAGGTTTCCCTCTCGAAGTGGCTTATTTCTATGGCGTTGATATCTCTTTTCTTCTACTTTTGGAGCTAGTTTCACAATAGGAGGTTTGGGGGGAGGAGGGACAAATGGTTGTCTTTCTAGTGACTGTCTCTCCTCCTGCAGGTACGGGATTACACGCGGTTCATTTCCTGCAAACTGGGTGGGGGGATCCTCTTGATAGGACTGCTCGATGGTGTGCAAGGCATCCCCATATCGTGGGATCTCTGGGAAATTATAGGTGTAGTGCCCAGAGATGTTGTAGATAGCTCATGCGTGATTGGTACACAAATTTTTTCCTTTACCTTTGGTGGTAGGTTCCTTTTTATGGGAACGCAACATCACAATGTATGTCTCAGAGCCAAGGAATTGTTTTAATTCATCCATCTCTACACAAATATGGGTAGGGTGACCTATTACATCACATATGGCATAGACTGGTACTTCTTGTTGAATGGAGGGGGTTATCATATTCTTTCCTCTCTTCTCAGTTTTCCTAGCTGTGATCACTGGTTTGTCAATGGGAACTTCCTTGGCAGGGGTGGTCTCAATTGTTTCCTAGATGGGCGGGGACTGCTCAGGACTGAGGGTTTTCAACCCTATGGCACTAACATGGGTGGCTCCTATTCTGGAAGGAGGAACAAGGTACCACACTGGTAATGTCAACGATATGTTGGGTAATACCAGTGTTTCCAAAACCTGCTGGGAGACGAAGCCAACTAGAGGGTAGAGGAAAGGGGTTTGGGAGGCGGCGTAAGCTAGTGAGGCTGTCGTGGCTGATGCATTGGTGTTGTCACTATTTGAGTCCATGTCCTAACTAGCCTTGGCCATTGATGTGGACATTATGCATATCAGAGCTCCTGTGACATTGGGTGATGCCTTAGGGATAGTGGGAGGATCTCCTAGGAATGACCCTAGAATGGACGATGGTTTGAATTGGCCAGGGCCATATTCTTGGTACCGTGAGAGAGCATATGAGGTTGTATCTACATAGGGTATAATTACATCAGTGTTGGTTAGGGGACACTTCTAAGTATGTGTCAGTTCGTCTACGGTAATGATGCAGTCCTTGGGGGGAATATCATAATGCGTAAGAGAGAGGAGGCTATGGGAGACATGGCTTACATATAACTCTGTCTGAGGAGTATATTGTAATCCAAGTGAGCATCCAAGACTTAAATGTATATGTGGGCAGTATTTCTAGCTACGTAGACCAAGACGTTTTGGTAGAGGCTGATGGCAGTCGAGGGATGACCGTCATATGCTCGAAGCATGATGACTGAGGGTTTTAGTTTGGGACAAACTTAAGCCAAATATTTTTGGACATGATGCATGTGGATGCACCCTTTTCTATGACACATCGGTGGATAGTGATATTTTGCACCAACATTGGTATCTGGAAGGTGACCATGGAAGGAAGTTGGGGGGTGGCTTTGTCTAAGTCAAAAGCTATTAGGTGTGTATCGGCAGGGTCGATAGTGCCTAATGCGGAAAGTAGGGCTATCTATTGTTTTGGGCATGACTGCAAAACTTCCAAAGCTAACATAGCAGTGGGGGATTGTCTAAATCGTCCATGATGCTATAATTATGGGCCACTTTGGAGTAGTTTCCTACTCGCCTATTAGGTCCCTTTGCCATCTTTGGCAACGATTCTATAGGAATATTTGAAATGTTCAAAGGTGAAATTGGCACAATGTTACTTTCCCATGACGTATTAGTGTCTGGTGGGGTGTGTCATAATTGTGATTCTGGATTTGGAAAAACATCTCTTCTCCATTCATGTAGATTTCATGGCTTCTTTTCCTAGAATCATTTGTATTTTACTGGTGAGTGCTTACCATCCCTTGGTTGGGGAAAGGTTCTTGCATCACGATTGGTTTATGGGAAGATCCTCGTTGTCCTCGGTTACTCTGTAGCTTCTTTAGCTCAGGGAGATCGGGACAGTGGTGAGTATAGTTCCCGTACTCACCACATATCAAACATGAATGGTTTGTTCGAAGAGGTGGCCTTTTTCTCTATCGTTGGGAATTTCCAGGCTCTTGGTTCTGATTTCCCGCTGTTCTACCTGGGCCTTTGGGATTATTGTGCACCTCCGTCAAGTTGTTGCCTGTGGTTCCCTTTTGGATTTTTTTTGGATTTTTACTTTACCATGGTAGGAGGTAGTTCTCCTTATTATATTGGTGCAATTGGTTTTGGAACGGTTGCAAAAATTTCACCTGTGCATTGTTTTGCATAGGTGAGTCATGTGTCGAGGACTGAGCATAATGCGGTCCAGGGTTTGACCCTGACTCTTGGAGGGGAGTTCTTCCATCATTTTTTCTTTTTGCGTACTGATTCCCCTGAGCTAGAGGATAAGGTCCTCCCTGGTGATACGGTAGCGACCTATTAGTAAAATTTTGCTGAGGCATATGATGACTTTGAAAACCGGGTTGAGGCATGTTCTAGGTAGAACTATATGTGTAACTGAGGTTTCGACTGTTGCTGCCTAGGTAACCCTAGGTCATTGACCCAATTAGCCCATCTAAAGAGTTCGACGTGTTTGGAAGTTCTTGATAAGTTTGTAGGCGCAGGGCGTTAGTCAGGATGTTATAAATGTATCCTGACTACATATAAATCAGCTCAAGATTCTGGGCTTTACTGATTGCATCCTCTTTGGATGTGGGGTTATACTATGCCACATCCTTTGAAATATCTACTGTCAGTGTTTTCAAGAACAAATGTAAGAGAACCCAGTCGTTGAGTTTATATTTACATAAATTGCGATGCCGCCTCCATTCATGGAGATGGTCTGAGACGTGGACAACAGGGGTTTATCTAAAATGAGTTAGTAATTCCATTCCAGAATCATGGTGAATGGGTAACTTAAAATATGTTAGGAACATAGTAGCGAGGGCGCTAAAGGTTCCATGTGAAGCTAAGGGTTGCTCCATGTACCATTTCGCGTCTACTCCTGTGAGAGTGCATTGAAATAATCTCAATTGAATAGTGTTTTCAATGATACTATTCGATGAGCACCACAGGTGAAAGGTCATGACATGATTACCTGGGTCTTCCACTTGTTTTCCTTCAAATTTTAGTATATATGAAGGGAGCTTCATTGGCATGAGATGCCATGTAGGATCATGCACGATGGGGTCATTCGTTAACTTGGTTAAATCGGGTAGATTCAACGAAGCAAAGAAAGGTGACTTAGAGGTTAATGCCATTGAAATGTGTGAAGAAACAACATTATGGTTTGAACAAGGGTTAGTCTATGATGTACCCTGTTATATATTCAGCTGGCTTCCCATATGGGATGCACTCCTCTGCCCCTTGGGCATTGTGGGAGGAGTGGTATGTGGTGTGGTGTTGGGAGATCGACTAAGGTTCCCAACTACAGCTGCCCCAATAAAGGATGAACCAATGGCGGTGGCAGTGTTCTGTCTTTGACGTCTGAATGGTGAAAGACCTAGAACCCCTCCAGGTAATGGGGGGGGGGGGGGTCCAAAAGACGTTTGGATCGACAAGGTTCCATTGGGACCTGTCAGGTGTCACCCATATTTTCGAAAAATTTGAGAGGATAGAGTCTATGATCGAAGCAAACTTCTTGTCACATATATAAAAAAAAGCAAAAAATAAAATAGATTTCCCTTTAAATTAATCTATGTGATCAAGCAATCAAAATAAGAGGAAGATATCGCGTTCTATTCATTTTCCAAAACAACAAATATTTCGTGACTGGATGCTTAGTCAACTTGCAGGTACAGTTAGCAGAATATTCCATTTTCTTCAGAGCCAGTGTGGTGGCACCATGTGGCACTCTATGGACCATTGGATTTTTAAGGTACAGATGAATATGAGCTGTTGGATGTGCTTTTGGTGTGGCAAATGATTGAGTGACATGTGGCAAGTCTGCAGGCCACCACATGTCCTCACGAGGTTAGTGCAATTTTTTTGGATTCTATCAGGGTCGAACCGACGACCTGATCTCTGCACACAACATCGTTTACCAATCCGCCTACACCATGTGTTTTACCACTAAAGGTTTTAGATAATATATAAATTTTAATATATAATGCGATGAGGACTTGGGAGGCCAGAGCCCCCTCCATACACCCTTGCACTATAACCTGGCCTCCACTTCATCCGGTGGCTACCAAAAACTATAATCATCATCTCCAATACTTGTTCACAAGTGATATATGAAATCCATGACATAAAAAATTTAGACCCTGGCGATTACTTTAACTGCAAACTCCGGCAGTTATGGTGGATCCGATCACATGCCACCGTGCTACCATCCTAGCATTAAAATTAACCTAGAACGCTATCCAAACAGGCGACGATGTATCCGGTCACATGTCATGGTAAAGGTAATTGCAATTAACGGTTTCGTTTGGGTGGCTTAACCGGCGGTTGGTTAATGTAAACATCGATGAGATTGCAATGACCTATCACATGGAGGGTTAAAGGCACTAAATGTCAAGTGTTATAGGAACCACTACTCGAAGTTCCGAATTATATGGTGGAGAATTTTTATACCTATCACATGGTGTTTTTAATAAGCTTATGTGAAACAGTTTTGGGAACCAAGACTCCAGGTTCCAAAACCTCAGTGGAGTTTTAAAACAGTAAATGCGGAGGTTATGGCGGGGTTGGAATGTGACCACCCCGCCACTACCACTTTATGTTTAATGAAACCACTCACTTGATTTGTAGTGTGCCCCCAAATTTGGGTTAAAATTTTAATTTATCTGTAGTTAAACTAGTAGTCTCCACATTTAGTGGAGATTTTCTAGCTAACATTGGAAAAAATGCATTGGGAGGTCAATTTTCGACGAATTTTAGAAAAAAAATTGTCTACCTAGACTAATTAGAGCATTTTGAACTCATTGGGATAGGTTTCAGTTCCATCAAAGGTCATTTCACGTAGTCGTTTCTTCAGGAGAGGTCAAGGAACCACCAGGGCTACTAGGGTGTTTTCAGTGTATTGAGCACCCATTCTCTGTTTTCTGCAAATGAATAGTCATTCCTGACTAATTAAAGCATTTTGAAGTTTTTTTTATAGAGATACAAACCATTTGAGGATTTTTACCATATGTACTTACCATTTTTGAGCAATAATATATCAGGGACATGCCATTAGGAGTTGGACCAGCAGATGTAGCTTAGGAGGGGTGAACTGCTTCATGAATTTGTTGAGTATTGTCATATGTGATACTTTATTCTCTATCATTTACTGTTGAAAAATGTTATACAAGCTAATTTACATGCTTTAACATCACATAAAAATATTTTTAACTAAGTTAAAACCATTTGTCTCACCTACAAACTTCAGTGAATCTTATTCACACAATTTAGTTACTATTTGGATACTTACCAAAAGAAAACTAATACATTCCATTCAGATCAAGTATGTATCAGAGCTAGAGTTTTTATCTCTGGAGTTTTTATGTGCAAGGATTTGTTAACTGTTTGCAAGGGTTTTCATTCTTACTAGGCTCAAGCTTAAGAGAGGAGAAGGAAAATTGTTGGAAGCAAGAGGTTCTCAAAGTGAGTCACAATAAAGGAGGGGAATATTTCCACATTCTCCACCACCAAGATCACCTCTAAGAGAAACAGAAGTAGCATATAGCATGCCTCTAGGAGAAGAAGAAATCCATGAAGAGATGGATTCCAAAGAGGAACAAAGAGTGTATAGAAAATCATTTCTTCACTTAACTGAAATGGTGAGAGTCCTTTATCAAGAAAGGAATGATAAACTAGAAGAGGAAAGGTCCAAACTTGACAAGGGAGGACAAGGATCATCAGGAGGCCACAATGATGATGATAAATCGAAGAAGGGAAATGGAGGAAATGGAGATAGTGGAAATTCGCCATCATCACCCTCATCTTCATCTTCATCATCCTCTACATCATCTTCCTTACATCAGCCATACAAGTCAAATAACATGGGTAAAATTCCTTTTTTAAAACTTGATGTTATGTTTGAATTGCCAATTTTTGGTGGTGAAGTTAATGTATAAAAGCTAGATAATTGGATTAGGCAATTAGAGGCGTATTTCAGAATCCAAAATTTTCATGATGATGACACCGAAATCCAACTAGCTTCATTGAGAATGGAAGGTGCAGCACTTGTTTGGTGGGAAGCTAAGACAAAGGAGGAGGTCAAGAAATATGCTAAGATTATTTTATCATAGTCTAATTTCATTTCTGCAATAAAACAACATTTTTATCCATTAGCTCACATGCAGAAAGCCATAATGGACTGACAAAATTTTAAACAATTGAAAGGACAAAATGTACAAGTGTATACTCAAGATTTTAGGAGAAAAGCTCTTTTACTAGGAGTAGATTTGCATATTCAAGACACTTTTCTCAAGTATATAAGAGTTTTACATACCTACCTAAGACATAGAATCCTCATGTTTAACCCTACAAGCCTAGATGAGGTTTGTGTTCAAGCCACACATTTAGAGACAAGGGGAAAACGAAACTTAGATGGGAATGAGGAAAGTGATTTTAAAGGCAAATGGAAGAAAAAGAGAAATGCAAATACTAGAAAAGAGAAGGAAAAATTCTTTTGCAAACACTGTTCTAAAACTAGCCATGATGAGGACCATTTTTCAAAACTTCATCCAGAGTTGAAACCAAAAAGTTATAAAGCCAAAGAGAAAGCCAAGGAGAAAGGCAATACAGTTGCAATAGCTGAACAATACCTAGGGTCAGATTCAGGAGATGAAACAAAAATCATAGCTGTGGGAATAAATAACTCTAAGGTGAAATATATTGAAACAAAACCCAGTTCTAGTATATCAAACTCTCACATAGAAGCTCCAAGTGAAGAAAAGAGAATTGACTATTTCATGTGAAGGTCATTTCCAAACATACCAAGGTTGACACATTGTTTGAGAGTGGGTCACAAGAAAATTTGATCTTTGAAGACTTGGTCAATAAAATTAATCTTGAGACCATTCCATATCCGAAATGATATCGACTTGGTTGGATTTGTAAGGATGCAAATTTATAGGTTTCAAAGAAGTGCATGTTGCATTTTGTAATAACTGTACATTTCATTGACACGGTTGAATTAGATGTTGTTCCTCTTGATATAATAGGTATGGTGTTGGGAAGTCCTTGTATTATAGGAAATAAATCTTCCATCGCCATGAGAACAAATACCATTTACTCAAATATGGCAAGGAGTACATTGTGAGACCTCATTGTAAAAGACTACACACTTCTTTAGTTAATGCAGGGTAAATGAAGAGCCTCGTCAATTCAAGCCAAAACTGGACATTGATGATGATTAAGCAAAGAGAAGTTTTACATAATTCTTTTGATGTAAATTATGATATATGTAATTATTTTTTTATGTTTGAAAGCAGGCTATCTTTGAAATAAGATGACAAGCAGCTACAACAATCGATATTGGTGTCAAACGGTGCTGAAAAAAAAGTGTCAGTGCAAGAAGTTACAAAGGTCCAAGAGAGGGAAAAACAACTTGACAAAGAGGGAAAAAGATTTAGAAATGATAAATTCTAGTTTTAGAAAGGCATGGCACAATGGTGAAGAAACTTGGTTAGGAATCAACACAAGTTCAAGGCTAATTCAACAAAAAATCACCACAAGGATAGGATGTAAGGTGAAAGTAAATTCTAGTTTCCTTTGATTATAGGCCCATGTAGAAACAAGATGTTTACTACAATGTTAAATTCTTGTTCTTCAAGTTCAGTAATGTGCAACATGACTATGTCAAAGTCAACAATGGTTGGTCAATGGAATCAAGATAAAATTTGTTGTTTCATGAAAATCTCCAATTAATGAAATTAGGGAAATTTCAGTGGATTAAGATTGGAAGAGTGGGGACAGAGTCTCCTCATCTTCATTTTCAGTAGTCCAAAGAACTTTTGGGGTCCAAAATCTTCCCAATGGGAAGGTGTGTTCGAGAGATCAAGTCATATTCTCAAAAATTAAAGTGCTCGAAATAGGTCCGACCCTAAGTGAATAGAAACTTCTCGTCATTTCGATTCTAGTACTGTGAATGGTTTGAAAACTGATGTCATATGAGGAATATATTGCTTTCTATTTGTTTTCCCAAAAAAAAAAAATTTGGTGACTGGATGCCCAGTCAGCTTGCAAGTACAGTCAGCAAAATATTCTGGGAAAATTCAATTTTATTCAAAGCCAGTGTGGTGTTTCCATGTGGCACTCTTTGGACCGTTGAATTTTTGAGTTATGGATGAATCTAAGCTGTTGGATGTGATTTTAGTGTGGCGAATGACTGAGTGACACGCGGCAAGCGCACAAGCTGCAACATGTGCTAACAAGGTTAGTGCAAAATTTGTGGAGTCGACGTGGGTTGAACCTGTGACCTCCTATCCACACACAAAATCATTTACCAATCTTCCTACACTGTGTGTCTTACCCTTAAATGTTGTCGGTACTATATAAATTTTATTATAAAATGCAATGAGGACTTGGGAGGCTAGCCCCTAAGGGCCAGAACCCCCTCCATATGTTATTGCGCTATAACTGTGGCCTCCACTTCATCTGGCGGCTACCAAAAACTGTAATCATTGACCCCAAGGCTTGTTCACATGTGATATATGAAAGCCACAACATCAAAACTTCAGGCTCCAGCAGTTACTTTAACTGCAAACTCCGGCGGTTACGGTGGATCTTATCACATGACACGGTGCCAACATCACAGCACTAAACTTAACCTACAATGCTATTTAAATAGGCGTCGAAGTCTCCAGTCACATCTCATGGTAAAGGTAAGTGTAGTTAACATTTTCGTTTGGGTGGCTTAATCGACAGTTGGGTAATGTAAAGTTCGACGGGTTTGCAACGACCTATCACATGGCAGGTTAAAGGCACTAAATTTCAAAGGTTATTGGAACCACTACTCCAGGTTCTAAATTATATGGCAGTGAATTTTTATACCTATCACATGGTGTTGTTAATAGGCTTATGTGAAACAATTTTGGAAACCAAGACTCTAGGTTCCAAAACCTCGATGGAGTTTTAAAATGGTAAACACGAAGGTTACGGCGGGGTTGGCATATGACCGCCCCACCACTACCACTTTATGTTTAATTAAATCACTTGCTTGATTTGGATTGTGCCCCCAAATTTGGGGTTAAATTTCAATTTATCTGCAGTTGAACTGACAGTCTCCACATTTAGTGGAGCTTTTCTAGCTGACATTGGAAAAATGTATTGGGAGGTCAATTTTTGACCAATTTTGGGAAAAAAAGAGTCTACCTAGACTAATTAGAGCATTCTGAACTCATTGGAATAGGTTTCATAATCATCAGAGGTCATTTCATGCATGTCTTGCTTCAAGAGAGGTCAAGGATCCACTAGGGCTACTAGTGTGTTTTCAGTGTATTGAGCACCATTCTCTGTTTTCTGCAAATGAATAGTGATTCCTGTCTAATTCAAGCATTATGAAGTTTTTTTTATAGAGACCGCAGCCATTTGAGGATTTTTATCAAATGTACTTACCATTTTTGAGCAATAAGATATAAGGTACATGCCATTGGGAGCTAGACCAAAAGATGTAGCCTAGGAGGGGTGAAATTTTCCATCAATTTGCCGAGTATTGTCATATCTAATGCCTTATTCTCTATCATTTACTATTTAATAGTGTTATACAAGTTAATTTACATGCTTTAACGTCACATAAAAAATCTTTTTAACGAAGTTAAAACCATTTGTTTCACCTGCAAAATTTAGTGAACCTTATGCACACAATTTAATTACCATTTGGATACCTAGCATGGAAAAAATAATACATTCCATTCAGATCAATGCTTGACCATGGTTAATTTCCATATTAGGACAATCTTTTTCACAATGCAGCGCTGAAATAGGTTGACCATTATTTATTTTCATGTCGAGACTATCTTCGTCATAATGTGACATTGGACCATAATTGTCCATGGTTGATTTTCATATTGAGACAATCATTGTCACGATTTGATATTGGACTATGGTTGACCATGGTTGGCTAAGATCTTCAATGGTTGACCATGACTTATATTACAAACCCAAGAGAATAATAAACCCAATGTATTGATGTTATAAACCAAAGGGATTAATACTAAAACCCAAGGGATTTTGAACTTGAGAGAATAATATTAAACCCAAGGGACTAATATTATAAACCCAAGGTATATGAACCATAAGATACATTTATAAACACTAAAATAAAAATGGTTGACCATGGTTGATTTTCATGCTAAGTCAACCCTTGTTAGAATGTGACGTTGGACCATGGTTGACCATGGTTGATTTTCATGCTAAGTCAACCCTTGTCAGAATGCGACGTTGGACCATGGTTGACCATGCTTAACCATGATTCATTTTCATATCAACACAATCTTTGTGACAATGTGGTGTTCGACCATGGTTAAACCCAAGGGACTAATAAGATAAACCCAATGTATATAAACCCTAAGATAAATATTATAAACACTAAAATAAACATGGATGACCATGGCTAACCATGGTTGATTTTTATATTGAGGCAATCCTTGTCACAATGTGACACTTGAGTCTTGACCATGGTTAACCATGCATGACCATGATTGATTTTGATATTGAGACAATCCTTCTCACAATGTGACACTCGACCATGGTTAACCATGCATGACCATGATTGATTTTCAAATTAATAGAATATT
Organism: Pinus albicaulis; assembly: GCA_034641835.2. NCBI lineage: Eukaryota > Viridiplantae > Streptophyta > Pinopsida > Pinales > Pinaceae > Pinus > Pinus albicaulis. The sequence continues at coordinate 126,659,518 of CM076571.1, read as the reverse complement.
TGTAACAATGCGACATTGGACCATGGTTGACCATGGTTGATTCTTATATTGAGACAATATTAATCACAATGTGACTTTGGACCATGGTTGACCATGATTGAATTTATAAATCATGGTTGACCATGATTGAATTTATAAATCATGGATAACCATGATCGATATTATAAACTCAAGAGGATAATAAGCCCTAGGGATTAATACTCAAAACACAAGGGATTATAAACCTTAGGGAATAATATTAAACCCTATGAGTATGAGTAGACATAATAAACTATTTCAACCACATTAGTAAAGGGCCATGGTTGACCATGTTTGACCATTGTTGACGATGGTTGAAAATGGTTGACCATGACTAATTTTCATATTGAAACAACCTTTTTCATAATTTGATGTTTGACTGTGGTTGACAATGTAATTAATTCTAAAACCCTAAGGTATTATAAACCCAAGGGAATAACATTAAACCATATAATATACATGGTTGACTATGGTTGAACATGGCTCATTTTCATATTGAGAAAACACTAACAACCGAAGGGATTATAAACCCAAGGAAATAATATTAAACCAAAGGGAAAAAAATTAACCCTAGGAATATGAACCCTTAGATTAATAAACCAAAGGCATAGATATTATAAACCCAAGGGATTACTACTAAAACCCCAAGGGATTACGAACTTAATAGAATAGTATTAAACCCAAGGGATTAATATTATAAACCCAAGGGATTAATATTATAAACCCAAGGTGTATAAACCTAACATATATAAACCCTAAGATAAATATTATAACAACTAAAATAAACATGGTTGACCACGATTGATTTTCATATTGAGACGCTCCTTTTCACAATGCGATGCTAGACCATTGCTGACCATGCTTGAACAAGAAAGGTTTTCATAAACCCTAAAATAAACATGGTTGATTGTGGTTAACGATGATACATTTCATGCTGATAATATACTAACAACCCAAGGGATTATAAACCCAGGGGAAAATTATTAAATCCAAGGGAATAATATTAAACCCACGGGAAAAATATTAAACCCTAGGAATATGAACCCTTATATTAATAAACCCAAGTGGTCAATACTAAAACCACAAGGGATTATGAACCCAATGAAATAATATTAAACCCAAGGGATTAATATCATATACCCAATGCATATAAACCTAAGGTATATAAACTCTAAATAAATATTATAAACCCTAGAATAAACATGGTTTATTTTCGTACTGAGACAATCGTTGTCACAATGTGGTGATGGACCATGCTTGACCAATAATGGTTTTCATACCGAGTCAATTGTTGTCACAATGCGACATTGGACCATGGTTGATTTGCATGTTGAAAAAATATTTTTCAAAACATGACATTGGACCATGGTTGACCATATTTAACCATGGTTGACCACGGATTATTTTTATAAACCATGGTTCTCATATTAATCTAATGTTTTATAATGTTAACCATAGGGTTTATTAGTTACTTGAGTTATTAGTCCCTTGGGTTTCTAATATCAATCCCTTTCCTTTATTAATATAATGGCTCATATTGCGAGAGTTAATATTATTCATAGGGTTTATAATATTAATCCTAAGGTTTAGTTCCTTGGGTTTTCAAAATTAATCCATTGGGTTTTCAATATTAATCCCTTGTGTTTTTAATAACAACCCCTTGGGTTTAATATTAATCCTATGGTGTAATGTTATTTCCTTGGGCTTATAATCACTTGGGTTTATAATATTAGTACCAAGTTTTATAAAATTAATATTAGGGTTATGTTTATTTTAGGGTTTATTGTTAGTGCTATAACAATCCCTTGGCTTTATTACTACCGATTGATTGTTGAAAATAAGAATTAGTTATGTATTTTTATTTTAAGTTATAATATTAATGAAATAGTCAAATAAAAGAGAGATAAGTAATACTAAAAACCTAATGGGTTATAAACCCAAGGAAATAATATTAAATTCATGGGAATAACATACACCCAAGGTATATAAACACCAATATAAATGTTATAAACACTTAAATAAACATGGTTGATCATGGTTGATTTTCATATTAAGGCAATCTTTGTCACAATATGACATGGGACCATGGTTGACCATGTTAGATTTTCATACTCGGAGAATATTTCTTACAATGTGACATTGGACCCTGGTTGACCATGCCTAAACCCAAGGTATATAAACTCGAAGATAAATGTTATACACCCTAAAAAAACATGGTTGACCATAGTTGATTTTCATATTGAGACGAGACAATAATTGTCACAATGTGACATTCGATCATGCTTGACCATGATTGATTTTCATATTGAGAAAATCATGGTTGACCATGCTTGACCATGATTATAAACCCAAGGGATTTATGTTAAATCCTAGGATTTGATAATAAGAATTGAAGGAACTAATAAACGTAGGCAATTAAAACAGAAAAGAAAAAACAAGGAAATAATATTAAAACCTTGGGTTTAATATTATAAACCCAAGATATGTAAACCCTAAGATAAATATTTTAAACCATAAAGTAAACATGGTTGACCATCTTTTACCATGTTTTATTTTCATATTAACACAAACTATGTCACAATGCGATATTGGAAAACTATGTAAGTTTTTTTTATTTTTATTTTATAGTTGTATAATACAGAGGTGGATGTTGGTAAAATGGTGAGAAAAATATCACTATATATATATATATATATATATATATATATATATATATATATATATATATATATATATTCTTTCTCTCCTATTTCATAATATCTACGGTATAAATATAAAATGATTATCACACAGATGACTTACCTTTTTTTTTATAATCATATTAAATTGGAATGAAAACTATGTACATTTTAAGATGAATAGGTATAAAAATAACTAAATTTTAGTTAAATTGACTTTAAAAAGTGATTTTTGATGAATATCTATATTTGAAATTGATGGTTAAACAATAATGAGAAGTACTAAAATAATTTAAAAATAGCTAAAATAATTTAAAAATAGATATTGAAATATTATAGAGAGGACAATGGGGTGACTTATATTACTTAAAGAGTGTAAAGTTGTGTGTTAAAGATTAAATTTTTGAAGCTAAAATGTTATATTAACATCTAATTAATAAGTTTATAGAGGTATATAAATTTATATCAAGAATTTAATTAAATTATTATTAAATATTTAATATATGGTAGAGATTTAATTTTTATACAATATTTTAAAATAGTTTCAATAGTATATACAATTTAAAAATGAAATATATATATATATATATATATATATATATATATATATATATATATATATATATATATTCTTTTAAGAAATTAAAAAAATATGTAATATGAAATTTGTTATGATTTTTTTAACATATAATAATGATAAGTAAATTTATTTTATTGTGTTTTTTAATTTATTTATTTAATTAAAACAGAATAACATTCTATATAACTAAGTCTTAATGATATGATTAATTTTAAAGACATTTATTTATATATTAATTTAATCAAATTATTTTTTATAATTACAAGTTAAAAAATTTAATTGAAAATATAAATAATAATATAAATTTAAATATTTAAATATTTCAAATTTAAAAAAAAATCAGAATTTTCCATATGTATTTTTTTAAACCTTCAATTTTATGATAATGATGATGGTGGTTAACGTCCACTGAGACCAATCTTTGGTCTATCGGATCTAAAGAAAAGAGTTATTTAGTTTGATTTAAGATTTTATTCCTATGCTCAAAAAGCTTGGAGAGAAGCCTCCCGAGCTCACTATAATTTTGACATCTTAAAGGGCTAGGAAGGTCAATATTGCAACAAAGATTATGAAATTGAGCTCTATTTGGTTGTACGCGGGCACTCTAAGAGGAAGTGATTTTCAACCTCGATGTTCATATTCTCACAGTTCTCACAGAGATGACAGATCCTTTCCATCCATGGTGTTTTAGGAACTGTCAAACGACCTGTTTCACTATGGAGCTCATGAGAGTTCGTTCTAATCTTGGCTATATTAATTTTCTTATTTGAGCTAGTTAAAATAGATAGATACTTTTGATCTTCTAGGGTGGGGTTGATGACGTCGTTATAATATCTTAATTTTCTTTTAGCTGCTAGATCTTTCTCACACCACATTTTTTCTTTGAACTTAGAAGTAACAATTTTTTTAATGTTATTAATGTTTTGCAATGCAACATTCTCGTCGATCTCCAAATGGTTTAACTATGCCTTGGTGTCTTTATACGAACCTCGTTAAAGCCTTAGGTGGTTTTGGCTGGAATTTAAAGCTAGCTTAGGAAGTCTATGGTCTCCTATCCTATTGAGCTTGTGCTTGTACATCAGAAGCCTAGTCATATCTAGGTTCTCGATAGCGGAAATACCCACTTCTATAAGGAGAATAAGATAGGGTGTATTATTTTTAATTTTAAGGTTATAAGTTATAAAACGGTTTTGGATTTGCTCAATCTTTCTCCAGGATTCTCTAGAGATGCTGCAGCCCCAAACCTCACATCCATATAAGATAACATAACATGAGTGACTAAAGTTTTAGGAGTCATCTATCCAACATTAAGAGGTTTACTGTTTTACAATTATTTTCAAGACCAAAATAAACTATATATTAAAAACATATAAATTAAAATACTTCATATTTTAACTTGTGATTATTTGGTTTTTATTTAATTTAAATTTAGTTTTTATTATTTGATTTTAATAAAATATTTAATATTTTGAGATAATATTTGAAGTTGTCGGCACTACCCAACATGGTAATGGAATACCGCACCGACTGAATCAGAGATTGAATCCATGGGGCATCCTACTATTAGCTTATTCAACAATAACAAGAACGAGTCGCTATAGTGTCTGGTTGAGAGAGAGTAATAGGAGGTTCCTGGAACTGTTGGCAGAAGCTACTGTATGTGTATTTGTTAGCTGATTCCATTTAGTGTCTGTCTATAGTATTGCCCATGAGAGCATAAACAATTCGCATATATGCAACAATCAAGATGGGGTTTCTTGTATAACAAAGAATCTGAATAAGTAATTTGATCAACCAAGATAAATATGGTAAATATGGTGGGGCATTTTTGTTATATAAAAAGCTATTGGAGACAATGGAAATCCCTGTAAAATTCTGGTAAGCACAATTGTTTTCAGCATAAAAATTTAACTAAAATATTTTTTCCTGCGCCATTGGTGCAGCATGTGAGCAATTATCAATGGGCAGGGCAAAAATATTTTACTCTTTTATATAAAAATTTATCAGCGAGTATAGTCCCGTACATTTTTCTATTTTCCTGGAACTGTTGGCAGAAGCTACTATATGTGTTTTTATTAGCTGATTCCATTTAGTGTCTGTCTATAGTATTGCCCATGAGGGCATAAAGAATTCGAATATATGCAACAATCAAGATGGGCTTTCTTGTATAACAAAGAATCTGAATAAGTAATTTGTTCAACCAAGATCATGGCTGCATTGTCTATTTACAATTTTGAGATGATAAATATGGTGGGGCATTTTTGTTATATGAAAAGCTATTGGAAACAATGGAAATCCCTGTAAAATTCTGGTAAGCACAATTGTTTTCAGCATAAATATTTAACTAGAATATTTTTTCCTGCGCCATTGGTGCAGCATGTGAGCGAGTATAGTCCCGTACATTTTTCTATTTGTTTCTACGTGTATTTGTGTAACAGAAATAATTAACAGCCAATTATACCAGTTATATATTTTCCATTTAACATTTTAGTCTAGGAATTAATTTTAGTCTAAGAAATTGTGCTCAAAACCAACTCAAAGAAATATTCTCTGTACTCACGTTCTAATTCTGAGTGGCGTTAAATAAATAGAGAGCAAAGTATACCCTAAAGTTTGGGTTAAATTTTTCTACTTCAAGCTTAAGAAAACCCTAAAGATTTGGTTAAATTTTTATTACTTCAAGATTTAGAAAAATTACATGAAAGCTACGTACCTTGATAATGGATTTGATTAATCCTATCCTCTGTCCGCCATATATCCACATCGACTTTCTTTCAAACCACCGTCAATCTAGAGGTTTTTGAAACGTTTTTGAAGGTGGTGGCCACCCGAGCGGATAGAAGATCGACCGATAGAAGATCAACCGGAATGACACCATCGCTCGCCACCTAACAAGTCAAATTACATTAAAGAATAATTTTCAACTTACCGTTGAGTAGATCCATCTGTAAGGACTCAGACGAAGCATATTCGCTTCAGAGTTTTAATCAAGTCAACGTTGGTTCATCAACGCGGAGTTAATATAGAAAAGCGTCGGGCCAAATATGATTATTGTTAATTGCATAAATGTTATATAGATATTGAGTTATTAACATTATATTATATGAATGAATGATTTGAATAATCTGATTTTTTTTTTTTCAGATTTATTGTCAAGTGATGTGAATTGTGTTCATTGACATTTTATTATTTTTAAGGTGTTCTCATTATTAAAATTCATATGTCTATTATTCTATTTATATATATATATATATATATATATATATATATATATTTTATAATGAAATTTTGAAGGTATGACAGAGAGACAAGAAGGTGGTTAAAATTTCAAAATATGATAGAAATATATCATAAGTTAGTGTTTGTGACTCTCTAAAACATTTTTTCATTTTTTTATAACATTGTCTCTTAAGGTTTTAGATATTGAAATTTTTTTTTTATAACATTGTCCCTTAAGGTTTTAGATATTAAAAATTTGGGAAGGTTGATCAGAAATACAATAGAAAACTTGGTAAAAAATTTAAATTTTAGCTCATTGCAATTTGAGAGAGATAGTCTTTGTAAGATAGGCTTTGTTACATGTTCAAATTTTAGTTTTAAAATAGTCTTTTTTGGATTTTCATTATAATTTCTTAGATAAAGTAAAAACAAATTCTTATTTTAACTTATAATGTTTTATAGGATACTTCTTATTTTGATTTATAATCATTTATAAGATATTTCTTATTTTGACTTATAATATTTTATAAGATATTTCTTAATTTGATGTATTGGTAACTCTTAAACAAGGTACACATGCAATTATGTTTACATTATGTCACACCAAGTTAAACTAGATCTTTTATCTTCTCTTTAGTATCAAGAGCAAGGTCATCCAGAGACTACACTACTTAAATTACCTTGTAAATTTGGTGTGTCTTTAGCCAATTAAGTCAGAATCCTATCAAAATCAACTCATTTTTCACATAATGAATGGGTTAAGCCTACTTAGATTTCGATTTTGAACGGTAATTTAAACTTTTTAAAATTGAAGCTAGTTTATGCATTTCAAAATATTGTTTAAAATTAAGATTTTAAATATTGAAAAAATAATTTTCTTTGATATTTATATGGATATATATGTTTATGTTAAATATAGATTCTAGAATTTCAATTTAATTGTCTACTATTATTAAGTAGATGGTAAAGTTTTAATTATTATAATAGAATATTTTTAGTATCATACAGAAATCAAAAGTTGAGATTTATCTCTAAAGTAGTTATATGATTTTCTCTCTTTCAACTAAATTAATTAATTACAAAAAGATTGATTGTTTTTTGGGCATTTGGTATTCATAAAACATGATATTTTCATATGGTTTTGTAGCCAAGTAATTTAAATAATTAACAATGTCCATGGTAAAGTGGGGGTAAATCTCCATGGTTAAAAATATTATTTCATATTTTATGAAAAGTATATATGTTTAATTACACTATAAAGCATCACTATTTGAAAACAAATCTCCTAAATGCCAAGTGTATCATTGTACATCCTTGATTTTGATGTTAGACGATTGAAATGTTGTCTACCTGAGATGAAAACTGTTATTAATCAGTTACATTATCTCATTATTCCGTTATACCTAGCCGATTCCCTTGTTTCTCTGTCGTGGAGTTATACAGATAGAAGGAACAAGTAATGCTTCTACAGATCTCAGATGCAGAGACTGCTAAATTCGTAAATTCTTTGACTGTAGACTACCATGGGATTGTATGACTAGCGCTTGTGCCTGTCCCTGTCATATGTTGCAAAAGGTAGTTGTTTTGAGGATTTGGAGAGTTGGCATGTAATAGTCAACATTTATACATTTGGAAATTTTCCCCAGTACAGGAGAGCTCCGCTTTGTTTACGAAAGGAAAATGAGTCTTTGTGCGGGAGGAATTTGAGAAAGGATTTTAAGGCAAAAATAAATGCCGACCGGAATCCTATTTTGAGATGAGATGTTAGGCACTATTGTGAGATGATTAATAGACGAAGCACTGGCCAAATACACGCCCGTGAAATGGCAACACCAGCCTCCTCATCCCAGTCCCTAAATACTGCAGCTCCCCAAAAAAGGTCGGAGGCCTAAAAATGTCAATAAGCGTAAGGAAAATTCCGCCCCTGGTTCGAATTCGGGGAGCTTCAGGTGAGATAACTCATGCGCCCCTAAGCCTGAATGCAAGCCCAAAGGCATGCTTGAGGTTTTGTTGAGGGTTGGAGCGTAAGGTTTTTATCCAATCCCAAATTCAAATTTTATAAATATATTCACAGTTTTTAAACAAAACTTATTTTTCGGTTATCAAACTCAGTATCTCTGATGCATTGAATGCTTTGATAACTAATGAAGAAACACATAATTCTTCTACATATCGAAGGAATAAGTAATTCTTCTACAGATCTGAGACGCAGAGACTGCTAAATTCATGAATTCTTCGACTGTAGACTTCCATGGGATTTTATGACCAGTGCCTATGCTTATGCCTGTCGTATTCTGCAAAAGGTAGTTGTTTTAAGGAGTTGGAGACTTGGCATGTCACAATCAACATTTATGCATTTAGAAATTTTCCCCAGTATGCATTTATGCATTTATTCTTTGTTTTTTATACTTTGTGCTAGAGGAAGTTGAGAAATGAATTTTAGACAATAATAAATGTTGGCCGGAATCATATTTTCTTTTCAATGAGAGATGAGATGTTGGGCACTGCTGCAAGATGATGAATAGATGAAGCGTTGGTCAAATACAGGCTCGTGAAATGGCACCACCCACCTCGTCCTCCCAGTTCCCAAATAATGCAGCTCCCCAGAAGAATTTAGAGGCCTAAAAATGTTGATAAGCATAAGGAAAATGCTTCCCCTGGTTCGAATCCGGGGAGCTTCAGGTGAGATAACTCATGCGCCCCTGAGCTCGAATGTAAGCCCAGAGGCATTTAAGGATATGGTATATCAATGGAATTAGAGACAATAAAATTCCAAGGATTCTGCATTCACATCTGTGATGAGGAACTCTTTTGAACCCACTCTGATTCCACTCTATTCATTCTAATGTTAGACATTCATTGGTGTCAACAGACTGAATTTGTTCCATTAAATCATCAACACAAACTGAAATTGTTCCATTAAATCATTAACACCAATTTTCAATTCTTGCATAATTAATTGGAAAGATAGGTCCTTCCAATATTCCAAACTTATGAAGTCCCTTCCACATGTTCTATGAGTCACATAGAGTAGATTTGTAAAAAAACATAAAATATTATATATTTGGCTCACTCAAGGTAATGAAGGATTTACTTCATCCAAGTGAATGGGGTTTACCATATTTAGTGAGCTATGTTTGTGTATCGGTATGATTTCAACTGCCAGGTGCAGTTCATAGTACTAGGGGAATAAATCCTGTTCTATTCGGACTTAAGGAGACCTTCTCAGTGATTGATTCTTCTCCTAAAAATAATCACTTAATTCTTCTTCTCGAAGAACTAGTGTTTCTTCCATATCAGGTACAAAAATTCCAAGTATTTCATTCTTTCCTTTCATAGGTTTACACACATCAAAGATTTATAATATATAACATCTACAAGTGGCTATGGCTGACATTTTGGGCCATTGTGGACCTCTTGTATTGACAATTTTAGCTGAGGTATTCCAAACTCAAAAGGATACATCTAATGGAGCTCTTGGTTCTTCACATACTTCATTCAACTATTTCCATATTTATCAATGTCTTTGCATGTGGCCTAATACAAGCCATCAAGAAATCAAAATGATGTCCAAAGAATAATATTTAATATGGAAGAAATCTAAGATGATGTCCAAAGCATCATATTTAAGATGGGTCAGATGGTTCATCAAGGGAAACTTAAAAGATAACTCGAATATTATGAGCTTGATGGAAAAAATTATTACAGGAAAAAATCAACATTGAACAGCTACAAATTATTTTTGGGTGAAAATTCAATGTTTCAATATAAGCATATGTCCATAATGAATAAGTACGTGGTCAATGGATTGAAATTTAATTATATTAAGATAAAATTAAAATAATAATATAATAAAAGGATTCAAGTGGGTTTATGGCTTTTTATGAGCATTATGGGAGCATAAATCAATATAGAATGAAGTAATGAGAGTCAAAATATAATATTTTATTACAATGTCAACGATTTTATTTTGATGTTTATAGGGTTTTTATTATTTTGATGTTTTTATACTTTTGTATTATGTTTTGTATGTTCTTTTTGAAGTTTTTATGAAAGTTCATATGGTTCTTATGCAAAAGATATTGTTAATATAAAATTTGAAATGAGTATTTATTTATTGGCAGATTTTATTATAGATATATGTTAAGAAAAAGAGGGCATTATGTTTTGAAACCTTAGACATAACTATGAAAGGAAGAGCCTAAGTAGGTTATAAAAAACCAAATTTTCAACTTTTTTATCCAAAATTCTTCAAACCTATAATTTATTTTAAATAAAATAATTCATATTTATAAGTTAAATATTCAATTAAATCACATATTTTTTCCTCTAAACTACTCCTTCCTATTACTTCTTTACATTGTTTCCTTTGCAGCATATGGTGCAATTTCTAGTTATTTTTATAATAAATCTTGGTCTTTGATTTGTGAATTCTAGAAGTTATATAAATTGTGAATTTTTGTTGTTTAAAATATGTTTTTGAATGCATAAATAGATTCGCCCCCCTAGAAACCGACGGGGTACTTAGATTAAACAACTTAAACTAGATTTTCTAAAATATATCTAATACATTAAAAAAAAACATGTAACATCATTCTTAATCATGAAGGTTCATCATGGCATTATGATGAATATTTTTAATTTTTAAATAGACTTTGTTATAATAAACAACTTAAACTATATTTTCTAAAATATATCTAATACATTAAAAAAATGCATGTAACATGATTTTTAATCATGAATGTTCGTCATGGCATTATGATGAAGATTTTTAATTTGTAAATAGACTTTTTTATAATAGCCTTGGTCAATACCATGACTTATCAATGCCCAAAACACTATAACCATTTAGTATGACACTTGTTCATATGAAATTTCTTTTAATTAAAGGGAAAAATGACATAACTACTTTGAGATAAATTTCAACCTTTGATTTGTGTATAATAAAAATATTCTATTGAGGTTAAATCTTTATGACCCACCTAATAAATTTTGATATTAAATTAAAATTGTGGAAACCCTATTTCAAAATATACATGTATGAGTAAAACATTTTGTCTTGCTTAAATTACATAAACATAATAATAAAATAAAAGAAAAAGCAAAATATTTATAATATTATTTATAATTATAATTATAATTAATTATGATTATGATGAAGAAGATGATGATTAAGGCCCACTAAGACCAATGTGATAAGAAAATAAGAGATTAATTTTCACTCTTTAATATTTTATTTTTATGATAAAAAAGAAGAGAAAGAAGCACTCCTAGATCACTATAGTTTTTTCTTACCTTAAAAATCAAGAAGGTTAGTAGTGTGTAAAATGTTTTGGAAATGAGAGTAGATGTGAGAAAATGTTTTTCATCTTCAACCCTCTTAGTGTTGCAAAGGTGAAATTTCATCCCAAGGTGTTTTTGGAATAGTTCAATGTTTGGTTTCACTTCGAATCTCAAGGGAATTAGTTCTTATCTTCGAAATTTTCATTTTCTACTTAGCATTCTTCAATACCCTCATAATACCTTAGCTTCCTTTTTTCCTCTAGCTCCCCACCATCCACAAAATTATCCTTAAATTTGGAGGTAATAGTATTTTTAATATTATCCTTATTCTCCAAGATGATCTCCTTCTTTATCCCCCAATTGTCAAGCCAAGACTACACATCCTTATGTCATCCTCGCTTGAGTCAGTGGTGAGGTATTTTTGCTAGAGTTAGAAGCAATATTGGGGAACCTCTTGGCTCTCATATTGTAAAACTTATTCTTATCCATCAGAGACATAAACAAAGTCAATATTTTAATGGAGAAATACTATCTTCAATCAAGATGATATAATAAGTAGTATTCCTTTGATCTTGATTTTCTAGGTTGTAAATTACTTTTGGATCAACTCGATATTCCTCCAGGATTCTCTACAATCCCAAACCTCAAAACCATATAAAATAACATGAGTGACGAGAGCCTTAAAGATTTTTTTTTTTTTTTACTCCAATTCCAAATATAAGTTGACTTAAAGTTGTTTTCAAGCTCATAATAAGCATTCTAGCATCCAATAATCACTTTCTCAACGTCCTAATTCCATGAGATTAGAGTTCATCTCATGAGGAATGTCATTACCTAAATATTTGGATGAAGAAACCTACTCGAAGTAATTATTATCATATATGGAATTATCATGGTTGAGCTTTTTGGATTTAATTATCATGGCTTTCCTATTACTGGTATTAATATCCATACCCATCTTCGAGTAGTAATCATGGAGGACGAACATTAAACTACTTTTCAAGATCATTGTACCTTTTAGGTAGAATAACGAAATCACCAACATAAAGAATACAAAAAATTACCATACCAATGCGCTTGGGGCCATTGCATCCCTCGACTTCCAAAAACTCTTCTAACTAATTGATGTAAATACTAAAAAGGCATTGAAAGACTCATTCTACAACCAGAATGAGGGCGGTATGTAATTTATTCCATGCTCAAAGTGGAGTTAACATGGATCAGTTTTAAAAATAAAAATAAAATATTCTCTAAAGGAAAAGCAACATGGGCTATCATAAACAACATATATAAATATACATATTTTATTAATTTTAACTAAAAGCAATATAAAATGTAGATAATCCCACTTTCACTTTGAAGATGATGTAAAAATATTTCTCCCACTCTCAAGAATAAATAAAATATTTAGATGTTCAACTTTTAAAAGAGATAAAGTAATAAAAAGTGAAAAAAAATATCTTTTTTCACTTTTTAACATATACTTTTTACAAATATTTCAATGTAGAACTTGAAAAACTATTTAAATATCCATATTAGTTGATTTATTTTAATATCAATTTTACATATATGTATATATAATAAAAAGAAGTAAATAATAATAATAATATTAATAATAATACAATGTTCCAATGTCTAATGAAAACAAAGTATTTGAAAGTAAAAAAAAATCAATTTACTTCTTAAGAGAGTAATAAAAAAGGAAATTCCAATAAGAATGGTTGAGTAATATTTATATGTATTTAAAAACATATTAACCACAAAAGCCATATTTTAATGAATAAAATATGATGTATGAATAAATATTTCAATGTCAAATATGTATATATTATATATGGTTTATTATATAAACTAATTGTATAAATAAATTCTTATGGTTAAAATATTTTAAGTAGTGCGACTATCTTACATTTTTCTCTTCAAATATACTTTCAATTGATTTTGTGTAACATACACTGTTAACTTCACATGGAATTGCAAGGAGATAAATTTTTTTTATACAAGTTACCCTTGTAACTATCCAAATCACTATTAGATATTCCTTAATCATCATTAGATAGATTGTTCACCGGTTCATAGTGAAAGCTTAGTATAAGAATAGTAAGTTGCTTAACCATGAACAACCTCTATTATGGTACATTAACATAAAATTGTATGAGATACCTTGCATTCATTTCATTATTCATGTAGTCATCACATACTTGAAATTATGAACCTGAAAACAAGAAAGGAATCAACATCATCAACTTGACACAAAAATCAATCACATCATTGAACACCAATATACCCTGGAAACCACGTAGGGTGAAAAAAAGAAACATTTAATTTTATTACTAAATTATCATGAGGGTGTTCAACCCTCACTCAATGGCTTATAAGGGATACCATCCCTTAGCCACCATTATATATCTTACAAGGAAATATACAAATATCTAGCTTAAAGACATTACAATAAATATGATAGCATTTACCCTCTAGTCTTCATATCTTCATATCTTGGTGCCATGGATGTACCTAAAATGTACCAACGCACAATGGACCATCTTTCAGCGACCATCTTGCAGCTCACACGCATCTGCGTGAACCATATCATCTGCGTGAACCATCGCACCCATCTGCATGAACCATTACTCATTTATCTGCCACAATGTTAAGCATAATATTTCCTTTTCATAAGTCACCATCGCTTCCTGTTTTGATGCCATCAACAAGCTTATATAGCATGATTAATTAAAGCCTTAATAAATAAATAACTAATCCTTAAGTGATCCACTAACACTTATTTATAGGCATACATGAGATGTGATTACAATATCACAACATGCTTTCTTCTAACATCTCTACCTTAGTGTGAGCAAGTAATTATCAATTCATATCAAACAGTTCCCACATGATTATGACACTTCTCACACATGCTCACATTTGTACAAGACAATTCACTACCACTGTCCAGGAATTCTTTCAATGGAAAATGGCACAATGTGCATTCGTGTTACTTAAACTTTAGCAAAATAATCCAACCCTTCAGATATTGCTTTTGGTGCTAAAGCTAACATTATGAATGTTGTTCCTATGCATACAATGCATAAATTTTTCTAAACCTAACTTCCCAACAGAATACTTAACATAATAGAGCATTCAAACTCATGATTCCTCTTCGAGGAAATATAACATAATAGGCATGCAAGACATGGTTTTATTTTCCATAAAACTAATGGAATAAAGCATAAGAATACATGTCTTATTCTCCAAATATTATACCCATATTAGCCATGTATATATTTCAAGGAAACCAAAACATTGCTTTAGTTTTTGTACATGTAATTCATCTTCTTTGCCAAAGAATACCTTTTCCAAAGTAGGATAACAAAACATGTTATCATTTTCCACATATAAACCTATATTCTTTCCAATGAAATTTAATACAAATCTTGCATGAATATACATGATCTTATTCCAAAACAAACTATCATCATAATCATGATAACATAAAATTAATCACACAGTTTTTCTTCTAAAGAAATATAACTGAATAGTTCTTTTATCCATGAATTTATTAAATAACTATTTTTTACCAATACTATGGTAATCTATCCATGGATTTATTAAATAACTAATATTTGAAAACACCATGGTAATCTATCCATGGATTTATTAAATGACTAATATTTGCAAACACCATGGTAATCTATCCATGGATTTATTAAATGACTAATCTTTACCTACACCATGGTAAACTATCTATGGATTTATTAAATAATTAAACTTTACCAACACCATGGTAAACTATATATACATGTTCACAACATGGTTAATGTATGCATACATATTCATAGAAACTCTTTCAAGAATATTTTAATGTGAGAAAATTTTCTCTTTTCTTCTCCACTACACATGAAAATATTTCAAGAGTTACCCTCTTTAATCTATATTTATTTTCAAGAAAAGAACATGGATTTCTTATCATTTAACGCACTCTTTTCTTCTTCACTACACATGAAAATATTTCAGGAGTTACCTTTTTTAATCTATATTCATTCTCAAAAAAATACCTTGGATTTGCTAAAATTTCCTAAACTAAATGACTACAAAACCCCTTTTAAAATAAAGAGCATGCATATTCTATTTTCTTTCTTATACAATATTATATAAATATTTATATATTTCTTTCCATATATTTAATATAATAATATAATATTTATACATGGACAAAGTATTCTTTTCCAATAAATATAGCATAGTAACTTTTTAAGTAAAATCTAGTTTTCCACATAAACACGTAAACATGAAAAATATTTTGAAGAAAAATAATCAAACATTGGAAATTAACCAAGAACATTAGTTATATTTTTCACTTTCTTTGGTCTGACTATGACACCTGTCTCCATACTATCGATTCTAGACACAAAGAAAAACTAGTTCTTTCACGTTCTTTCCCGTTCCCCCTTCACTGCCTGGCGAATCGTGTTCTTCATCTTTTTTTTTTCCTTCTATATTGCAATTGGTAGAAAACAAGACTTCAATGCCCATTTCCATGAAGAATACAATGGCTACAATGTGGAAGAAGGACAATGGAGGTTCTGCGTTTATTTGGAAACGATATCATGATCCCCAAATGTTTCTAACATTTCTAAAATCATCCATCGTGACAATTACTAGTCTGGAACCGACGCGGGTTTCTTGCAGGTTTTATGCGAGTTAATGCTTTCTGATACTGCTCAGCCATATCTCCATTCCCATATAAACATTTCTTATCTTCATCATTTCCGCTGATGTTGTTTGTAACTATGTTGGAGGTGCAAGATCCCATAATACATGTTAGTTGGATCTAGAGAATAATCCATATAGCGTATATGGCTGTGTGTAATCATGTGAAGGAAATGCTAGAGTATGATTTGTTACCCAGAAATCGTTTTACATCTAACTGTTTCTTTATTTTCTTGATAAAACACTTAAAGTAAAAAATATATTTATCATATGTATTTACGTAAGGTTGAGTAGGTTTGTTACATTTTGTTAAAAATATAATGAGAATTTATTGAAATTGTAAATTTAAACTATGTACTCTACACAATAGAGGTGCATAAAAAGAATTTTAAGGCATTGAATCTATTTTAGCTTTTGAGCATTTAAAAATGTGAATTCAACCTTGAAAATTTACACATGATCTATGTGAAGAGAAAGAAGAAATATAGATCCATCATAATCATAGACATATCAAGTATCAAGAAAGATCAAATATCTTAACATGTAAACATTATTCCACTCTAATATAATTTCAGACATAAAAAAATTTGATCTCTCAAAAAAATTGATCCCTCTCAACACTTGCTAGATCCATGTTAAAATTAATCGATACTGATTTAATTGACTTTTGTGATTTTTATAATTTAAACAATGTAACATATATCATAAATTATTATTATTTTTATTCATATTACATATTTATCTACATTTACCAAATAGAAAATATAATTTTATTGATATATTTATATAAATTTTTACTAAAATATTTATATATATTATAAAAATAGCATGTTTTTTTTACTCCATTAAACCTGTTTTTCATCTCATACTTGTTCATCTCAATCAATTCACACCATGTAGTTTTTCATCTCAAACTTGTTCTTCAGTAAATTCACACCATGTAAAAAGGGCTAAAACCCATAACTATGTCTATTCACTTGTGCGATTTCTGTTGATGAATTTCTACCGCAAGCACCACATGAAGATGGCTCCTATGGTCATAGGCATGAAGTACTTAAATGCGTTGATTTGGTGTTCGATCATGTAAAATGTACCTTATTAACATGCATCCTCTGGTCACAGACGTGAGAAAACACTATATATGCATGCCTACTTCCATCATCTATACTCTACTGAAGTTGTTTATTCGTTCACAAATCATTGGCTTCTGTCGTTCATAAGAGGAAACACTTTCTGTATGCCTCAAAAATTTGAAGTGTATTCTGAATGTCTCACCATATTAAGAAATCCTAAAGCTATACCGTTTCTGAATTTTTGATTCAAATGAAAAATTTCCAAAAGGCTGTTTTGAACCAATCATATTACAAGCCATGCGGGGCATACCTATTTTTTGTGGTCTCTACCAACTTAATCATTGAACATAACCTTTGAAAAAAAAAGAAAAGGACAAAAGGTTTTGTTTACAATGATATTAACTGATTATGAGACTTATCCCAAACCCGTAGGTGGTTCTCAACTTCTTATCGCTGCTTCAACTTCTTATCGGTGGCCCATTAGATTCGTTTAAATTTTTGAATGTCAATTAACTAAGTCTTTTTTTTTTGTCAATTTGGTAGTACCTTGCTATTTTCTATTTATCTTCAAAAAAGCAGGTTACAGAGATAGTAGGTTGGTGACCTCAACGTGCCCAGAGGAAATAAGGTCTGGTGGCCACCTTAATGCATTAAAATCTGACCAAAATTGGAAATGTTTCATTATTCTACTTGCCGCATTTGCTAGTTCACTATTTAAAACATTTACAAAGTAGCAACTTAAAACTATAACATTGTCCAAAAAAAACATTATTCACAAAAAATCATGAACTTAAACTGGATTTATATCCATCTTAGGAATCAATTGGTGCTGGGTCCTTCAGCGTGGACCCATGCATGTCTGCTTGCTGCAGTTGTTGAATCTGCTTTTCAATTTGTCCAATACAGTATTCAATTCATCTTATGCGATTCATCGCTTGATAGCGAGTCACCTTTATATGTTGGAGTTGAATATCAATATCTTGAAGCAATTCCATCATTTTTGGTTCTTGAGTCTCATGTCTTGGATAAAGACTGTGCATAGCCTTAGCCAGAACAAACTTCATAATCCAATATGTCTGAACTGTCTGATTGAACAGTGAAATATGACCTCTAGTGTTGCTAGGATCTATGATAAAGTCCATAATTTCTGCTTCTACTTCATTGTCTTCGTCATTTCTCTGAGTTTCTCTTTCCCAGCCATGAATTACCTGCCTGACTTGAGACGGATTTCCAAGGGAGTATACTATTGATAGATTCTCTAAAACCTCTTATTTTGTCTTCCTACCTCGCTTTCTGACTTCTTCTTCAGGTTTAATCATCTTCTGTTTCCCTTTATCTTGATTTTGAGCCATGCTCTGTCTCATCTGCCTCTTCACCATTGTTCTATACTGTGTAATTTGTTGATTTGAATCTGTATTATCAATATGAGATCCTATATAACAGAAGAGAAAATGTTTAACAGTTAATCTTCCTATCTCCTGACCAACATCTTGTCAAAACTAGAGTTTCTCCTCTTGACTGAAATTACGCTGAACTCCGAAAATATTGCCACCAAAGAAATTAGATTGGACATCTAGACAAACCCAATAATCACCCACCAGAATGACTTTAACTACACTCCATAAGCCATTTGTATTTACATAATTACTTGGATTACATTTAAAACCAAAATAGTGAACATGTAACTGACTAAATTATGACTTAGGAGAAGAGGAAACCCAAGTTTGTAAACACCTCCCATTCCTGACGTAGAAATGATATTTGAAACAGCGAGAATTCGTACTGTAGACTAAGACCTTGAGATAGTAAATGAAGTTATTGGTATGACAAGGGTCACTAAAGAACTGACAGCAAACTCTACCCTTAAGTTTCTAACACTCGGTGGCTAGGTATTTTGAGAATTTTTTAATACAGAGACGAACCTTTATCAGACCATTCCTGACCGAGATAAAGGAAATACCAAATGAAACTTTACAATATTTTGTAAAGCACAAACATAAACCATGCAAATAGACATAGCAGAGGTGCTGGTAATGAGATCCTGGAGGCCTACCAAGAAACAAATTTTCATAATAATTAGGAAGACACAGACTTAACCCATGAAAAGTGACATTGTTGAGGTGTTGGTAAAGCAGACCAGGGGGGCTACGAAAACATGGTTCTATTTTCAAATTAACCCCTCTACCATTACATGCAAACCATGAAAAATAAAAAATATAACAATGACCATCAATTCCTCTGCAACCCCTGTAGAAACTCCTCCTTTCATAGTTAAAATGCTAACAAGGAAACTGAATTTTGGAATTAGAGTGGTGAGGACCAATACATACCCAATAATATTCACCAGGTGCCTCAAGCATTGGTAGTCTCAAGCTACCTCTCTAGGATCTTTAGGTAAATCAAAATAGTTTTGGGTCTACAATGCATAAAGTTTGTAATAAGCTCTATTTTACACCTAAAGACCCCAAGTCAAGTTTTCAGCCAAAGACCAGACCAATGTAACAACCCTAGTTTTTATGCTTCTCAAGTTAGACATTTGAACATAAGTCCAAAGGGGAGTGGACCCCAATGGATAATTATTATGTGAATTTAATTGATTTTATTTATTAATGAAAAATAAATAAGATGTTGTGTGCATTATGACCAAATAAGAAATTGAGATCAATTGCCTAATCCATGAGGTTATGGAAAGAGGTTAAGAATTTCCCCAAATTCTTTCAAAAGGCCTTCAAAGGAATTATTTCTAATTTAGATTTTTGAGGAAAAATCTAAAAAGAATACTCCAATGATGAGGAAAGTAGGTGGGAAGAGGTAAAAAGCTGGAAAAATAGAAAGCAGCTTGAAAATCCCTAAATAAGGGAAGCCTGGGCAAACAGGAATAAAAGCATCCTGAAATTCTGGACGTAGAATTGGAAACAAGCTTTGGGGGGAGCATAGCTTAAATAAGTTGCTCTAGAACAGATTGAGGTTGGTTTGTTCAAGGAGAGGATCTCAGCTCAGGGGTGAATTCTGGAGATAGATGAATTCTAAGGTTGGGTGGAATGGTCATAGAAATAAGTGGTATGCACAGACAATCTAAATATTTTTGTTATAATGTTGATTCAAAAAATTTACCTTGTATTGATATTGCAAGTACTTTATGTTTTCATAATGTGGATTTTACATTCCATACATTTAACAGAATATTTCAGAAGAAATGATCTTCCAAATACTGTAATGTAGTAGGAATAGATATTGGGAAGTATCTATCAGAATCTCTAAACTCTTAAGAGTTTAAATCTGAAGATACATAGTACTCCCAATTATCATGTATAACTTGAAACTTCAATATTCTATCATAATAATTGATATATATACATATGCAGAAATAAATAGTTAAAAATCTGAGATTCTAGTTGAGTAACTAGTATTTGAGAAATCTCAGAGTATAATATATATATATATATATATATATTGACTTCTAACAAGACTCTATAAATTTTGTCGTAAGTGAGTTAAACTAAGATAATCCAAAATTAGAATAGGTTAACTAAAGTTAACAATAATATAAACTACTGTATATTCTGCTTAAGAGAGAGAAAGATCTGCCTCTCTGTATGGATTAAAATAAATTGAGGGAAGCTGAAATATTTAATCTGTATAAACAAAATTTGTAGAAATTACATATGTGCAAAAGTACAGGTAATTTTTAACAAATTTTAATAAAAGGAATATATTGTATTCCATCAACAATCATATTACTACAACTACAGGAAGCAAGGATATACTATATCATAAAATGGGAACAGATCAACTGAAATAAATAAACAACTATACAGTATAGAGGTTATTGTTTAAACTAAAACCCCTTTTATGAAATTAATTCTGGGTACAATAGACAAAATTATAATAAGTAGTGCAGAGAAATAGAAGTGAAATATTCTAATTAAATTAACTTTTGTTATATAAAGGGACAAGACTTTATGAATAATTAAAATAAAATACATTTGACTATCCTTCTATAAAAATCAATTGAATTTAATATTAAGCTAAAGGTATTCATAAAGATATATCAAGTGTATATTAGAAAAATAATTATTCAGAACAATTACAACAATTAAAAAAAAAAAGTTCTGAATCTTCATATATATATATATATATATATATATATATATATATACTCTAATAAGCTTGGTAGAGAAATATTTCATCCATGTGGAAATAAGAAATTGCAGAAATAAATTACTCGACAAATATCAGTAATTAAATTCAGCTCTGAGATGATATTATACAAATCTCCCATAGTTATGTCTATTTAAATTACAAAATAAACAGTATAAATATTCCGAGAGAAATCAGCTAGGGTTATTGTTATTATTCATAATAATTTGAATACATAAAATATTAAACAAATACTTTGGAAAATATTCTCCCCAATATGAATTTAGAGGCCGACCTGTGGCAAACGAGAAGAGTAGCGTTATCATTCGGTACATGTAAGAAGTATACATGTGTTTTTCTTCTCAAAAGGAAAACCATTGAAGGGAGAAACTTACCTGCAAGTATACGAAGGGAAATAAGTATTCATGCATAGATATAAACAAGTATATAAATCAAAATAAAAAAAATTTAAAATCGAATATGGATTGACAGGAACGGAATGGGTATAAACGTACCCCATTGCCAACGGTGATAGAGTAGATGTTCTTTGGTAGAAGAAAAGAATTTTTTAGTATATAAAACGTGTAATTGACAAGGGAAGTAATAATATGATAAATATTATAAAATTCAAATTTAATTACGTGAGAAATGAGTTGAAAAAGACAAATTTAAGTAGAGCTCGATAGACTGGTAGCTATTTATCTCGGCGCCATGAGTTAAGGCTCAGGAAATCGACTTTAAAGAATCAATTTCCGTGGCGATGATCTTCCCCATTAAAATGACATTTCAAAGGAAGAAACCAGAGATCATATGAGTAATGAACCGAAAGATATAAAATTATTTTTTCCATTTGTAAACCCTAATACAAATCTAATTTCGATTTGGAATAGAAACGAAGGCATTGAGTAAAATACAAAAAGATCTGCAACGAATTTATGTAAAGAAAAAAAAACCTTCGCACCAGAGATATGGCGAAATAAAAGTCATTTATGACTAATAGAGAAAACAAAGAACAACATATGCCAAAACGATTTCATTACTTGAGAACATCTGAACTCTCATAGGGGATAAAATAAAAAAGCATGAGCTAAAGAAATGGTAGATTTTGGCATAGGGTTCAATATACTCCTGAGAGGAAGAATTGTTAAGAGTTCAGAAAATGTATGGTGAAGAATGAACTCTGTCTTCAATTGAACGTCTCGGTTTTAAACCCTTGAATGAATTAAAACCCTAACTCAGATCTACCATACAGATGGCAGGATCTGAGCGATGACGTGCTCAGCTAGGGCAAAAAAATGAAGCTCTCGAGAAAAGGTACAACTGAACTGATAATAGTACCATTAAACTTAATTACAAGTAAAATTTATATCATGTGGAGAACCACATAAATCTATACGAATCGAAACTCTTAAAACCACAGCGTAAAATGAAATCTCTTACAATTAAGATACAACTGTTACACCTTACGAAAGAGAATTTTATTCATAAAATAATGTAAGTTGAAATTCGTGATGAAAAGAAGTCACAATCATATGTCATATGCATCAAAAATTGTTATGGTTCCAGCGTAACCAACCAAACTCTCATCGCAATCAAATTAAAATCCAACTCCAATATAATACGTGAATCCTAATGTAAACACATGAAGAGTTAAGAATCGCTATTAAAGTTATATCTTAATATAACTATTGTTCGTAATGATGGAAAAAATTCATAATGGACATGTTATAATTATATCAAGGGCCTGTAAAGTATATATATATTAAATTAATAATACCCTATTAAAAATATGAGTAAGTCGAAAAGAGGCCATTAGAAAATATAAAAATGTGTAAGAGAAATATTTTTATAATCCTCACATACATGTATTCAATAATATATGAATACGAATGTTAGGAACAAGGAATTAGAGCTTGAGGTATTATTATAGAAAAAAAAATTTAATGGTTGAGATATGTAAACGTTATAAAAACATAATTATGTGCCAAAGGAAAGTTATAAAGAGAAAAATATATCCATCTCCATATTTTATGAAAGGAAGCAAAGTTGAGATTAATACACAAAAGTATACATCTTATACATGAATGATAGAAAATAATAATAGAGATATAAGGATTTAAAAATGTATTGTAAGAAATAGTTGAGTATGAGGTATTAAACTCAGCAAGACCTGTCAAGAATACACTTTTGGGAAAAAAAAAAAAAAATTTGTGGTATAAAGGAGAGACATTACACCCAAAGAGCCTCCCACTAGGTCACTAGGCTTTCATAGTTTGTAGGATTGCCTTTGGTGTTCTAAATCACTGTTTTCATGTACTAATAAGTTGAATCAAATGGGAAAAAATATCAGCACATGGTGATCCAAAAAGATCCGAAAATCTCTAAAGAAGACCACTTTGTCAAATTCAAGTTTTGCCAAGGTGAAATGTCTCATTGCCTCCAAGTGCAAAGGTGTAAAGTGTATCAGAGAAGGTAAAATTGTAAGCCAAACACCATGATCAAAGCCAAGGGATTCTGAAGATGTCACTATAGGTAAATATCCCAAACTTATCCAAAAATAGTTCTGTCATGTCAAATAATCAAAGGGAGGTTTGAGCTCAAGGTTGAAGCTAGGAATGATTTCAAAGTTGCTGCTATGTCAAATAAAGCTGTCAAATATCCAGGATCAGAAAAGAAGAAAATTTCATAGTTCCAGCTAACCTGCAAGGCAAACAGTGTAAAATATTAGTGATAAGGTTAAAGGTTTGAAAACCTTAGAAAACGAGTTGCAAAGATAGATCATAGTTTCATAAGACAATAGAAGGT
Source organism: Pinus albicaulis (assembly GCA_034641835.2). Classification (NCBI taxonomy): domain Eukaryota; kingdom Viridiplantae; phylum Streptophyta; class Pinopsida; order Pinales; family Pinaceae; genus Pinus; species Pinus albicaulis. The sequence continues at coordinate 126,635,015 of CM076571.1, read as the reverse complement.
CATTTAACACTTTAAACAGCTCATTATACCATTGCAGAGGCAACCAGAGCATCCAAAGAAGAAATTTGGGAATTTCAGTGAAAATTTGGCTAAGTCTGTTTGGCGCTACGCACAGACACTGACGTTACGCTCACAGACACGAGCATTGCGCTTATAGAGGTCTTTGTAGTGTAATTTTTACACTACGCAGTGCATACACCGAGTGGCGCTATGTGTATAGCCTGGGGATATGCTCAGGAAAACTGACACGGATAGGAGGAGGGCGCTACACTCAGAGGTTGACCCGACAGACCCAACGCTACACCCAGGGACCGACAGGCCTGCACACCGGCAACACTCACCCAGGATCACTCGACTCGCCCAAAATTCTACTCGGCACTGTGCTTAGGGATAAAAGGGCCTCTTTTCTTGCAAATTTCCCTCAAAGGCCAAAGGGACACCTCCAAGATGCTTCCAAGATCCTACAAAGGAGTTCAAATTGTTTTATGAAAAGGGTCAAGCAAAGATGAAAAAGAAATCAGAGATGAGACAGAGGGTGATGAAGAAGAGGTAGAAAATAATGAAGAGACAGAGGCAGAAAATAATGAAGAACAAGGCAGTAAGTAAAGTAATGACAAAGATGCGGATAATAAAGAAGATAGTGAGGGACAAAACAACAAGGAATAAATAGTCATGGCAGTCATGACAACAGTCATGACAGTCATGACTACAGTTAGCTCAATAATTATAATGAAGGTGATGATAGTGCAGAAGATAAGGAGGTAAACAACTTTGATCAAGAAAAAAATGAAAATGCAAAAGATCAACAGGAGGTTGAGAGGAATTTTTCAACTCATCCATGTATACAATGATAAAGAGGAAAAAAAGAGGGTCCATAACATACTCCAAAGCAACAAATACAGAGATTAAAGACCTACAAAGGAGCCTTGGCATGGCACAATACATCATTTACTATTACAAGGATGAGCACAAACATAGGAAGAAGATGAAAAGAGGCCTTGGCCTACACACTATTCCTTGAAAAAACAAACTTACTAGTGCCAAGCTCAAAAAGGCCTTCATTAAAATTCAACCACTAAAAGGAGGAAACTACCAAGTAAACCTTGGAATATTTCCTCAAGATTTTCTACAGGTCTCCCAAACCCCATGAAGGATACATCCACCAATTTTGAATAAATTTGGACAAGTTTTTGTTTTTTGAGATTTTGGAGGCCTATAAGTGTAGTGCCACTCGCTTTACGCTTTCCCCTAAGGCATTCTCAGAGGGAGAACTATACATTTTTAAATTTCTCATGACTGTCACACTATTCTTACCAAATTTTAGAGCAATTGAAAGAATTTTGACCCGGCGTTGCACTCAGAGAAGTCTTGGGGATTTGAAATTTTGAATAGGTTACGGGTGCTCAATCAGAAAAAAAAGGTATATCTAGAAATAGGACTCATCAAGCTTTCCAACGAGCCATCATGGAGCAAAATTTGACATGGGGAAGGCCCCCAAAACTTGGCTACACCAGGACCTATTTTCTACCTAAGGTGGCGTTGCGCTTATGGACAACACTATGTGTTTTTGGCCAAAAGTCAACAAAACACACTCATTTATTGGAAAATCATATTTAATTTTTTTAAGGCAAATCACTCGAGAATTAGGTGCTAGAATTTATTTTGGAATTTATTTCTTGGGATATTTTGTACCTTAGGCCTTGAATGGTCTCTTGGGAATTTATGACGTTTATGGGTAATTTAGATATTTACCAACCTTATCTAGGGTTTTTTCCCTCCTTTGCTAAGATAAATAGAGCATGAGGGCTTCATTGTAAATTTTGGCATTTGATGAGTTTTGAGAGAAAGACATGGTTTTCTTGAGCTTGAAGAAGAAATTGGTCTTGTGGAGTTTCTGAATGGATTGCTTTGATTGATGATGAAGATGGATAAGTTGCAGGATCCCTGAGCTTGGTTATTGGTGAAGTGATTCTCTTTCATGTTATTGTTTTCTCATGTTTTCATTATGTTTCCATCCTTCTATGTTGCAGTAGAACAGAAGAGTATAGGCTAAGAAATGTTGTTGGAAGCACCTTAGTCCTTCCTGTTGTCTATTGTCTTTATGTTTTCCTCTGCTAGATTTTTTTAAGGAATTCTTAGCTGCTCCTTAGATCTATATATGCTTATTTATTATACAAATGGTTCAATACAGTAGTTTCAAATATGTTTTATGGTTAGCCCTGCCTATTTCATGCTATTTAAAATCTGTTTTGGAATTTCTCTTTGAAGTATTACTTGTTAGGTTCTAGCCAAAGAGGCCATGCTTTGATCATGCCCTTTTTCCATGCTTGAGAAGTTGCCTTAAATTTCTTTATAGTTTTATCATTGATGTTTAGGCATTCCCTCTTCATTGATTAAAGTTATTTGTTATCTTGAATGTTTTCTAACCTTGAAGGTGAAATCACTAGAAGTTAAATGAGTTTCTCGCCTTCTATATTTCATTGGAATTGTTCTTCTTGAATGCTTGTTTGCTTAAAGTGTAATATAAGAGCTATTGGTTTGCCCTGCCTTATGATTATGTTCTTATGTTGATCAGTATTTGAGACATCATGTTTAAAAGGTATTTGTTTAAGGATTCTTCACTGCCCTTGCACACCTACTTCGTTCACCAACTTAATGTTCATTTCACTTCACACATGCCTTATAGATCAATTTGACCATGCTAGATTTTCCTTGTTATGCATCTTGTTTCAATATTGAGATATCAATGACTTTTATAGACTACATAGGTTAATAATTTTAAGACCTCACACTCCACCTATTTCTACTTGATCATCTTACCGCACCGAAGCAAACAAAAAACCCTACACTTAACAACTAGCCTTAAATCAAAAACCCTACAAGCAAACAAGTTCACATCCTTTGCATACAATACAGAGAGCCCTCTCTGAGTCCATGAAGGATAGGTCCTAGGAATCGAAAGACTGGTCTTATGTTACACTGTGCTTTTGGTCTACCAATCTGCTAAATCACAAGACCCTAACTCCACCCAAATTTTTTTAGTTGTGTGCTTGCACATTCCTGCTATTCATAGAAAACTGTTGTAATTTCGTTGAAGATTTCACTAAAGTTAGGTACTAGGATAAAAATATTTCACTCAACACTACCTCAAAGTATTACATTGTCTCACAATACTAGAGCACATTTTGAGGTTCTAGGTTGTTGTAGAGATGTGATCTCATTGCTATGTTATATATTTCTGATTAGGAAAGATTCTGGTGAGTTAATAAAATTTATGCATCATTATAAAGTTGCTTCATGCAATACGAAAACACTCAAATTAAAATTTACTGGAAAAATAATTTAGTGCTATGATCTGACCTGAGAAACTTATCAAATTATCCATGCGTGCTCGCAAATTCCACTCTGAGACTTTCAATCCACTAGGGATAACACCCAAGCCGCATGTCCTCACAAAAACAATGAAGCCAATGAGACTACAAGGATTTCGCTTATGTGAGCTTAGGGAAAAAAATTGCAGGAATAAGCCTTGGGGTAATGAGGAGGGCCGAGAAGAAAGTGTATTACCTCACTTATAACATACAAACATACCTATTTCCAATTGCTTCCTTTCTTGTATTTGAACTTACTCCATTATAATGGGTAGTTAATGGAACATATCCACCATTCCATTTTCTTGGGAAATCATGAATGTAGCCTTGAATTCATTCATATTATTCATAGCTCCACTAGTTAATGGCCTCGATAGTGAAAATTTTCATGAAAATGATAGTGAACCTGCTGGAAGGGTGTCCTTGGAACTTGGGTCATGAGTGCTTAAGATTGAAATTTGCACGTCTCATTAGATTATATTTAGCATGGCGCCAAAGTAAAATTTAAAATTGCATTGGTATCCCACTCTCCCCTGAGTTAGAAACCATTAGGAGATTAGGTTTAACATGGCACCAAAGTAAAATTTAAATATGCATTTCTATCCCACTCTCCCATGATTTAGAAACCATTAGCCAATGGTGATGGTAGGTGGTAGCTCTCGATTAAATAGCTTTGCATTAAATTTGCACACCATCATTCCTATGGGAAAAGCCATGGATGGTAGATGAGAGTTACTCCTATTAGGTACTAGGTACTAGGATATTACGCAGTCGAAGGCTAGATAATTTATAAATTCCTTAAGTTCGAATTGTGTTGTGTACCGGTCCCAAATATCTATTTCTATTCGATGAAATAGAGGTATAAGAATTTTTTACGGTTTATATTTAAAATTATTCGTCAAAACGACGGGTTGCAGATGTATAGGACAGGTCAATTCTGACGTTGAAATTTTTTCACCCACTGTTATATACGTCCTGGAATGCAAAATACATCCTACAAGATGTTAAATTCTAGGCCTGCTTGTGCCTCTAGATGACACGGGAACATAATAGTCTATAATACAACTTTTCAGAATTAACATGACATCTTTGTGCATGGTAAGACAGACATGCTATGGCATGTATGAGGGATGGTCGACTATTTTTCCTTAATTTTCTAATGATTTCCATAAACCTATATGTCGCCATCTGCCATCACCACAGACCATGCATGCAATTAAAGCATTAAAGTATGGATAAACTACCATTGGAAAAATTAAATTTTGAATTTTGAAAATGTGGCGCCAAATTAAAAATTTCCCAAGTCTGAAATGCAACTGAAGCACCATGAAATTTTTGCCATATAATCACGAACGGGAAGAATTTTGTCATATGAGCTCTTTGAAATACTTGCATTTATATTAGTGCACTGAAATGAGATAACTTTGAAAATCCTTTGGAATACTCATAAACCTCCACCACATTAATTATTCATATGTTTTAATGGTTGTCAAATAGCCATATTTATCCTCCCTACGTACCTCAATCCCACATAATTACAGTGAAGCAAGAGAGATCATAATTTATTGCAAATCAAATAAACTCATAAAAATACATAAAACACATATAAGAAACCAAAGACCAAATATTGGGGGAAAAGGCTTCAGCCTCATGGCTTCCTTACATCTTTTCTCATTATTGAAAAAGTGTAGTGTTACAATTCAATAGATGAGGAGATAGTGTCTTAAGATAGTGTGTACTATCTTAGACACCTTGGTTGAGATAATTTCTCAACCAAACACACACCAATATAGGAGCTACCTAAACTAACTCCTATCTTAGAGGAACAACCCAAACTAAAGAGTTAGGCATAAATTCCTAACTTTTAATATTTAATTTATTTATTTTATTTTTGGATTTATTATTGTTTTATGAGAGAGGCTAACATTACCCCCTTCAATGATAAATCCAAAATAAGAACAAGGAACCATCTTCCAAGTTCTCATGTTGTTCCTAAAAAACATTGCCTGAAAAAATCGCCAAAGATGGATGCTGAAAAACTGCAATCTGAAGAGACCATGAGTCAGTTGCATGTCTGATTCATCTCTGAATTTTGCTTGACAACTCCATCACATGCCAAGTTGAAAAAGGATCTATCTGTCCTTTGCATGAAATCAACATCCTTTGTCCACTCACAATTTTTTTTGAATGCCCACTTACTGATGATCTCAAAAACAACTCACTATTGCTTTTGTTGTGTTGAAATCTGCTCACTGTTGGTTTACTGTCGACTGCTGACTGGTGAATTTTTTGATGCCCACTAGCTACTGAAGCTGCCCACTGGCTACGGACGCTGCCTACTCGCTACTTTTGTGGGTTTTGTCGAGACTTTCAGTCTGACAACCACCGACAATTTCATTGACATTTTCCCCCCTTTGTCAGTTGAAAGGAAAGACACTTCTATGGAAAGTTTTCCTAAAATCCCCCCCTTCAGGTGTAGGAGTTTTACACTAGTGTACTCCCCCGTTCAACTGCATGAGAGTACCATCTTCTTTTCATTATCGGCTGCACTATGTGTGATTGTATTCGGTTGTAGAACCGAGACAATCTTTTGACTGTGGATGACCATTCGCAAGGATCGATCAATTCATAATGTATCTTCAATATGGCTGATTGTTGTTGGTTGCAACATTTCTCAAATGAATGATTGGGTTTTCCATAATGGCAACAAGGATGGAGATCAAAACACTGATCTTCCATATGACCGGTTATTTAACAATGAGAACATGTTGGTTTGACTACAACTTTGGGTTGCGTGCATTTCTGTTTGTCTCCAACTTTGGGTTGCATGCATTTATGTTTTTCTGCAACTTTCTCATAACTTGCTGAGGTGATTTATTCAAGAAATCCTGCAATGACGAAGTTAATGGGCTTTGAATAATTGGGGATATGAAAGTTGGTATCATCATTGACATATCCTAAGCCTCTTTGATTTCTATTACTTTGGATTTCTTCCCATGGCTTGATGATTAACTTGGAAGAAATTTGAATTGGAACAACTTCGACACTAGAAGCTGTTTGGATGAATGACTTATCATTTGGATGGTTCAAAGACTTGAAAGTATCACTCTTTTCTTGCAACTCATTTCTTTGTAGTTACGACTCTATTTGAAGAAACTCAATAGTTTCATTTGTTTCTTGTAGATGCCGTGAAAGATCAACAAGAGTTTCTTTGTTGATGTGCAACATGTCTTCATCACTTGATAGGATCAAATTCTGAAGAATTTTTAACAACTGGATGTGTTGCGCCATCTGAACTCGCTCTCTTGAATTCAAGGTCTCTTGTCGTAGATGTCGTGCTTTGAACTATTTCACTTGATTTTGTTACTTGAATGACAGGCTCACTTGCTATGTGGCTTGAATGGCACGCTTTCTTGATTTGTTGCTTATTGCTCTTGCTTGTATCACTTGCTGGAGATGTAGAAATTTCTTGCTTGAACTATTGAATTCACGCTCGCTTGCTGACGATCGCTTTGCTTGAATGCTCACTTGACTTGCTTGATTACTTCATGCTCACTTGACTTGCTTGATTACTTCACGCTCACTTTGAACTTTGTACTGAATTGATGCAAATTGGTTGAATGAATACTCACAGTCGCTTGCAGGAGATGTGAACTTGTTGCTTGTTTTCTTTAGAGTTAAAACTCATGGACTCACTTGATTCTTCTTAAATAACGGGTGTCGAACACTGACGAAAATACACCCAAAAAGGCTTACAATGATTTTAATGACTCACATAAAACAAGGAATTCACTTGTCTTAATTTCACTTAGGTGAAGAGAATTGATGCTCTTGACTTCTTATCAATTCAAAACTAGGGTGTCGATTTCAACCGAGAATGCACCCTTAGAATTCAATGTAATTGAAATTTGATTTACAAGTTCTTAATTTTTTTTGTAAGAATGTTGATGTATACTTTGCTTTGAAACACATTAACTTGATTAAGTGAATTTTCTTGTTGAGGTAGCATGTTGATGTTGACAATATTTGATTATGTGTTTTAGTGGTGCAAATGCATGTGTTGAGTTTAATTATCCTTCCTTGCAGCTACTTCGTTACAGGTGTTGTGCTTGCTGGCATTGAATTTTATGTGTGCATTAAATGAGATCATTTATGTGTCAAAACTAGACTCAAATCATAAGCAAAAAACATGAAACATGCACCATCATCAACACACTCTTCGTGTACCTACGATCCCCTTATTCAATTTCGGGTGGATCTAGGACACAATCACCAAAACAAATATATGATTTATTAAAATTTGGAGTACATAATCTTGCAGCCTCATAACATCTTCATGGAATCAAAATTCGAGAACTTCTTGAAAAAATGTCTTCAAAAACTAACTCAACCTCCTACAACAATGAGCTTTCCTTTGAAAAAATGATCACTCCACAAAATCACTTGTTGCTCCAAAATTACAAAAACAAAAATTTCACCTTATTTCTCCAAGTTACAACTTATTAATCCACTTATTACAAGCTTCACCCTTGTGAAAAAAAAAATCTTCTCCTCTTCAATGCACTTGTCTTCCAAAGACTTGATGACTTAAAAATGAAGATACCCCAATACCGAGTCAAAATATACCTTAGCACCCATTTCCTTTTTCTTTGCATAGAATGTTTGGGCACTTACATTTGTAAGCCTTTCATAAAGGCATCTCCAATCCCAAAACATAATTCCATAAAAATCATGAACAATAGAAAAACATATATATCTCTCCTCCCACTTATTATCGCTCATGAGCTCACTCCACTCGAACGTATCCTCATGTTACATGTAATTTAAATGACAGACCTTTTTAAAATTATTTTACATACCTCCTTTGAAATTATTAAAAGAATTTAATGCATACACTATTCCATAAGTAAGGTACTACTTAACCATTCACGACCTCTCGGTTATTCTCATAGGAGTAATCAATGAATTGGGCTGTGAACTTCATGTTTGCTGCACCATAAAGTTTTCGCTCCATGAATCCACATGACAGAGGGTGACTGATATGTTGGCGAGTCCACATGTTGATGGGTGTCAGGTCCATGGGCGCAAAGGGTGCCCTTACTCCCTTGCGTCAACAGTTGGGCTCCGACCTTGGGAAGAAGAATTGGAATTTGGAACGAAAAAAATTACACAAATTAATGCTTACTCAAAGCCCACAAAATGACATATAATTTATTTTTTTAGCAGATGTTTATTGTAAGTGGGTTGGATATTCCGGTAGACAAGGATCTCGGCCCCCCTGAGCCTTCTTCTTTGACTGGGACCTTGGGTGTCTTGGGATTCGATGCTTTTGATTCTTATAGCGAAATACGAAAATTGCAATTGCAGTCCTCAATTGTTCAGAATTCCGGTTTTAATTCACCTTCGCGCAATGAATACTTAATTGATTTATGAGAGAGGCTAACATAATTGAGAATAATTATCCCATATTACCATGGCCTTTTACTGCTATCAGACGTCGACAGAAGGAAGTCGGCATTGCTGTGCTCCATAACTCTCATAGTTTTTCTGCTTCAACACTTGAACACTAATTTTCTCCTTAAACTCTCACAGAAAGAGAGGTTCCACGTCATTCCATAGTGGGATCTTCCAAAGTTATAAGTAAGCTCCTAATTTTAGTATGAATCACTCTGAATCGGTCTGTGCCATTATGATTCCTCAAGAATTAACTTAGGATGCCTGATAATTTGATGTAGATTTATATTTTAACCTATAAAGTATATGTTATATTTTCATATGTGTGAGAGAGTCCAACCACATTTTCCTTCAAAATTCATTGTTCTTGCATATGGACAATGTTTTCATGTTTCTGAGTAAAATTTCACTACCCTAAAGTCACCGGTATTCTGTTATGAACTTTGCATATGTGTAATACTTTTTATTAGTAATTTCATGTAATATTTCTATGAAATGTACAATGATTATTTAATTTTAGAATTTTATTAATTTAGTTAAAATTAAATAGCATTTTTCATGTTCTTAAAAAGAATTATTAAGTTATTAAATATAGATTATTAATTTGAATTATTTATATTTAAATGGAGTAAAATATTATTATTAAAATATAAAAAAAATATTTAACATTAAATTTTTTTTAAAAATTTATATGCTTTTGTGGATTTTTATTTTCTTAAATATATTTAGAAAAATAAGAGAGAATATTATTACATATTTAGTGAGATGTTTTGACTTTAATTAATTAATTTATTTATTTTAACGAACAATTTTATATATATATATATATATATATATATATATATATATATATATATATATATATATATATATATTCAATTTAGAGTTGATTTACCTTTAAAGTTTTTAAATTTTGGAAAAAATTAATACAAAAGTGCAAAGTTTCTATTTTTGGCCAAAATTAGTAGTTTGTAGTATATTCAGTTATATTTATTTTTCTAAATATAAATATTTACAAATAATTCAAATCAAAATGTTATTAAATGTCAATTAATTAAATTACATTTTGTTTTTTTATTTTATTTTTAAAACTAAATTTCGATAATAAAAATGCTTCACACAAGCCATTTTTAACATTGTAAATTTTAATAATCTATATTTTAATGTGATTAACATTAACATGAGAACCACAAGTTTGAGAATGTGAACTAAAATATCCTCATCAAATTAGTCCTTCTCCTGAGCATGCTAGGGGGGAAGAGGTTGATGACCTTGTCCCTTGCTATCGCATCTGCCTCTAGCTCTCTCTCACCATGATTATCAAAATGATGAAATGCCCTAGGGTTCTCTAAAGTTGCATGTTTTTCGCAGCAACTCTAGACCACCAAAAATCGAATTCTCTCAACACCGAGAGAGTGCCCAAATAAGTGTCTCGTTCAATTATTCCTAACTCCATGTTGTGCATTGGGTGTAAATTCTTTGTCCTCGAGAGAGCTCATGAAATTTCTACATTGAATATGTCTTTAGGTGAGGTCCATTCCAATAACATAGTCATGCAACGGGAACATGTATCTGGTACCTTGCATGATGATTTTTGCATACACCTGCATTCTTGAAGCTTTCCTTTTTATTATTAATTTAAAGGAAACATATTTTTTAGAATATATATATATTCCACCTCGAGAGAGGTGAAAATATAAATAAATAGTCCTTTCTGAAAATTGAATTTCCCTTCATGAAAATTTATGAATGCATCAATAGATCTTCACTTTGAAGGAATGAATCCGTGAACGAATGGATTACCCAGTTTGTTTAGAAGTTTTTTCTTTTCAACCTCCCACTATTGCAGTTGCAACCATATATCGGTTGTGTGGATGTGCACTTGACAAGTACAACTACCCTGCCAATGTAGTCCACCTAACCTTTGTCCTATTTTTTTGCAGATTTTTCCAAACATGTATGGTTGTAATATTTTTTTCTCTAGCTGAAGTCAAGATATAATCATATCATTTAGGGCACACGAGTAAAATTCCCATGATTGGCATTAATAACAAAGTTCCTCCAACTTCTGAGGAAATCCTCGTCAAGTTTTGGAATTTGTGTCCCAATATCTCAGCTAATTTTAAATTAACAAAAATAGATGCATTATTTACACCATGGGAATTTTCCAAGGTATGTAACACATTCAAAGTAATATTTTATAATTTTAAAGGATTGTAACAAATATTTCATTCATGTATCTTGTTCAAGTAACTATAAACCACTTTCATCAACAAAAAGGAATTTTAGAGTTCTTCATTGCACAGTGACCAATCTAGGTAGGGGTGATAAACATGTATTGTAGAACTCTTGATTTCTCAATTATGTACTTGAATTCTGAAATGGGCATGGACATGCTCAGGGGTAGATTCTAAATTTTCACTTTTTTTAACAAGAGGTTGCACGACAAGAACATTTTCATCAAGAAGTTGTTCACCAATCATCTTTCTAATTTCATCTACACAATAATCAACTCCAAGAAATTTCATCATAATCTGATAATCCTAAAAAAATCATTCTAATGGAATATTCATTAAAGGTTCCTATATTGTGTTATAAGTTAGATTCTCCTTTCCATAAAGTTTGCATATTGGTATACCCACCGTCGTATTTCCTCTTAGTTAAATGATATTTTTATGGGTTTTTTTCCTTATAAATTTATTTTCTATCAAATAATGGTTCCCCATGTTTGAAAGGACTGTAATTACAATGAGAAAACGAATTTATTCCAATCACAAATAAAGATATTAATTGTCTTCTAGTTACAAAATTTTCCTACAATTACACAAAAAAATTAATTTTGTGTTCCTTGATGTGAAGTCGCTGGTTTAATTCCCTACCCCAATCAAGTGATATATTGGAAATGATGAAGATGTAGTACCACCAAGATTATATATATATATATATATATATAACTTCAAATTTAATAAAGAAATTATTTTTCATATAGAAGTGGATTTCCCTATACAATGATAATTTTTGATTTCTTCAATTCTATCAATTTAAAATTATTAATGTTGGATTTCATTTTTCAATAACTAATATCTCTTCACATTATTTTGAGAGGCCATAAAAGAGAAAGTTTTTAATTTATAATATTTATAAGGGCTTCTCAAGCAACATTGTTCATAAAGGAATTTAACACTAAAATGAAATCTTAAGGATCGAGACTTAGCATAAAGAAAACAACATTAAATATTGAAAGCATCCCAACATACTCATGATTGCAACATTTAAGCATATTTACATATCATAGTGATATTATGATTTTCACAAACCTGATAATCCCAATAATTAGGTAATCAATAAGTTAGTAGGTTGAATGACACAAAAAGCAACCCAAAAATCCCATAAAAGTAATAAAAAGATAAGATTGAAGATTATAGATGGAGATGTGAAATTAAGATGCATTTTTTTAACATCTATCAAGTTTCCATGTGGTATAATGATCTTTCAATCATTGAGTGGAAGCCACATGGATATATATTGGCCAACACATGGGATATATATTTTTCATTTCGATTCCTTTCACTTCTCCACATCATAGCATTGTATTGCTTCAAACAATTATTTAAAAAGTTTTTCTTGAAAAGTAAAATTTAGAATTAAAGAGCTAGAATTTTGTTCCTAAGCATATATTTTTAAAACATGGAAACTTATTTTTATAATTATATGTTTTTAAGTTAATTGAATTGTCTTTAAATTTGAATATCTGCACCTCTTTTACTTTTAATATGAAGTTGAAGGGGAGAAAATTTTATTGAACAATTGAGTAGTTGCAGGATCTTGAATATACTCTTTACAATCAAAATATAACATTCAAATGCATAAATTTGTTTTGTTGGTAACATCTACATAGAAAATAAATAGGTAAAGCAATCTGTTTCCTCATAACTTATGATCCTATGCAATCACAAAATGTAATTAATAAACATTAAGTAAAATGTAATATCCATTTATAATTTATATACTAACAATACAAATAGAATAAGGTATTCTTACCTCTTAGTTTTGAAAAACATAAAAAATGTCTAAACATATTAATGTTAGTCACTTTAAAATATGGATTATTAAATTTTTCAATGTTAAAATTAGTTTGTGTCAAAAGTTTTGATTATGAAAATTTAATTTTTACAAAAGATTAAAAACATAATTTTATTTAATTAATCTATATTTAATAACTTTTGAGTTCACTTATTTGTAAATATCTATATTTTTTCAACAACAAAAAAATCAAATATGAGTGCACATACTACAAATTACTAATTTTGACAAAATATAGAAACTTTGAACTTTTTTAATGATTTTTTTCCAAATTTAAAAACTTTAAAGGTAAGTCAGCTATATATATACCGCAGATACCTCACGGCCTGCCTGTTGAGACTTGTTTTTCACAAATTCCATTGCACTAATTTCTGTTCTGTAGATTAGCGATTAGGTTTTCTTTTCATCTTCCACAGATCAGTCATTGGTGTTTCCATCTTCCACAGATCAATCTTCGGTCTTCGCATCTTCTGCAGATTACTCTTTCGCAGATCGGTCTTAGCATCTTCTATAGGATATGCTTAAGACTGAACCTGGATTCAGGGATTTGAAAGGGGAAGGACACCACTCGCTAAGGTTATGTTTTTTGAGGTCTAGGGTTTCAGGCTTACAGATGGCCTCATGGTTTCACAATTTTAGTCGATAAACTTTCGGATCTTCCGTGTGAAATCTCATATGATAAATTTCGAGTCTGTGGTGCTAGTATGGCTCACAACTTCATGAAGATAATTGTTGGCCCAGTTCCGTCTACCTCTGAGATTCAAGTTCCTGCCCATATTGTCAGTGAAGCCCTAGCTCCCACTGTGCAGGTGGTCAAGGCCTCACTGGATGAGGCCTTGAAGTTTTCTGAAGGTGCCTTAATCTATCGGTTTAATGGCTTTTGCCTGCAGCTGATAGCTCTCCACATTTGGATCTCGGACGTATGGAAGCCTCTCATTTCCGATGAAATTAATATCTACCCATGTGCTAAGGGTTTCTTTATAGTAGATTTTGAAAACTCTAAAAGAAGAAAATGCATTTTAGGTTCTGACCCTTGGTTTTGGGAAAAATCGGGCCTAGTCATGAAACCATGGACCCCATCATTAGACCCCTCAACAACTATCATAACCTCAGCACTAGTTTGGGTCAGATTGCCAAACCTACCTTTGCATCTCTGGAATCTCTCCTCACTAAAAGCCATTGGAAATGCAATTGGGAAATTTTACTACCGGTACCCTGAAATAGAGGAATATCTCAGAACCACCTATGCACGCATCTATGTAGAAATGGACTTCAGCGCCAATTTCTGAGTTGAAATAATCCTAACAAGCAAAGACTATGTATGGAATTATAAACTCGACTACGAAAGTGTCCTCTTCAGATGTCGAATCTGCTTTGAGACAGGTCATCTTGCCAAAATTTGCTCGAAAGTCCCCTAGAAAAGTTCTGCTAGAAAGAATCATCATAGATCTACATGGTGGGAAGGAGCACAAAAGGAACATTACACTATCATCAAGGAAGAATACTCTCCAAAAAACTCTGAATCGCAAGAAATTGGGCAAGAAAGAAACAACCCTCAAGACAAGCAGGGGGAAAGCCCTACCCAACAACAAAAAAACGAACTTGACAACCCTTCAAGCATCAACAATTATGGCGATTTGAATACCGCACAAAAGAAATCTTCGTTTTGCAGCAAAGAAGATCTCCTAATCTCGAAGATAAGACACTAGTGTCCCAAGAATCAAAAGAGATGAAGGAGGTGCAAGATAAAGGAAGTTGGAAGACGGTAGAGAAGAAAAAGAAAGCTACAACACCAATCTCGCCAGGAAAGATGAAAAGCCAGACAATTAAGAACTAAGAAAATTATAGTTCGATATACCAAATTTTGGTCTCAGTGAACGTTAACCACCACCACCACCATCATCATCATCATCATATATACATCTAAATGTCTTTTATAAAAAATATATATATGTCAAAACATCCCATTATACATGTGACGATAATCTCTTTTTTTCTAAATATATTTCAAAAAATAAAAATCTACAATCACACACACACACACATATAACTCCATTAAAATATAAATAGATCAAATTAATAATCCATATTTAATTGAAAAATAATTTAATAAAATTTAAAAAACATTTAAAATGCTATTAAATTTTAACTAAATTAATACAAATTCTAAAGTTAAATAAACATTATACATTTTAAAAATAATTTAATATTTTTTTTAATATTAAAAATGCTACTAAATTTTTGTTAAATAAACATTATACATTTGATAGAAATATTACTTGAAATTGCTAATAAAAAAATCTTACACGTTTACAAAGTTCATAATTTCTTTTGAAGCACTCGAATCGGAAGAAATAAAATCAATGAAATTGATAGTTCCGATGAGAACTATCGGTCCTCTCATACCCTCAGCTTTTTTGGATGGACGGAATCCCGGTGACAAAGACCCCGGGGCAAACTTGTGGAAAACCACAAACTGCATGGATTGGAGTTACCATGCTGGCTGGCTATTAAATTTTAACTAAATTAATACAAATTTACAAACTGCATGGATTGGAGTTACCATGCTGGCTGGCTATTAAATTTTAACTAAATTAATACAAATTTTAAAGTTAAATAAATATTACTTGAAATTACTATTAAAAAAATTTTACACGTTTACAAAGTTCATAAATTCTTAGGAACGTGGGTACTCGGAAATTCTTTCGAGGCACTCGAATCCGAAGAAATAAAATCAATGAAATTGATAGTTACGATGAGAACTGTCGGTCCTCTCATACCCTCAGCTTTCTTGGAATCCGCAACCGTTGTGTACGGAAGCCTGTCGGTTCTCTCCAAAGAACAAAATCATAAGATTGCTCTTGGGCTGAAGGCCAGTGGATCTTCCTTTATTTGGGTCATGCGTCCATCTTCTTCCAACGGGAATATTGATAGTGACGATAACTTGCAGGAGGGTTTCCTGAACGAGACCTCGGAACAAGGACTCGTCGTTCCATGGTGTCCACAGCTGGAAGTGCTTTCTCATGAGTCCCTTGGTGCATTTTTGACGCACTCTGGATGGAATTCGACGCTGGAAGGCCTCAGCTTGGGAGTTCCCATGCTGGCTGTTCCTCAGTGGAGCGATGAGACAACTAATTCTCTATACATTAGAAATGGCAAACGGGATTTAGATTGAGTAAACGATCAGCTGATGGACTGGTAGGGAAAGAAGAAGTGGAAAAAAGTATCAGGACGGTCATGGAAACTGACCGCGGCATCAAGATAAGGAAGAACGCTCTACGGTGTAAGCCATTAGCGAGGGAGGCAATGATGGAAGATGTATGAAGAGGGTCCTCAGACAGAAATATTGAAGATTGCCAACAAGGTGCAGCTGTTTTGACTTAGTGGGGATATATGGTTGGGCGCAAGTTCGTCGAAGAATAGAATTAAGGCTCCATACATGAACGTGGGGCCGAAGTCATATATTTAAAAGTTAAAACATTACATCGAAATAATTGATGTACGTGGGATCCCATTTGGTGATACCATTCATACTCCTGAAATACCAACAATGATGGATGATGTATCGTTTCCATATCTAAACAATATTTTCAACGCTATCAGCTTCATTTTGTTGACATACTAATCCTTTAGTATATGTCGAGTTGGATTGCTCGATTTTGTTAGTTTCCTTTGACAAAATGATTATTGATCTCTGCTCCTTATTGTTGAGCCATGTCTTGTTAAACAATAATTTCTCATTCGGCACCAATTATTCAACAATGCGTGATTTCACAAGATTTCACATAAAGTAAGGAAACTGCAAACCTTTTTTTCCTAAAAGAATGGCCGAGGCTCCATCTTTACCTTCTATATTTGGTCATGAAATAGTTATATTTTCTTCTTCATATCCTCTAACCTCTTATTATTAGTTTTCATTTTACTCTCTAATTTCATTTATTTTATTGTCATCGTGTTGATTTGTAATACTTAACCCACAATTTGTTCATGATATGAACTTGTTTCAATGATCTTCTTTTGAAACCATCTCTCTTATTTTTCCAATACATGTTTGCAGGTCAATGTTTCCGCAAATTATGCATCTCTTCCAAACTCCATGAGAGTCAACCCACTCATCACCCCCAATCAGATTTGAGCACCCAACTTCTATCGATTTATCCTATTTGTAATATTGGCTATATTGCAGTAGTGTCTACTTAGTGTAATTATTATATTAATCATAATATAACGATTACTTAGTAAATGTTTTAGGGTAATACTAAGAATCACAAATATATTAGTAAATGTGGTGGATATATGATTATTAATCATTATTAATTAATATTATTACTATTATTATTTTTAATATTAATTAAATTGAGTAGTATTATTTAATTAATAAATATTAACAATGATTTATTCATTCTTAATTAATTTTTTAAATAATTAATTAATTAACCCAAAAACATAATATTAAACCCAAAGGAGTAATATTACAAACCTAAGGTATATAAACCTTCAGATAAACATTATTAACAGTAAAATAAACTGGTTGACCATGGCTAACCATTTTCATATTGAGACAATCCATGTCACAATGCGGCATTGTACTATGGTTGATCATGCTTTATTACGATTCATTTTCATATCAACACATTCTTTGTGACAATGTGATGTTCGACCATGGTTTACCATGATTAGCATATTGAGATAATCTACAATTTTTGTCATAATGTGATGTTGGACCATAGTTGAGACAATGATTGATTTTCATATTGAGGCAATGGTTGACCATGATTGACCATCGTTGACCACAATTGATTTTATAAAACATGGTTGACCATGGTTGAATCATATTGAACCCAAGGAACTAGTATTATAAACATAATGTATATAAACCATAAGATAAATATTATAAACACTAAAATAAACATGGATGACCATGGTTAACCATGGTTGATTTTTACATTGAGATCCTATTTGTCACAATGTGACATCAGACCATGGTTAAGCATGCATGACAATGACTGATTTTCAAATCAAAAGAATCTTTGTCACAGTGTGACCTTGGACCATGGTTGATTCTAATATTGAGCCAATATTTTTCACAATGCGACGTTGGACCATGTTTAACATGATTGAATTTATAGAACATTGTTGAAATGATTAATATTTTAAAACCAAGGGAATAATAAACACTGGGGATTAATACTAAAAACCCAAGGGATTAAAACCGAAAGGATAATATTAAACACTAAGCATATTAACCCTTATATTAATATACTCAAAGGATTGATATTAAAAACCCAAGGGAATAATAAACCCAATCTATAAAAACCATAATATAAAAATTATAAAGCCAATGTATAAAAACCCTAAATTAAATATTATAAACCCTAAAATAAACATGGTTGACCATGGTTGATTTCCCAATTGAGACAATCCTTGCCAAAATGCAACATTGGACCATTCTTACCAACCTTCTCCATGATTAATTTCCATATCGAGACAATATTTGTCACAATGTGAAGTTGGACCATAGTTGACCATGATTCATTTTGATATTGAGATAATCATTGTCATGATGTGACATTCGACCATAGTTTACCATGGTTAGATAAGATTGATCCAGGTGGATACTTGTGGCCACCCGCTTATTCCACTTGGACGCGCACCATTGTTTCTTTCAATTTTTAGTTTCCTTAATTCTAGCACAATTTACTATTTTTAGCAGTTTTTCGGATCTTAAACTTCCGAAGCCATTTTGAGGGAATAATTATTTTTTTTTAAAGAAAATGGAGGGACTAGGAAATTCCCCAACTAGTTTACTTGCTTTATTTTGCCTTCTCTTTGAGATCTTAAAAACAAGGTATTATGATATCCAAACGGAGATCATATGCCATAGCTATGACCCTGGGAAGTTGACGTTCTAACTTACCCCAACGAGGCCCACAATGTTTTTCCACTTCATCTCCTAGGGTTAGGTTTTTGGATTTTTAGGGTTTGTCATTGTTTCTCAATAGTAAAAAGGCCATCGAGCCTCATTGTAACACAGTTCAAAGGCATGTAGTTGCCACATCTCTTCTCAGAGATAACCTACCATCGCCCGAGCTAGTTTTAATTCCATTTCGTCTGTAAGCATATTTCGGTTCTTTGATATTAATGAAATGAAGTGTTATTTATGTTGCACCTCTATGTTTCTGGTTATATTTGTATTATTTTGCATTCATTTCTAAGTTCAGATCAGTCGTATCAGAGTGGTCTGCCCTTTCTTTGTTTTTCTTTGCATGTCCCCAACGAGGTTAGGGTATAAGGAGTTGGGGTTCGAATTGGTTGACCTTTGCAAGACTAGCCTTGCAAACCCCGACGACCTTCCATGGTGGAGGAAAAGAAATAAGAGGGAGCAGGATACCCTTTCGAAATATTTCTTGAAGAATCCCTCGAGCGACAGATGAACTTGATGATGAACAACTTTACCAAGATCCTTCGGAGGATTCGCACACACGACGAATCTTCATCCAACAGTGACTCTAGAGGCGCCACTTATTTCAAGGTACAAGACAACTTTGACTTTCCCAGATTTGAAGGCCTGATAAATGTAGATGTCATAAATATATGGTTAAATCTATTAGAGGGATATTTTTCATTTCATTAGTTTTCTAATAGGGAAAATATTACTTTTTCACTCCTCAAATCCACCCCCCATTCAAGGACTGGTGGGAAACCTACTATGAATAGAGGAACGAGAGAGAACCCTCATTGTTTTCAGCATAATCCACTTGGAATTATTTTTGAGATGCCATTAAGCAACAATCTTACCCTGTGGGGAGCTATGAGGACAAGTACATGCAATGGACTACGTTGTGGAAAAAAAGGGATTGAGATGTGCATGAGCTAATTCTCGCACTATTATTATTAGTTTGGGAAATAATTTTTACAAGATAACAGAGGTTACACTGCTAATCGCCATCTTTTTTATCACTACGAAGCAATGCAGTAAGATCATTTCCGAGACCGGTAAATTTATTTTCCTTATGATTCACTCTTAGGGCAAGAAGAAGATTGTGGTCATAGCCTTTGAGCCAAGTCACCATGTTCGGAACAAATATTTTTTTTTTTGGTCTGAATCCCATCAAATTTTGTTTTCCATGTTGAAGCATCGCCTCTAATCTGCACCAGTTCTCAGATAACGACACCCGAAGTAACCATTTTAGATTGAGATATATGCTTTTGACAATGCTATAGGGGAATTTGTTACTCAACAGGGGCATCGAGTGGAATATCATAGTGAGACACGTTCAAACACATTTTGAAAGTATACCACCTATGAAAAAGAGATGTATTCCATTGTGCATGTTTTCTAATAATGGAAGAATTACATTCTTGGAAAGGAAACAATCATCCATACAGTCTACTGACCCCTGTAGTTCATACAGACACAAAGGAATTTGCAGAATGGTCTCCATTAGAAATGGTCCACATACCTACAATAGTTCCACTTGAACATCAAGTATAATAAGGGAAGCACCAATAATGTTGCATACTACCTCAATTGACCACCGGTCATGGCGCTGACCACTGTGCTCGATTCTTCTCGGCATGAGACTTTAGAGTGGCCGCATATGTACAAGAGAGATCGAGAACTCTCCAACATATACCAAACACTCTTGGAAGGCAAGCAAGTTCCAAATTTTCACCTCCAAGATACAATGTTATGTCACCTAGGACACATTTATGTTCCTTCAAGCGAGCAAGCCAAGATGATTTAGGAGGTTCACTACAGTTGGGTTACTAGACACTTTGGAGTAGAGAAAATAATGGGAGTCCTACAAAAGTATTTTTATTGGTCGAACCTTTGACAAGATGTTATAAAGTACATCAGATCCTCCACTGCTTGCACCATTGCCAAACCAACCATTAGGAAACAAGGCCTATATACTCCTATGCCCACTCCTAGTCAAACTTGGGAATCCATCTCCCTGGATTACATGTCGGGCCTCACTTCGATTAAGCATGGAATCGACTGTGTTTTTGTGGTCATCGAAAGATTCTATAATATGACCATTATGGCGGCCTACAAGAAGATTATCACAACAGAAGCCACTGCGAAGCTCTTCTTTGAACGAGTGTGGATAAACTTTGGCATGCCAGAGTCCATTATCTCAAATCAAGGCAACAGGTTCCTAAGTACATTATCATCGAGTCTCTAGTCGATTTTGGATACCAAGCTCACTAAATCCATGATTTTCCACCCCAAAAATGATGTCCAAATAGAGGTCGCCAATATGATGATCGTACATATTGTGTGCATGTACAAATCGAAGCATCCTCGCACATGGGATGAAATCCTCCCCTATTTCCTACGAACTACAACAGAGCTCTCCATAGCTCAACTGGCCACAATCACTTTTTGGTGGGGTTTGGATTCTAGCCATTATGTCCCACTGATGTGGGCATACCATTTGCAACTACTCATGTAGCTTTCGCCCATGTCCATTCTAAAAGTTATAGGACTAACATATTTATTGAGCAAATCTAGCACATCTGCCTGTAGCTCCATGACATATTGGACAAATCCAATGCTAAGTACAAGTAGAGACATGATCAACATGGGGTGCCACAAAATTTCCAAGTGGGTGACAATGTTTGGTTACATTTGGAGAAGGAGCACCTCGCTTAACCCAACCGGAAGCTTCGAATTCTCTGATATATGCCATAAACCATCACCAAGGCTGTGGGGGATAATCATTTCAAGCTCAAAATTCCATCGTTCCTTAGCACACACCTAATATTCAATGTGGACTACCTTCGGCCATACTTTCCACCATTACTGGACACATCCGACATTGCAAAACAACTTACACAAATAGAGTTAAACCTATAATGCCTGGAAAGGCCCACCACTAATTGGATAATGGAAACCTAAATCAAGAATACCTAGAAACAGAATATCCAACTATATCGAGTTTTCAAAGATTACCAACTCCTACACCAAGGAAATTGGCTCATCAAGGACCAAGTTTAGCAGAAGTTTCCCCATCTCATGAAGGAACTCAACGCAATGGGGACCATTGCTTCCTAAGGAGGGAGGAATGATCCAGGTGGATATTGGTGGTCATGCGCCTATTCCACTTGGAACCCCATCATTATTTATTTCAGTATTTCAGTTTCCTTATTTTTAGCACAATTTATTATTTTGGGAATTTTTTCGGGTCCTAAACTTCTAGAGCTATTTTGAGGGACTAAAAGACATTTTTAGGGAAAACGAAGAAACTGGAAAAGTCCCAAACTCATGTATTTATATTTTTTTACCCTAATATTTGAGAACTTTCAAACGAGGTATTATGATAGCCAAACAAAGATCACATGTCAAAGTTATGACCCCGGGAATTTGACGCTCTAACTGACCCCAACATCACCCACAAGCTTTTGTCGTGACATCTCCTAGAGTTAGTTTTTTTGATGTTTACGGTTTCTCATTATTTCTCAATGACAAAAATGTGACCAAGCCTCATTGTAACACAACTCAGAGGCATGTAATCACCACATCTCTTCTGAGGGATAAGTTATCATCGCCCAATCTAGTTTTATTTCCATTCCATTTGTAAGCATATTCCAGTTCTTTGATATTAATGAAATGGAATCTTATTTCTACTACATATTTGTGCTTATGGTTATATTTGTATTCATTTTCATTCCTTTATAATTTCAGATCAATGATTGGCAATGGTTGACAATGATTGATATTATAAACCCAAGTGAATAATAAACCAAAGGGATTAATACTACAATTGAAGGGATTATGAACCTAAGGGAATAATATAAAACCCAAGCGACTAATATTATAAGCCCAATATATATAAAACCTAAGATAAATGTTATAAACACTAAAATAAACATGGTTTACCATGCTTGATCAAGAGATCAAGTCATATGCTCAAAAATGAAAGTGCTCAAAATACATTTGAAACTGAGCGAATGGAAAGGTCTTGTCATTGTGATTCTAGTGCCAGGAATGGTTCAAAAAACCAATGTCGTATGAGGAAGATATTGTGTTATATTCATTTTCCCAAACAACAAAAATTCGGTGACTGGATGCCCAGTCAGCTTGCAGGTATAGTCAGTAGAATATTCTGGGAATATTCCATTTTCTTCAGAGGCAGTGTGGTGGTACCACGTGGCACTCTGTGGACCGTTGGATTTTTAAGGTATGGATGAATCTGAGCCATTGGATGTGCTTTTGGTGTGGTAAATGACTGAGTGACATGTGGCAAGCCTGTAGGCCGTCACATGTCCTCACAACGTTAGTGAATTTTTTTTGGAGTTGATCAGGGTCGAACCCACGACCTCCTCTTCGCATGCAACATCATTTACCAATCCGCCTACACCATGTGTCTTACCCCAAAAGGTTGTCAATAATATATAAATTTTAATATAAAATGTGATGAGGACTTGGGAGGCCAGACCCCCCTCCATATGCCCTTGTGCTATAACCGTGGCCTCCACTTCATCTGGTGGCTACCAAAAACTGTAATCATCAGCTCCAAGACTTGTTCACATGTGATACATGGAAGCCACAACATCAAAATTTTAGACTCCGGTGGCTTCTTTAACTGCAAATTTTGGTGGTTACGGTAGATCTGATCACATGCCACCGTGCTATCATCCCAACATTAAAATTAACCTACAACGCTATCCAAACAGGTGGTGAAGTCTTCGGTCACATGTCGTGGTAAAGTTAAGTGCAATTAATGGTTTCTTTTGGGCGGCTTAACCAGCGGTTGGTTAATGTAAACATCGGTGGGTTCGCAACGACCTGTCACATGGCGGGTTAAAGGCACTAAATGTCAAAGGTTATCAGAACCACTACTCCAAGTTCCGAATTATATGGATAGAATTTTTATACCTGTCACATGGTGTTGTTAACAGGCTTATGTGAGACTGTTTTGGGAACCAGGACTCTAGGTTCCAAAACTTTGGTGGAGTTTTAAAAGGGTAAACGTGGAGGTTATGGTGGGGATGGAATGTGACCACACCGCGACTACCACTTTATGTTTAGTTAAACCACTCACTTGATTTGTAGCATGCCCCCTTATTTAGGGTAAACTTTTAATTTACCTACAATTAAACTAATAGTCTCCACATTTAGTGGGATTTTCAATCTAACATTGGAAAAAATGCATTGGGAGGTCAATTTTTGACGAATTTTGCAAAAAAAATTGTCTACCTACACTAATTAGAGCATTATAATCTCATGGGAATAGGTTTCAACGCCAGAGGTCATTTCACATAATTTTTTATTTAGGAGAGGTCAAGGAGCCACTAGGGCCAATACGGTGTTTTCAATGTATTGAGCATCCATTCTCTGTTTTCTACAAATGAATAGTCATTCCTGACTAATTAAAGCATTTTGAAGCTGCTTTTATAGAGAGCACAACCATTTGAGGATTTTTATCATATGTACTTACCATTTTTGAGAAATAATATATGAGGGACATGCCATTAGGAGCTGGACCAACATATGTAGCTTAGGAGGGGTGAACTGCTTCATCAATTTGCTGAGTATTGTCATATGTGATGCTTTATTCTCTATAATTTACTATTGAACAGTGTTATACAAGCTAATTTCCATGCTTTAACCTCACATAAAAGTCTTTTTAACTAATTTCAAACCATTTTTTTTCACCTGAAAACTTCAGTGAACCTTATGCACACAATTTAATTACTGTTTGGATACTTAGAACAACAAAACTAATACATTCCATTCAGATCAAGTAGGTATCAGAGCTATAGTTTTTATCTAAGGTGTTTTTATGTGCAAGGATTTGTTAACTGTTTGCAAGGGTTTTCATGCTTACTATGCTCAAGCTGAAGAGAGGAGAAGGAAAATTTTTGGAAGAAAGAGGTTCTCAAAGTGAGCCACAACAAAGGAGGGAAATATTTCCACGTTCTCCACCACCAAGCTCATCTCCAAGAGAAGCAGAAGTAGCATATAGCATGCCTCCAGGAGAAGAATAATTCCATGAAGAGATGGATCCCAAAGAGGAAGAAGGAGTGTATAGAAAATAATTTCTTGACTTAAATGAAATGGTGAGAGTCCTTTATCAAGAAAGGAATGATAAACTAGAAGAGGAAAGGTCCAAAATTTACAAGGGAGGACAAGGATTGTCAGGAGGCCAGAATGATGAAGAGAAATCCAAGAAGGGCAATGGAGGAAATGGAGACAATGGAAAGTTGCCATCATCACCCTCATATTCATCTTCATCATCCTCTACATCATCTTTAGTAGATTAGCCATACAAGTCAAAGAACATGGGTAAAAGTTCTTTTTTAAAACTTGATGTTACATTTTAATTTCCAATGTTTGATGGTGAAGTTAATGCAAAAAAGCCAGATAATTGGATTAGGCAATTAGAGGTCTATTTGAGAATCCAAAATTTTCATCATGATGACACCAAAATCCAACTAGCTTCATTGAGAATGGAAGGTGTGGCACTTGTTTGGTGGGAAGCCAAGACAAAGGAGGAGATCAAGAAATATGGTAAGATTATTTTATCATGGACTGATTTAATTTCTGCAATAAAACAACATTTTTATCCATTAGATCACATGTAGAAAGCCATAATGGACTGGCAAAATTTTAAGCAATTGAAAGGACAAAATGTACAAGTGTATACTCAAGATTATAGGAGAAGAGCTCTTCTACTAGGAGTAGATTTTCATAGTCAAGACACTTCGATCAAGTATATAAGAGGTTTACATACCTACCTCAGACATACAGTCCTCATGTTTAACCCTACAAGCCTAGATGAGGTCTGTGTTCAAGCCACACATTTATAGGCAAGGGGAAATCAAAACTTAGATGGGAATGAGGAAAGTGAGTTTAAAGCAAAATTAAAGAAAAAGAGAAATGCAAATACTAGAAAAGAGAAGGGAAAATTCTTTTGCAAACACTGTTCTAAAACTAGTCATGATGAGGACCATTTTTCGAAACTTCATCCAGAGTTGAAACCAAAATGTTTTAAAGCGAAAGAGAAAGACAAGAAGAAAGGCAAGACAGTTGCAATAGCTGAACAATACCTAGGGTTAGATTGAGGAGATGAAACAAAAATCATAGCTATGGGAATAAAGAACTTTAAGGGGAAAGATATTGAAACAGAACCCAGTTCTAGTATATCTAAATCTCACATACAAGCTCCAAGTGAAGAAAAGACAATTGAATTGTTTCTTGTGAGGGTCATTTCCAAACATACCAAGGTTGACACATTGTTTGATAATGGGTCACAAGAAAATTTGATCTTTGAAGACTTGGTCAAGAAAATTAATCTTGAGACCATTCCACGTCCGAAACCATATCCACTTGGTTGGATTTGTAACGATGAAAATTTATAGGTTTCAAAGAAGTGCATGTTGCACTTTGCAATAACTACACATTTCATTGTCACGGTTGAATTAGATGATTTTATGATTGATATAACAGGTATGGTGTTGGGAAGTCCTTACTTGTATTACAGGAAAGCAATCTTCCATCGCCGTGAGAAAAAATACCATTTATTCGAATATGTCAAGGAGTACATTGTGAGTCCTTATCGTAAAAAACTAGACACTTCTTTAGTTAATGTAGGGTAGATGAAAAGCCTCGTCAATGCAAGCAAAAATTGACATTGATGATGATTAAGAAAATAGAAGTTTTACATAATCCTTTTCATGTAAATTATGATATATGTAATGAGTTTTTTTAGTTTGAAATAAGGTTGTCTTGGAAAGAAGATGACAAGCAGCTGCAGCAGCCGATATTGTTGTTAAACGGTGCTGAAAAAAAAGTGTCAGTGCAAGAAGTTGCAAAGGTCCAAGAGAGGGAAAAACAACTTGACAAAGAGGGCTCAAGATTCAAAAATTATCAATGCTAGTTTCAGAAAGGCATGGTACAGTGGCGAAAAAAATTTCTCAGGATTCGACACAAGTTTAAGGCTAATCCAACAAAAAATCACCACAAGGACACGATGCAAGGTGAAAGTAAATTCCAGTTTCCTTTGATTATAGGCTCGTGTAGAAACAAGATGTTTACTACAAATTCAAATTCATGTTCTGCAAGTTCAGTAATGTGTAGCATGACTATGTCAAAGTCAACAATGGTTGGTCAATGGAATCAAGGAAAAATTTGTCGTTTCATGAAAAGATCCAATTAATGAAATTAGGGAAATTTCAGTGGATTAAGATTGGAAGAGTGGGGACACAGTCTCCTCATCTCCATTTTCAATAGTCCAGAGAGATTTTCGGGTCCAAAATATTCCCAATGGGAAGGTGTGATTAAGAGATCAAGTCATATGCTCCAAAATTAAAGTGCTCAAAACAGGTCAGAGCCTGAGTGACTAGAAATGTCTCGTCATTTTGATTCTGGTGCCACGAATTTTTTGAAAAAATGACGTCGTATGATGAATATATTTTGTTCTAATCATTTTCCCAAACAAAAAAATTTTGGTGACTGGATGCCCAGTCAATAGAATATTCTAGGAATATTCCATTTTCTTCAGAGCCAATGTGGTGGTTCCTTGTGGCACTCTCTAGACTGTTGAATTTTTGAGGTACAGATGAATCTGAGTTGTTGGATGTGATTTTGGTGTGGTGAATGACTGAGTGACACGCGGAAAGCCCGCAAGCTGCCACATGTCCTCATAAGGTTAGTACAATTTTTTTGGAGTCGACATGGGTTGAACTCGCGACCTCCTCTCTGCACGCAACATTGTTTACCAAGCTGCCTACATTGTGTGTCTTACCCCTAAAGGTTTTCAGTAATATATAAAGTTTAATATAAAATGCAATGAGGACTTGGGATGCCAACCCCTAAGGACCAGACCCCCCTCCATACATTCTTGCACTATAACCGTGGCCTCCACTTCATCCGGCGGCTACCAAAAACCACAATCATCGGCCTCAAGACTTGTTCACATGTGATATATAAAAGTCACAACATCGAAACTTCAGAGTCCAACAGTTACTTTAACTGCAAACTCCGATGGTTACGGTGGATCTGATCAGATGACACCGTGTCAACATCACAACATTAAACTTAACCTACAATTCTATTTAAATAAGCAACGAAGTCTCTAGTCATATCTCACGGTAAAGGTAAGTGCAATTAATGGTTTCATTTGGGCAGCTTAACTGACGATTGGTTAATGTAAATATCAGCGGGTTTGCAACGACCTATCACATGGCGGGTTAAAGGCACTAAATGTCAAAGCTTATCAGAATCAGTACTCTAGGTTCTGAATTATATGGCGGAGAATTTTTATACCTATAACATGGTGTTTTTAGCAGGCTTATGTGAAATAGTTTTGGGAACCAAGACTCCAGATTCCAAAACCTCAACATAGTTTTAAAACGGTAAATGCGGAGGTTATGGCGGGGTTGGCATGTGACCACCCCACCACTACCACTTTATGTCTACTTAAATAGCCCACCTGATTTGGATCGCGCCCCCAAATTTAGGGTAAAATTTTAATTTATCTGCAGTTGAACTAACAATCTCCACATTTAGTGGAGCTTTTCTAACTGACATTGGAAAAATATATTGGGAGGTCAATTTTTGACCAATTTTGGAAAAAAAAGAGTCTACCTAGACTAAATAGAGAATTTTGAACTCATTGGAATAGGTTTCAAAACCATCAAAGGTCATTTCACGCAGGTTTTGCTTCAGGAGAGGTCAAGGAGCCACTAGGGCCACCAGGGTGTTTTCAGTGTATTGAGCATCCGTTCTCTGTTTTCTACAAATAAATAGTCATTCATTTCTAATTCAAGCATTTTGAAGTTTTTTTTATAGAGACCAAAGCCATTTGAGGCTTTTTATCAAATTTACTTACCATTTTTTAGCAATATGATATAAGGGACATGCCATTGCGGGCTAGAACAGAAGATGTAGCCCAGGAGGGGTAAAATTTTTCATCAATTTGCTGAGTATTTTCATATCTGATGCTTTATTCTCTGTCATTTACTATTGAATAGTGTTATACAAGCTTTTTACATGCTTTAACATCACATAAATTTTTTTTTAACTAAGTTAAAACCATTTGTTTCACCTGCAAACTTAAGTGAACCTTATGCACACAATTTAATTACCATTTGGATACTTAGCATGGAAAAAATAATACATTCCATTCATATCAATGCTTGACCATGGTTAATTTCCATATCAGGAAAATCTTTGTCACAATGAAACGTTCGAACATGGTTGACCATTATTGATTTTCATGTCGAGACTATCTTTGTCACAATGTGACATTGGACCATAGTTGTCCATGGTTGATTTTCATATTGAGACAATCATTGTCACGATGTGATATTGGACTATGGTTGACCATGGTTGGCTAATATTTTCAATGGTTGACCATGACTTATATTACAAACCCAAGTTAATAATAAACCCAATGTATTGATGTTATAAACCAAAGGGATTAATACTAAAACCCAAGGGATTATGAACTCGAGAGAATACTATTAAACCCAAGGGACTAATATTATAAACCCAAGGTATATAAACCATAAGATACATGTTATAAATACAAAAATAAAAATTGTTGACCATGGTTGATTTTCACGCTAAGTCAACCCTTATCAGAAGGCGACGTTGGACCATGGTTGACCATGCTTAACCATGATTTATTTTCATATCAACGCAATCTTTGTGACAATGTGACATTTGACCATGGTTTACCATGATTGACCGTGGATAATCAAGTTTGATTTTATTAAACAGGGTTGGCCATGGATGATAACGGTTGGCCATGAATGATAATGGTTGGTCATGGATGACAATAGTTGACTATGGTTGATCATGATTATCATATTGAGACAATCTATTTGATAATGCGGAATTGGCCCAAGGTTGAGATAATGATTGAATTTCATATTGAGACAATATTTGTCACAATATGACATTGGACCATGGTTGACCATGGTTAAACCCAAGGGAATAATAAGATAAAACCAAGGTATATAAACCCTAAGATAAATATTATAAACACTAAAATAAACATGGATGACCATGGTTGACCATGGTTGATTTTCATATTGAGACAATCCTCGTCACAATGTGACACTTGACCATGGTTAACCATGCATGACCATGGTTGAATTTCATATTGAGACAATCCTTGTCACAATGTGACACTCAACCATGGTTAACCATGCATGACCATGATTGATTTTCAAATTAATAGAATATTTGTAACAATGCGACATTGGACCATGGTTGACCATGGTTTATTCTTATATCGAGACAATATTAATCACAATGTGACTTTGGACCATGGTTGACCATGATTGAAATTATAAATCATGGTTGACCATGATTGCATTTATAAACCATGGCTAACCATGATCGATATTATAAACTCAAGGGAATAATAAACCCTAGGGATTAATGCTCAAAATACAAGGGATTATAAACCTTAGGGAATAATATTAAACCCTATGAGTATGAATAGATATAATAAACTATTTCAACCTCATTAGTAAAGGGCCACGGTTGACTATGTTTGACCATTGTTGATGATGGTTGAAAATGGTTGACCATGGCTAATTTTCATATTGAAACAATCTTTGTCGTAATTTGATGTTTGACTGTGGTTGAGAATGTGATTAATTCTAAAACCCTAAGGTATTATAAACCCAAGGGAATAAAATTGAATGATATAATAAACATGGTTGACTGTGATTGAACATGGCTCATTTTCATATTGAGAAAACACTAACAACTGAAGGGATTATAAACCCAAGGGAATAATATTAAACCAAAGGGAAAAGTATTAACCCTAGGAATATGAACCCTTAGATTAATAAACCCAAGGGATAGATATTATAAACCCAAGGGATTATGAAATCAATAGAATAATATTAAGCCCAAGGAATTAATATTATAAACCCAAGGTGTATAGAATTAACACATATAAAACCTAAGATAAATATTATAACAACTAAAATAAACATGGCTGAACACGATTGATTTTCATATTTAGACAATCCTTTTCACAATGCAACGTTGGACCATTGTTGACCATGCTTGAACAAGAATGGTTTTCTTAAACCCTAAGATAAATATTATAAACCCTAAAATAATCATCGTTGATTATTGTTGATGATGATACATTTCATGTTGATAATATACTAACAACCCAAGGGATTATAAACCCAGGGGAAAATGATTAAATCCAAGGGAATAATATTAAACTCAAGGGAAAAATATTAAACCCTAGGAATATGAACCATTATATTAATAAACCCAAGGGAATAATAAACCCAAGTGGTCAATACTAAAACCGCAAGGGATTATGAACCTAACGAACTAATATTAAACCAAAGGGATTAATATCATAAACCCAATGCATATAAACCTAAGGTATATAAACTCTGAATAAATATTATAAACCCTAAAATAAACATGGTTTATTTTCATACTTAGACAATCCTCGTCACAATGTGTCGATGGACCATGCTTGACCAATAATGATTTTCATACTAAGAGAATCATTGTCACAATGCAATGTTGGACCATGGTTTATTTTCTTGTTGAAAAATTATTTGTCAAAACATGACGTTGGACCATGGTTGACCATGAATAATTTTGATAAACCATGCTTCTCATATTAATCTAATGGTTTATAATATTAACCATAGGGTTTATTAGTCACTTGAGTTATTAGTCCCTTGGGTTTCTAATATCAATCCCTTTCCTTTATTAATATGATGGCTCATATTGCAAGAGTTAATATTATTCATAGGGTTTATCAGATTAATCCTAAGGTTTAGTTCCTTGGGTTTCCCAAATTAATCCATTGGGTTTTCAATATTAATCCCTTGTGTTTTTATTAATAACCCCTTGGGTTTAATATTAATCCTATGGTTTAATGTTATTCCCTAGGGTTTATAATCACTTGGGTTTATAATATTAATACCAAATTTTATAAAATTAATATTAGGGTTATGCTTATTTTAGGGTTTATTGTTAGTGCTATAACAATCCCTTGGGTTTATTACTACCGATTGATTGTTGAAAATAAGAATTAGTTATGTATTTTTATTTTAAGTTATAATATTAATGAAATAGTCAAATAAAAGAGAGATAAGTAATACTAAAAACCTAATGGATTATAAACCCAAGGGAATAATATTAAAATCATGGGAATAACATACACCCAAGGTATATAAACACCAAGATAAATGTTATAAACACTTAAATAAACATGGTTGATCATGGTTGATTTTCATATTAAGGAAATCTTTGTCACAATATGACATGGGACCATGGTTGACCATGTTGGATTTTAATACTCGGAGAATATTTGTTACAATGTGACTTTGGACCATGGTTGACCATGCTTAAACCCAAGGTATATACACCCTAAGATAAATTTTATACACCCTAAAAAAACATGGTTGACCATAGTTGATTTTCATATTGAGACGAGACAATATTTGTCACAATGCGACATTGGATCATGCTTGACCATGATTGATTTTCATATTGAGAAAATCATGATTGACCATGCTTGACGATGATTATAAACCCAAGGGATTTATGTAAAATCCTCGGATTTGTTAGTAAGAATTGAAGGAACTAATAAACGTAGACAATTAAAACAAAAAAAAAACCAAGGGAATAATATTAGAACCTTAGGTTTAATATTATAAACCCAAGATATGTAAACCCTAAGATAAATATTTAAAACCATAATAAACATGGTTGAACATCTTTCAGCATGGTTTATTTTCATATTAACACAAACTATGTCACAATGCCACAAGGGAAAACTATGTAAGTTTTTTTTTTAATTTTATAGTTATATAATACTGATGTGAATGTTGGTAAAATGGTGAGAACAATATCACTATAATTTACTAAAAATATATATATATATAAAATACTACATTGGATTTTATCCAAACATAAAATCTTTCTTGTCTTTTTATCTTATACTTCAACTAAATTCATTGTATCAAAGGTGATGTAACCTCACACTAATGATGACTTCATATATGTATAAACCCCTAAAAAAAATTCATTAAACTTTATATGTTTTTAAAATTATAGTCATTTTTGAAATAATTTACAATTCACAATATTTTAAATATTTTATTAATAATATCTAAATATTTAAATAGTGATTTGTATTTTTGAAATTTTAATAATATTCTCTGTCCTATTTTATTAATATCTACCATATAAATGTAAAACGATTATCAAATAGATGACTTAATTTTTTTTTTATAATCATATTATATTGGAATGAAAAGTATGTACATTTTAAGATGAATAGTTATAAAAATAACTAAATTTCAGTTAAATTGACTTCAAAAAGTGATTTTTGATGAATATCTATAGTAGAAAATGATGGTTAAACAATAATGAGAAGTAGTAAAATAATTTAAAAAATAATATTAAGATATTATAGAGAGGACAATGAGGTGACTTATATTACTTAGAGAGTGTAATGTTGTTTGTTAAAAGACTAAATTTTTGAAGCTAAAGTGTTAGATTAGCATGTAATTAATAAGTTTATAGAGGTATATATGTTTATATATAGAATTTAATTTAATTATTATTAATTATTTAGTGTATGGTAGAGATTTAACTTTTGTACAATATTTTAAAATAGTTTCAATAGTATATACAATTCAAAATTGAAATATATATATTCTTTTAATTAATTAAAGAAATATGTAATATGAAATTTGTGATGTTAAAATTAAAATAACTATTTACTTGTGGATCTTATGGCCTAAAATATTTCAGTCATCTAACATTGGCAGCTAGGGGAGTTGTTTTCAAATAAGAATGCCTTACAGCATAATTATATATTTATATATGAATGAATGATTTGAACAAATTTTTCAGAATTATTGTCAAAAAGGTGATGTGAATTGTATTCATTGAAATTTTATTATTTTTAAGGTGTTCCCATTATTAAACTTCATATGTCTATGATTCTATTTTTCTCTATAAATTTGTTTTTTTTATAGTAAAATTTTGAAGATATGACAGAGAGACAAAAAGGTGGTAAAAATTTCAAAATATGATAGAAATATATCATAAGTTAGTGTTTGTGACTCTCTAAGACATTTTTTCATTATTTTTATAACATTGTTTCTTAAGGTTTTAGATATTGAAAATGTTGGAAGGTTGACGAGAAATACAATAGAAAACTTGGTAAAAATTTGAAATTTTAGCTCATTAGAATTTGAGAGAGATAGTCTCTGTAAGATAGGCTTGCTACATGTTCTAAATTTAGTTTTAAAATAGAATGTTTGGATTTTCATTATAATTTCCTAGATATAGTAAAAAAAAATTCTTATTTTAACTTGTAATATTTTATAGGATGCTTCTTAGTTTTATTTATAATATTTTATAAGATATTTCTTATTTTGACTTATAGTATTTTATAAGATACTTCTTAAGTTGATGTGTTTGATTTATTTTGACTTTCTTGATTTTGGTTTTTATTTCATTTACATGGAAAATCAATGGAGACTGTTACAAACCCCTCCCTCTTAAGATAACACCATCCTCTGTGTTAAATCATGTCTATGACCAATAAAACATGCTACCTATGAAGTGTTATAGCACAAATTGTTGCAGTATTTACAATAAAAAAAAAACTTCAAAACATGATAAACATATCCCTTACTAGAGCATTATAACAGAGCTCATGACTGTATTTACAATCACAACCACATATACTTATGAAAATTTTCTTCAACCAACAAATAAATGGAGCTTTATAAACACAACTCAATATAATATTTACAATAATGTACACATATATACATATGCACATTTGCTTTAGCTAGCCAATAAAAAGATATGATGCTTGCATAAGTCAACAAGGGAATCCAGAGGCTCACACCTCCTCCCTCAAAATTAGTACTAGGATTCACCTCCTTCCCAGGATGTCCAGAATCCACTGCCCAAAATAAAAGTTTGCATCTAATATTCAATGTTACAATATTTACACTACATGTTCCCACGGTGAATATTTATTGACTCATTGTTCCAATGCAGACTCCCAATGTGATTTTGGTTCCATCTTGTAATGCTAATGACTGAAACAAATTCATTCCCCACCCTTCCTTTGCCTGCTACATAGTCCCTTGGGAAATCTAGTCACCCCCTTTCGTGCAGTCAGGCAGCTTCCAAGTATCCCTTTCTTAGTCGATCCATCCCTTGGCAAGGTTTCCTTTCATTGGAAGGTCCAAAAACCAAGACATATACCTTCCTCAAAACCAAGTCATATCCCCACCTCAAAATCCTCATATCGATCATAGCATGCTCATGGAAATTAATCGACACTATTAGGTACTTGTTTCCCACAATGGCCCTACTCTTGAAGTGATTTACCAACGTAATGTTGAATCTTCCAATTGTTTTTACTACTGCTAATTCTTTTGCGGCCAATTATAACCACCCAAACGAGAGAATTTTCCATGCTTTCGTGTACCAAGCACATAATTGCCATTAGATTCAAAAGTAAATAAAATAAATTCAAATGATACCTCATTGGTAACTCTTAAAAAAGGTAAACATGCAATTCTTTTTACATTGTGTCACAACAAGTCAAACTAGATCTTTTATCTTCTCTTTAGTATCAACACCAAGGGCATCCAGAGACTATACCACTTCTTAAATTACCTTGTAAATTTGGTGTGGCTTTGGCCAATTATTAAACTAAGCCTCACTAGTAATTAAAGACAATTTATCCATGTAATTTTATATTGATTAAGTCAGAATCCTATCAAATCAACTCATTTTTCACATAATGAATGGGTTAAGCCAACTTAGATTTAGATTTTGAATGGTAATTTAAACATTCTAAAATTGAAGTTAGTTTATGCATTTCAAAATATTGTTTAAAATTAAGATTTTAAATATTGAAAAAATAATGTTCTTTGATATTTATATGGATATATATGTTTATGTTAAATATAGATTCTAGAATTTCAATTTAATTGTTCACTATTATGAAGTAGATGGTAAATATTTAATTATTGTAAAATATTCTAGAATATTTTTAGTATTATACATAAATAAAAAAGTTGAGATTTAGCTCTAAAGTAGTTATATGATTTTATTTCTTTTAACTAAATTAATTAATTACAAAAATATTGATTGTTTTTTGGGCATTTGGTATTCATAAAACATGATATTTTAATATGGTTTTGTAACCAACTAATTTTAATAATTAACAATCTCCATGGTAAAGTGGGGGTAAATCTCCATGGTTAAAAATAATTTTTATATTTTATGAAAATTATATATGTTTAATTACATTGTAAAGTGTCACTATTTGAAAACAAATCTCCTAAATGCCAAGTGTACCATTCTACATCATTGATTCTGATGTTAGACGATTGAAATGTTGTCTACCATTAGATGAAAATTATTATTAATCAGTTACATTATCTCATTATTCTATTATATCTAGCCGATTGCCTTGTTTCTCTGCCATGGAGTTATACATATCGAAGGAACAAGCAATCCTTCTACATATCTCAGATGCAGAGGCTGCTAAACTCATGAATTCTTCGATTGCATACTACCATGGGATTGTATGACTAACGCCTATGCCTATCCCTGTCGTATGCTTCAAAAGGTAGTTGTTTTGAGGATTTGGAGAGTTGGCATGTAACAGTCAACATTTATACATTTGGAAATTTGCC
Organism: Pinus albicaulis; assembly: GCA_034641835.2. Classification (NCBI taxonomy): domain Eukaryota; kingdom Viridiplantae; phylum Streptophyta; class Pinopsida; order Pinales; family Pinaceae; genus Pinus; species Pinus albicaulis. The sequence goes on along the minus strand of CM076571.1, from coordinate 126,598,416 downwards.
CCAGTAGAGGAGAGAACTTATTTTCTTAGGAAAGGCGAATGATTCTTTGTGTGGGAGGAATTTGAGAAAGGAATTTAAGACAAAAATAAATGTCGTCCGAAATCCTGTTTTGAGGTGAGATGTTGGGCATTATTGTGTTATGATTAATAGATGAAGCACTGGCCAAATACAGGCCCGTGAAATGGCACCACCAGCCTCCTCCTCCGGGTCCCCAAATACTACAACTCCCCCAAAAAATTCAGAGGCCTAAAAATGTCAATAAGTGTAAGGAAAATGCCACCCCTGGTTCGAATCTGGGGAGATTCAGGTGAGATAACTCATGCGCCCTTAAGCCTAAATGCAATCCTAGAGGCATGCTTGAGGTTTGTTCGGGGTAGGAGCGTAAGGTTTTGATCCAATCCTAAATTTAAATTTTATAAATATATTCACGGTTTTTAAACAAAACTTATTTGTTGATTATCAAACTCAGTATCTCTGCTGCATTGAATGCTTTGATGAGTAATGAAGGAACACATAATTCTTCTATGGATCAAAGGAATAAGTAATGCTTCTATAGATATCAGATGCAGAGACTACGAAATTCATGAATTCTTTGACTGTAGACTTCGATGGGATTTTATGACCAACGCCTACACCTACGCCTTCTGTATTCTGCAAAAGGTAGTTGTTTTGAGGATTTGGAGACTTCATGTCACAATCAACATTTATACATTCAATAATTTGCCCCAATAGAGGAGAGCTTAGATTTGTTTAGGAAAGGTGAATTATTCTTTTTTCGGGTAGAAGCGTAAGGTTTTGATCCAATCCTAAATTCAAATTTTATAAATATATTCACTGTTTTTAAATAAAACTTATTTATTGGTTATCAAACTCAGTATCTCTGCTGCATTGAATGCTTTGATGAATAATGAAGGAACACGTAATGCTTCTATAGATTGAAGCAACAAGTAATGCTTCTACATATCTTAAATGCAGAGACTGCTAAATTCATCACTTCTTCAACTTTAGACCGCTATGGGATTTTATGACCAGCGCCTACGCCTATGCCTGCCATATTCTGCAAAAGGTAGTTTTTTTGAGGATTTGGAGACTTGGCATGTCATAGTCAACATTTATACATTACGGAATTTACCCCAATAGAGGAGAGCTCTGATTTGTTTAGGAAAGGAGAATGATTCTTTGTTTTTTATACCTTGTGCTGGAGGAGGTTGAGTAATGAATTTAAGACAAAAATAAATGTCGGCCATAATCCTTTTTTCTTTTGAATGAGATATGAGATGTTGGGAACTGTTGTGAGACATTTAATAGATGAAGCATTGGCCAAATACATGCCTGTGAAATGGCACCACCCACCTCGTCCTCCTAGTTCCCGGATAATGCAACTCCCCAGAAGAATTCAAAGGCCTAAAAATGTCGATAAGCATAAGGAAAATGCTTCCCCTTGTTCGAATCTAGGGAGCTTCAGGTGAGAAAAATCATGCGCCCCTGAGCCCAAATGTAAGCCTAGAGGAATTTAAGGATATGGTATATCAATGGAATCATAGAAAAGAAAATCCCAAAGATTCTGCATTGAGATCTATGATGAAGAACTCTTTTGAACCCACTCTGATTCCACTCTATTCATTATAATGTTAGACATTCGCTGGTGTCAACAAACTGAAGTTGTTCCATTAAATTATCAACACAATCTGAAATTGTTCCATTAAATCATTAACACCAATTTTGAATTCATGCATAATCAATTGGAAAGATAGGTCCTTACAATCTTCCAAACTCGTCAAGTCCCTTCCACATGTTCTACCAGTCATGCAAAGTAGATTTGTAACAAAACATAAAATATTATATATTTGGCTCACTCAAAGTAATGAAGGATTTACTTCATCCAAGTGAATGGGGATTACCATATTTAGCGAGCTATGTTTGTGTATTGGTATGATTTCAACTACTAGGTGCAGTCCATAGTACTAGGGAAATAAATCCTACTCTATGCGGACTTAAGGAGACCTTCTCAGTGATTAATTCTTCTCATAAAAATAATCACTTAATTCTTCTTCTTGAAGAACTAGTGTTTCTTCCATATCAAGTACAAAACTTTCAAGTATGTCATTCTTTCCTTTCATAGGTTTACACACATCAAAGTTCTAAAATATATAACATCTACAAGTGGCTATGGATGGAATTTTGGACCATTGTGAACCTCTTGTATTGACAATTTTAATTGAGGTATTCCAATTTCAAAAGGATACATATAATGGAGCTCTTGGTTCTTCGCATACATTCAGCTATTTCCATATTTATCAATGTCTTTTCATGAGGCCTAATACAAGCCATCAAGAAATCAAAATGATGTCCAAAGAATAATATTTAAGATGGAAGCAATCCAAGATGATGTCCAAAGCATCATATTTAATATGGGTCAGCTGGTTAATCAAGGGAAACTTAAAAGATAACTCGAATAATATGAGCTTGATGGAAAAAATTATTACAGGAAAAAAAAAAACATTGAATAGCAAAAAATATTTTTGGGTGAAAATTCAATGTGTCAATATAAGAGTATGTCCATAATGAAAAAGTAAGTGGTAAATGGATTGAAATTTAATTATATTAAGATAAAATTAAAATAATAATATAATAAAAGGATTCAAGTGGGTTTATGTCTTTTTATGAGCATTATGGGAGCAATAAATCAATGTAGGACGAAGTAATGAGAGTCAAAATATAATATTTTATCACAATGTCAAGGATTTTTATTTTGAGATTTATAGGGTTTTTATTATTTTTATGTTTCTATACTTGTGTATTATGTTTTATATATTATTTTTAAAGTTTTTATGAAAGGTCATATGGTTTTTATGCAAAGATATTGTTAATATAAAATTTGAAATGAGTATTTATTTATTGGGAGATTTTATTATGGATATATGTTAAGAAAAGTAGGGCATTATGTTTTGAAACCCTAGACATTGCTATGAAAGGAAGAGCTCGAGTAGGTTATAAAAAACCAAATTTTCAATTTTTTTATCCAAAAAATTCTCCAAACTTATAATTTCTTTTAAATAAAATAATTCATATTTATAAGTTAAATATTCAATTAAATCACATATTTTTTCCTCTAAAATACTCTTTCCTATTACTACTTTACAAATTTTCCTTTGCAACATATGGTGCAATTGCTAGTTATTTTTATAATAAATCTTGGTCTCTGATTTGTGTATAATACTAATAATATTATAATTATTGATAACTAAATTAAAATTCCATAAGTTATATAAATTTTGAATTTGTGTTGTTTAAAATATGTTTTTGAATGCATAAATAGATTCAACACCCTAGAAACCCATGTGGTACTTAGATTAAACAACTTAAACTAGATTTTCTAAAATATATCTAATACATTAAAAAAAAAGCATGTAACATGATTCTTAATCATGAAGGTTCATCATGGCATTATGATGAAGATTTTTACTTTGTAAATAGACTTTTTTATAATAGCTTGGATCAATACCATGGCTTATCAATGCCCAAAACACTATAACCATTTAGTATGACACTTGTTCATATGAAATTTCTTTTAATTAAAGGGAAAAATGACATAACTACTTTGAGATAAATTTCAACCTTTGATTTGTGTATATTAAAAATATTCTATTGAGGTTAAATATTTATGACCCACCTAAAAATTTTTGATATTAAATTAAAATTGTGGAAACCCTATTTCAAAATAGACATGTATGAGTAAAACATTTTGTCTTGCTTAAATTACATAAAAATAAAAATAAAAATAAAAAAATTAATAATATTATTTATAATTATAATTATAATTAATTATGATTATGATGATGATGATGATGATTAAGGCCCACTAAGACCAATGTGATAAGAAAATAAGAGATTAATTGTCACTCTTTAATATATTTTTTTATGATAAAAAATAAGAGAAAGAAACACTCATAGATCACTATAGTTTTTTCTTACTTAAAAAATCAAGAAGGTGAGTAGTGTGGAAAATGTTTTGGAAATGAGAGCAGATGTGAGAATTTTTTTTTCATCTTCAACCCTCTTAGTGTCGCAAAGGTGACATTTCATCCCAACGTGATTTCAGAATAATCCAATGTTCGCTTTCACTTCGAATCTGAGGAGAATTAGTTCTTATCATTGAAATGTTAATTTTATACATAGCATTGTTCAATACCCTCATAATACCTTAGCTTCCTTTTTTCCTCTAGCTTACCACCATCCAAAAAATTATCCTTAAATTTGGAGGTAATAGTATTTTTAATATTATCCTTATTCTCCAAGATGATCTCCTTCTTTATCCCCCAATAGTCGAGCCAAGACTACACATCCCTATGTCATCCTCGCTTGAGTCAGTGGTGAGGTATTTTTGCTAGAGTTAGAAGCAATACTGGGGAACCTCTTGGCTTTCATGTTGTAAAAATTATTCTTATCCATCAGAGACATAAACATAGAAATTTTAATGGGGGAAATACTATCTTCAGTCAAGATGATAGAATAGGGAGTATTCCTTTGATCTTGATTTTGTAGGTTGTAAATTACTTTTGGATCAACTCGATATTCCTCCACGATTCTCTACAATCCCAAACCTCAAAACCATATAAATAACACGGGTGATGAGAGCCTCATAGAAAAACATTTTTTTAATACAATTCCAAATATAAGTTGACTTACAGTTGTTTTCAAGCTCATAATAACCATTCTAGCATCCAATAATAATTTTCTCAATGTCCTAATTCCATGAGATTAGAGTTCATGTCATGATGAATGTCTTACCTAAATATTCGGATGAAGAAACCTACTCCAAGTAATTATTATCATAGGTGGAATTATCATGGTTGAGCTTTTTGGATTTAATTATCATGGCTTTAGTATTACCGGTATTAATAGCCATACCCATCTTAGAGCAGTAATCATGGAGGATGAACATTAAACTAATTTTCGAGATCATCGTGCCTTCTAGGTAGAATAACAAAATTGTGAACATAAAGAAGAAAAATAATGACCATACCAAAGCGCTTGGGGCCATCACATCCTTCAACTTCCAAAAACTCTTCTAATTGATTAATGTAAATACTCAAAAGGCGTTGAAAGACTCATTTTACAACCAACATGAGGGCGGTATGTAATTTATTCGATGCTCAAAGTGGACTTAACATGGATCACTTTTTAAAATTAAAATAAAATATTCTCTAAAGGAAAATCAACGTGGGCTATCATAAACGACATATATAAATATAAATATTTTATTAATTTTAATTAAAAGCAATATAAAACATAGATAATCCTACTTTCACTTTGAAGATGATGTAAAAATATTTCACGCTCACTCTTAAGAATAAATAAAATATTTAGATGTTCAATTTTTAAAAGAGATAAAGTAATAAAAAGTGAAAAAAAAAATATTTTCACTTTTTAACATATATTGTTTACGAGGAATTGGAATGTTTGAGTTGATGGCCTTGAGAGTAGGATGGACCTTAGGGTTTTAGGATACCGTGCTACATGGTACCACTCTATCGCGTTGCAGGTTGAAGTGACTAGTGTACATTTGTGCCAGGGTTGGGATAACAGGTGGCTTGGTACCTACAGGTCTCGAGGTGGTCATGTTGTGGTCTAATCGCTCTTCTTTGTTAGTTTACATAATGGGGATTATTTTTAGCTCCCATTTAATCTTTTCAAATTTTTTGAGACGACGTTCCTATTCTAGGGTTTGTGCAGTGGCGCGTAGCTTTCATTGTTTCGTTGTCGGGATAAGAGAAGGTGGGTTTCACAGCTATGGGGTTTGACCATGAGATAGTAGACGTGGAGCCAGCACCAAAAGACCTCTTAACCTGTTGGGGTTTTTAAGTCTCAAAGAAAAACTTGGAGCTGTATTTTCCGAGAAGTCCAGAGATTCCCCAATTTCTTCGTCGGTTTCTTGAAGAAGAAAGTCTTGGAAATGATGTAGGCTTGGAAGGAGATGCAATTCAGAGCTTGCTGAGTGACGACTGGAAGAGTGGTATTTTTTTGGGTAATTTTTGAGCTCAAAACCCTTATTACAGAGAAAAGAAGGTCAGGGCAACAAGGAACCTCAGAACACTTCTCTGCCTAGGCACTCAGGTAACCCGTTAAACCCCCTTTTTACTAGTGGCCTTGAATATGTTGTGATTAGTTATGGATTTAACAATCGGGCAGGTCTTAAAGCCCTTGGGGAAGGTATTCCAAATCACCGGCTTCCTTTGGGAAAATGGTTTCGAGGATAGTCTCATAGGTTTAGAAATCCTGCATTGAGTCAAGGATATCTCTCTTCCCGCATACCGCCTCATACTGCCCTTCCTGAGTCAGGGTTTTTTCAAGGGTTAGAAGAGTTTTTATCGAGGAATTTTCAGGGGGAGCTCTGGTTCATTCCAAATCTAGGTTCTCTTCAAACGATGCTCTCGATGGAAAGGAAAGAGAGTTGGCAGAGGGTATTTTAGACCTTGGATCTAGACAAGCGGACGTGCCTGTATCAGCGGAGGGGTTGTTTGTAAGGAAGGAGGGTTTTCAGGAACCTATTGGAAGGTGACCAGAGTCGCCAGAGGCTGAAAGAACTGATGATTCTGTCACATAGGATCCCAGGGAGGGTGAAGCAAAGAAGGAAGTTGAGGGTGGAAAAAGGAAGAAAAACAAACCCATTAGGAAGAAATAAGAACACCCTCACTATGCTCTTGGAGTGGATATTAGCATAGATGAGGCAATGGATGTTTCAGAAACAATGCTGGTTGGCAGGGTGTGTGGGAGGAAATTCTTGGCATACTACATCTCAGATTGGGTCCATTCTGAATGGAGGGAAGCTCCTGGACAACCGATTGAGATCAAAATTCTGGACAGAGGCTCTTTCAGCATTAGATTCAGCTTGAAGGAACACGTTGACTGGGTTTTGGAGAGGAAATGGAGTTTTGGGAAGAGACCGATTCTGTTTCGAAAATGGACCCCCTTGTTTGATGCTCAGAAAGAAAAGATGGTTGAATCTCTAGTGTGGGTTAAGTTGTCGGGTCTCCCCATCCCCTTCTGGATGGATTTGACCTTCATATCAATTGGTAACATGTTGGGTAAGTACCTAGATGTTGATAGGTCCTTTATTCAAACCAGAGATTGGAGTGTGGCACGCATCTTGGTTAGTCTCAACCCCAGATAAGGTTTGGCAGATGCTATGACCTTGACTTATAGGGACCTGGAGTTTCTGCAGATTCTGGACTATGAAAATATTCCTTTCAAGTTCCATAGATGCCACAAACATGGCCATCTATCTAAGGAATGCCCCCTGGGACATCGTCGTCGTCGAAGGAAAATGAGGTTTCCTATTTCTCAGGAGGGAACCTGTGTGGAGGAAAAAGGAGAAGACAGAATTCCAGAACAACATGATGTGGCACCGAGGGTTATTCCAGAAGAGGTGTTGGCAGCGGATCAGGAGCAGGTGGTGCAGGAAGCTCAAGGAAAAAATTTGTCTCCGATGTCCTTCTTGGTACCCCCTTCTGAATCGGAGTGGGCTGGGGCGTCTCAGGTGGGTATGCCTCTTTCCTCCCTATCCTCTCTTTGCTCTTTGTTTAGTTTATCACAATCTACTTCTGAGGAGCTTGGTCCCTCCAGGAAGATTTTCCATGTTCTTTTTTATTTAAATAGTTTTCATGCTTCGGCTGATAGTACCATCTTATCAGTTCCTTCCCCTCCTCCTGCCTATGTTTCTCCTATCAAGGAGTCTTCCCTCCCTGCTCATTCTTAGGTGTCGGTTTCTGAAAACCCTCATTACAATCTTAGGCCCCTGGTTGCTAGACTGAGGAAAGGGGTCGTTGTTGGGGGTCTAGAGAAGGATTTGGTTTTGGTGGGGCCAAGGAAGTTAAGGGGATGGAAATCAAACCTATCAAAGGCCCAACTCAAAGTTTTCATTGAAATTTTTGATGGGAAGCAACAGTCTCTTCTTGTGGTGCTTAGAGTAGAGTGACCACCCCCTGAAGGTCTCCGATGATTTTATTTTCCTACAACTATAGGGTGTCGCTAGACAAGCCAAGAAGCTAGCACTAAGGGACTTGGTTTTATCCCTTAAGCTAGATCTAGTCATGCTTCAAGAAAATTTGGGGGCTGGAGAAGTAGTGGTGGAAGGCCTGACAAAAATTTTCCAGGGCTGGAAGTTTCATGCCCTTGATGCAATGGGTGCTCTAGGGGGTTATCATGGTCTAAGACACTCGAAATATCAGAGATATTTCCACTTGGGGACTAGAAAGTGCCGAAATATGCCTTCCTCTTCTATTGTTGAATGTTTATAGGCCTTGTGTGGAGCGTGACAAATTCTGGAACCCTTTCTTCTCGAAATATTTTCTCTCCCATCCCTCTCTCATTATAGGAGGAGACCTCAATTTCTCTTTGGGAGAGTCGGAATCATGGGGTACCACAACCAGAGTGGATCCCCTTTCTGATTATTTTATGAAAAAATTGGTAGGCTCTCATCTGGTCGATGCCTCCCTGCTCAAAGTAAGTCCTACTTAGAGGAATCAAAGAGTGGGTGAAGACTGGGTTGGGAAAAAAATTGACCGTTTTCTGTTGAATGAAGCACTGGTGGATAAGCTTTTAGCCTTAAGAAAGTAGGTGGGAGAGGGGGTTTGTCAGACCACTTCTGCGTCTTGTTGGAAATAACTGGTGATTATAAGAAACCAGGAACCCCTTTTAAGTTTAACTCCTCTTGGCTCAAAGAGGAATCTTACAACTCTCTCTTCCATAATACTTGGAGAAAGGACTGTCCCAGGGAAAATGATAGCAGAAGCAGGTTTTTCACGGAAAATTTAAAGAGAATGAAACATGCAACAAAAGAGTGGGCCTTGGAAAACAAAGTGAAGGAGGAGGAGGCTCTTAAACTTGTTAATGCAGAAGTGGAACTTCTTGAAATTCCAGAAAAGAACAGTTATGCTTCCTTTGAGTCTAGGGACAGAATCAAAGAACTGGAAAGCACCAGAAGAAATATCCTTTAGATTAGGGAGGAAAGTTGTCCCCTTAAGAGTCGAGCCATCTAGTTGTAGGCAAGGGATGAAAACACCAAGTTCTTTCAAAACTATGCAAAATGGAGGAAAAATTCAAATACCATTTGGGAAATGCAGAAAGAAAAAGGGGAGATGGCAATATATTTTGAATATTTAGCCTGCTTAGGGGTAAACCACTTTAAAAGGCTTTTCAAAGCACCTAAGGAAGCTTCCATAGCTTAGGTAATTAGAGTGGCTCAATTTTTTTCCAGATATATTGAGGAAGAAGGGAACGCCTCCGTATGGAACTTGTTACTAAAAAGAAGGTTGAAGACATTTTCAATTCAATGCAGAAGGACAAAATTCTAGGGCTAGATGGTTGTATAGTGGAATTCTTCCAACATTTCTTTGATTATTTGGGAGAAGAGCTGGTAGCTATGGTAGAAGATTCCAGATGCACTGGCACTATCTATCAACCCTTCAATACCACCTTTCTAGCCCTTATTCCTAAGACTGACTAGCCAAATTCCTTTGGCGATTTCAGGCCCATCTCTTTGTGCACCTGTATCTACAAATCAATTGCTAAAGTCATTGCCTCCCAGCTTAAACCCTTTCTGCCCAAGAATATCTTGCTGAGCTGTTTGGTTTTTTTGGATGGTAGGTAAATCCATCAGGTAGTTGGGGTAGCTCAAGAAACCTTTCATAGTCTGAAGTGAAGAAGGAATAAAGGTGCCATTGTTAAGATTGATCTGTCAAAGGCTTATGATAGACTCAGTTGGATGTACCTCAGACTCTTGTTAAACCATCTTGGTTTCAATTATGAGTTTATGAGATGGGTGATGGGTTGTATCTCTTCATCCTCAATTTCTATTCTACTTAATGGGGCAGCTTCTTTGTTCTTCAATCTGGAGAGAGGGTTCCGTCAATGATGTCCTCTCTCTCCTTTACTCTTCTTGCTGGCAGCTGAAGGCATCAGTCTAATGATCCACGAGGCCAAGTGACAAGGTCATCTAAGAGGTATAGAAGTGGAAGTAAACCTCTCAGTCACACATCTACTCTTTTTGGATCATATTTTGTTGTTTAGCAATGGCAGTGACGAGGGTTGTAGAGCTCTCAAAAATATTCTGGACCTCTTTCTGAAAGCCACAGGTCTCTGCATAAATGAACAGAAATCCACTATCACAGTTGAAGGTCTTTCAAGGGAGGATCAGATAAGGGTGGAAGGTGTTTTGCAGTTTGAGGTCAAGACTCTTCAGGACAAATTCAAAACTTGGGCTTCTTCCTCAAATCCGATAAGTATCGAAATCAGGATTGGAAATGGCTCCTTGCAAAAATTGAACTTAAATTGAAACATTGGAGTTTCAAATGGTTTTCCAGAGCAGAAATCTTGGTGCTCATTAAGTCTATTCTGATCGCAGTTCTTGTGTACTAGGCTAGTCTTACTTGGGTACCTACAGGTATTTTGGCATCCATTGAAAAAATGTGCAACAAATTCTTGTGCGCGGGTTCCAGGAACGATCATGTGACCCCCTAGATATCTTGGGATAAAATTTCCAGGCGAAAAGAATGGGCTGGATGGGGCATAATTTTTTTTTCCTTTCTCCCAGTCTCTTGCTGCAAAGCTGGCGTGGAGGCTCATCACAAGAGATAACCTCTGGCCTTATGTTATCAAAAGAAAATACATATACCCAATCCCTCTGCTTGATTAGATAAGATTTCCTCTAAAATCCACCAGAAATTCTTATGTGGTATAGAAGGCAGTGGTAGCCTCAGTAATAATTGTTGGATAGGGACTGGCCTGGAATGTGGGGGATGGAAGTAGTGTCAGGCTGGGGCGTGATCCCTGGGTAGGTTTTTCACACAAGTTTGCCCTCCCAAGGGACTTGGTTGATTTCTTAAATAACCAAGGTTATTTTAGACTTAACCAAGTGACAGATCATTAAAAAAATTCCATCTGGTTTCAAGGATGGTTGTCTGGACGGGACTTGCATCTGGAAGATAAGTGGATGGAAGAGTGGGAGAGGTATAGATAGGATCTTCTTCGCTCCCCAGTTCGAATTACGGAGTCTAGAGATGAGCTCAGATGGGTTCATGCACAAAATGGGGTTTACTCTCCCAATATGGGATATAAGTGGCTAATGGCCCAGAAGGGTTGGGAGGCCCCTCTTTGGTGGGAAAAATCTATCTAGAAACTTAAAATTCCTCCAAAAACTAGACTCTTTTTCTGGTGTATCCTTCAAAATAAAATTCCAACCTAGGACTTCTTACAAAGGAGAGGGAAGATCGGACCTGGTTGGTGTCCTCTTTGCAAATCTAGTGAGGAATCAACTAAGAATATTTTCCTCTCATGTCCATTCAATTTAAGCTTATGGAATGAATCACAAAGGATCCTTAAAATTCCCTATAAGTGGGAAGGCCAGGAGGTGTAGGAAGCCTGGTATAGGTGGTGGTAGGAAGCTCCAGATGATAGAGTGAGATGTCTACCTTTGTTGATAGCCTGGGGCACTTAGATAGCTAGGAATCAATTGATATTTAAGGACTCAACCTTCCCATTAGGGAGATTGGCAGGGGAAGGGGTTGCAATCTATGATAGCATTCCCATCCCAGCTGACACCCCTGCAACCTGACTTGTCCAGTAGGAAGTCATCAGAGAAGGTGTGCCATGGGCTTATTTTGATGGAGCCTCAGATATAAACGGAAATTGTGGTGCAGGCCTAGTTGCACATATTTCTCCCAAAAACTCCCTAAAAGATGTAGTTGGCCTTGGTTTTGGATCCAATAATTTTGCAAAACTGAAAGCACTACATCTTCTTCTCTGTTGCTTATCCCTAAGGAATGTGAGAATGGCTCAGATCTTTGGAGACTTAATTAATGTTGTTAAATGGTTTAATGTGACTCAAATCTACAGGAACTATCTTTTTCTCCCATTACTTAATGAAATTTTCTGCCTAAAATCCCAGTTCACTGAGATTTCTGTTTTCCACCTTTACAGGGAACGTAACTTCGATGTAGATCGCTTGTCTAAAGAAGGTGCTAAGAAAGATCTGGGTACTTCACTAATGTGGGAAGCTAAAAATGGGATTGTTCGTCCTATTGAACAACTAGTTTTTGCATAATTTTGTTGACTCTCTTTAAGTTGGTCTTTATTGTATAGATGATGTTGTTTATTTCTCTCTTTTAAAACTATTACAAATCAACTCTTAAAAAACCTTTTTGTGATCTTCAAAGCTATTTTCCAATATGGAAGCTCTAAATTTCTTCTAAAAATTCTGATTTTAAAATGATCAATAGGAACCTGGTTAGTGCTTACTGTTGATTTCTAGACAAAACTGCTAGCTTTATTCTACCTTAGCTTCAAAATTTTGTTTCTGGTACACCTCTATTTTGAATTGTCTTCCTTAAAGGAACCCGGGAGGTGTGCCAGCACAGAATCGATTAGGCCTTTGGCTGGTTTTGGTTTTTGGATGGGTTGTTGATGCAAACAGTAGTATGTTTTTGCAAAATAGATGAGACTGCTTTCTCTCCTCGTTGTAGAAGGAAAGGATTTTATCAGAAATGCTACGCATATGCTATGTAAAATTCTACTAATAATAGATGGTTCGATTTTTTTCTATGGAAAAAAGAACATATACTTTTTACAAATATTTCAATGTAGAACTTGAAAAACTATTTAAAAATCCATATTAGCTAGTTTATTTTAATATCAATTTTACATATATGTATATATAATAAAAATAAGAAAATAACAATAATAAGAAAATGTTTCAATGTCTAATGAAAACAAAGTATTTGAAAGTAAAAAAAAAAAAAATTACTTCTTAAAAGAGTAATAAAAAAGGAAATTTCAATAAGAAAAGTTGAGTAATATTTATATGTATTTAAAAAGATATAACTACAAAAAACATATTTTAATGAGTAAAATATGATGTATAAATAAATATTTCAATGTCAAATATGTATATATTATATATGGTTTATTATATAAACTAATTGTAAAAATAAATTATTATGGTTAAAATATTTTAAGTAGTGTGACTATCTTACATTTTGCTCTTAAAATATACTTTAAATTGATTTTGTGTAACATACATTGTTAACTTCACATGGAGTTGCAAGGAGTTAAAAATTTCTATATAATTTACCCAAGGTAACTATCCAAATCACTATTAAATATTTCTTACTCATCATTAGACAGATTGTTCACTAGTTCATAATGAAACCTTAGTATAAGAATAGTAATTTGCTTAACCATGAACAACATCTATTACGATGCATTAACATAAAACTGTACGAGATACCTTGAATTCATTTCATTATTCATGTAGTCATCACATACTTGAAATTATGAACCTCACAGCAAGAAAGGAATCAACATCTTCAACTTGACACAAAAATCAATCACATCATTAAACACCAATATACCTTGGAAACCACGTAGGGTTAAAACCAACAACATTTAATTTTATTATTAAACACTCGTGAGGGTGTTCAACTCTCACTCAATGGCTTATAAGGGATACTATCCCTTAACCATCGTTATAAATCTTACAAGGAAATATACAAATATCTAGCTTAAAGCCATTACAATAAATATGATAGCATTTACCCTCTAGTCTTCATATCCTCATATCTTGGTGGCATGGATGTTCCTACAATGTACCAACACACAATGTACCACCTTGCAGCTCAGCTCATCTGCGTGAACCATCACACCCATATGCATGAACCATTACTCATTTATCTGCCACCATGTTAAGCATAATATTTCCTTTTCATAAGTCACCATTGCTTCCTGTTTTGATCTCATGAACAAGCTTTTATAGCATGATTAATTAAAGCCTTAATCAATAAATAATTAATATTTAAGTGATTCATTAACACTTATTCATAGGCATACATAAGATGTGATTAGAATATCACAACATGCTTTCTTCTAACATCTCTACCTTAGTGTGAGCAAGTAATTATCAATTCATATCAAACAATTCCCACATGATTATGACACTTCTCACACACGCTCACATTTGTACAAGACAATTCACTACCACTTTCTAGGAATTCCTTCAATGGAAAATGGCACAATGTGCATTCGTGTTACTTAAACTTTAGCAAAAGAATCCAGCCCTTTAGCTATTGCTTTTGGTGCTAAAGCTAACATGATGAATGTTTTTCCTATGCATACAATGCATAAAGTTTTCTAAAATTAATTTCCCAACAGAATACTTAATATAATAGAACATGCAAACTAATGATTCCTCTTCAAGGAAATATAACATAATAGGCATGCAAAACATGGTTTTATTTTCCATAAAACTAATGGAATAAAGCATAAGAGTACATGTATTATTCTCCAAATATTAGACCCACATTAGCCATGTATATATTTCAAGGAAACCAAAACATTGCTTTAGTTTTTGTACATGTAATTCATCTTCTTTGCGAAAGAATATATTTTCCAAAGTAGGATAGAAAAACATGTTATCATTTTCCACATATAAACCTATATTCTTTCTAATGAAATTTAATACAAATCTTACATGAATATACATGACCTTATTCCAAAAAAAACTAACATCATAATCATGATAACATAAAATTAATCACACAGTTTTTCTTCTAAAGAAATATAACAATAGTTCTTTTATCCATGAATTTATTATAACTAATTTTTACCAACACTATGATAATCTATCCATGGATTTATTAAATAAATAATATTTGAAAACACCATGGTAATCTATCCATGGATTTATTAAATAACTAATATTTGCAAACACCATGGTAATCTATCCATGGATTTATTAAATAACTAATCTTTACCAACACTATGGTAAACTATCCATGGATTTATTAAATAATTAATCTTTACCAACACCATGGTAAACTATATATACATATTCATAAAAACCCTTCCAAGAATATTTTAATGTGAGAAACTTTTATCTTTTTTTCTTCACTACACATGAAAATATTTCAAGAGTTACCCTCTTTGATATATATTTATTTTCAAGAAAAGAACATGGATTTATTATCATTTAACACACTCTTTTCTTCTTCACTACACATGAAAATATTTCAAGAGTTTCCCTCTTTAATATATATTCATTCTCAAGAAAATACCTCGGATTTGTTATAATTTCCTAAACTAAATGAGTACAAAATCCCTTTTAAAATAAAGAGCATGTGTTGGAATTAATGGAGAAAGTCATAATTAGATTGTTGTTATGATGATGATAGGATTGAGATGCTAAGATTAGATCTCAAGTCCTAATATCTCAGGAGTGGTTGAAACCATCCCGTTAGTTTGAAAGCCTATATAATTAAGGCTCATCTGACTCAATAGTCAGTGTGTGTGTATGAGTGTTTTTCCACTCTCTAGGTTCTCACCTGGAGAGCCATAAATAACTTATATTCAGTTTTTTTATCATGGTATCGGAGCTTCAGATCGAAGCTAAATAGATCTCTGGGAGAGGATGTTGTAGAGCATTGTAGCTTAATAGCTAAATTGGGGGGTCGAGTTGTGTTGTCTGGCATGTCGGTGTTGTCTTGTTGCTCAGCACTACCAACCAGCTACTGCTGGAGACTCTGCTGGAGGGAAGCGTCATTTGAGGTGAGATCTGAGAAGAGGAGGAGCGTCGCTTTTGTTGTTTCCCTCCATCCTTCCTCGTGAGTCATTGCCACTATTTGAACATAGAGAGCTTCACTTTCAAATGTGATGAGTGGTTTGAGTGCTGCGAGGGCGTTAAGTCGATTGAGAGGTAGGAAGGCCAAGAGACGACGGTTGATTTCCTAAGTGAGGAGGGCTGAGAGACAGCATTTGACTGATGTTATTTACTATATTGCGTGAGGCATGGTGATCATGTGCGAGATGGTGTGAGGCACGTGAAGGACATTTGAACAGCATCCAGATCTCATTGCTCCTACAGGTGGAGTGGAGTGGAGTGGATTCGTGGCTGGCGTGGCTGGCGTGGCTGTCGTGATAAACAATCTGGTGGTTCGTCGGTGCCATCTGGATCAGAGGCCTGTGCATTGTGGGGCTAAGTTCCTGGTGAAGATTGCCAGTAGTGGATCATTGTGGACCGATTAGCGTGGTGTGGGCATTGCATTTCAGAGGAGGTGTGGCATGGCCACTGCATTTCGAAGGAGGTGTGGCTATTGTTCCTAAGGATCTGCCTGCAGCGGAAGAGTGGATTTGCCCAGCCGCCAGCAGAGCCACAGTCTATAGCCTGCAGAGCCACCATCACATAAGAGGATCTTGGAACATCTAGAGAGGTCGATCGGTTTATAAAGATTTGAGTGCCTCAGGTGATTTACTGATTTTTGCATCCTTTATGATCCGATATTTCTCCCTGCATGATCTAGCAGATTCTTCCATCTAAGTTGAATTAATGTGGCTGGAAAATAAAACCATTAATTTTTAAATCGATGAGTATATTACATCTTCGTGGAGCTTTATAGAGTGGTCGAATAACTTGAATATAATGTGTATCATCGATGACTGGTGGTTGCCGATCTATTGCAAGGTGAGAGTAGATTTGTCAGCAAGTGTGTTGAGGATTTTCTAGCATAAGCTCTGCCACATTTATCCGCATCCACAACTGATGACTTGATCCACTACCAGGAAAAAGGTGAAGGGGGTGAGGATCTATGAGGTAAGGGATGTGTCAGATCGGTTCAATGACATAATTAATTTCCTTTTGGTGATTTTGGAAAATGCAAGAGGTTTAAAACCCAGGACTATGGGTAACTTCTTGTGGAGACCGATCCGGTATCTGCTACTACCAGATAAGGCATTTATATTCAACAATCTGACAAAGAAAGAAATATCTGGTTGCTTGAGGATTGCAGCTGGATAGGGATAAAATCTATGTTTTCGTTTGTGGCGGATCAAGTGCTTGCTAGGCGGCAAGCTGGCAGGTGCCTCGTTGAAAATATTTGAGCATTTTGATGACGAGGCCATTGCAAATTGGCATTTTGCATCGCTTGTTTTTTGGAATCTAAATTCATAGGCCAACAAGGCTATGGATCTGTTGCGCAACTTTTTTTGGAGTGTGGATGCGTGAATTAGTGGATGCAGTGGAAAAACGAGTTTGGCTGGCATTCCAGGACTGTTTAAGTGAGGTTGAATTCTGCTAAGAAACCCTTTGAGATCGATGAATTTATATGCCAAGAATTCAACTTTAATTCCCCAATAAAAGTGTAGTGGGCAAGAAGCTATTCCTGGTCGAAGTGTTCTTGCAAGGGAGAAAAAAGAAGGAGAAAATGGGTCGTCAAAATAAATTGAAAGAGTCTCGAAGAAAATTCAGGAGAAATCATCAATGGAGAAGTGAAAAATATTGTGTTGCAGAATTTTGTGATTTGTTTCAGGTTGGCAGTGATGGACCATATGCTGATCAAGGTGCATATTTTGAATTTGGTGAGATTATTAAATGGTTAAAGCCGGATTTACAATCTTTTTCAGGTATGAATTATGAAAGCTGGGCAAATGAAATAAAAAAAATACTATGGAAGGTAAATTTACTAGATTATGTTGAATATGGTATTAATGATAGTGGAGATACATTAGTATTAAGTCTTATAACATCTGCAGTAGATGACAACATCATACTCATCATAATATATGAATATGGAGAGATTCCTAGTACAAAGTTTTTATGCGATGTTTTAGAGATGAAATATTGTTTGAATGAGGGCAATGATGCTGAAGATATTTCTCTTGATAATGATCTCATATTTTATTGTGAAACTGAAGATGAAATGATGGGTGATGAATGTGTATCTATAATTGAAACTTGTAATGATGAAAACACATCCATTATTGTAGAACATGAAAGTTTTCCTGATGTAAAACTTGAAAGTTTTCCTAATGCAGAAATTAAGTTTGATGATGTTTCGCATTTGTTATATTCTTTCCACGACTAAGCACACGAGGGGGGGCGATAACCCCCCCTTTGCGCTGGGCGCAAGGGGTCTGGGGTAGCACCTCCGTGAAAATTTTTTGGTCCTTAATTTATGGTGGGTAGTCCACGCCCATGGTTTTGTGCATGGTTTTGCACATGGTTTTGGGTACGATGGTTCTCGGCCCCTGATATTTTTTTAGATCCGGTCAAGGGAACTACGGTTATGTTCTAATCTAGGGTTAATGGATTAGGGTTCATGTATGCTTTGGCATGTATATATATGTGTTGTAACACTAAAAGAATATAATGAAAAATTAAGCTGGTCGTCCCGATTTGGGATCCATGGGAAAATCTCTATGTTTATCTGTTTTATGTTTTATGCTCTCACTATTGTTTTTTTTCTATTATAAGATTCGTGTGTAGATAATTTCTTTTCAGGGTTAAAACCTACATATGGTATCAGATCTGTTTCAGCTTCAAGGGGACGCCTTTGCTTCTAAGCGTTTTTCGCTTGGGCTTGAGGTAGATCCTCTTTAGTGGGAGATCTGTGAGATCGATTCTTGCGGTGAAAGAAGATGGAAAGCAGTGGGAAGATAGAGATCGAGAAATTTAATGGTCAGATTTTTGAGTTATGGAAGATCAAGATGGAGGATCTGATGGTGGATAAAGATCAGTGGATCATTGTAGATCTAGGTACTAAACCAACGACAATGTCAGATGAAGACTGGAAGAAACTAGATTGGAAGGCTAAGAGCACAATACGGTTGTGTATCTCAGATTCAGTATTGTTGAATGTATCTTGGGAAGCTACGACGAAGAATTTGTGGGAAAAACTTGGGACTTTATACCAATCTAAGCCTCTAGTGAATAAGTTGTTCTTGCGGAAAAAGCTGTATAACCTGAGGATGAAGGATGGAGACTTAGTGACAGAGCATCTAAATGCCTTCAATACTATGGTAAGTTAGCTGTCATCTGTTGATATTAAAATCTTAGATGAAGATAAGTACATAAGTTTGTTGTGTTCTCTACCAGACTCGTGGGACAGTCTAGTTATTGCAATAGGTAGCAATACAACTACCTTGAATTTTGATGACATTGTCTCAGCCTTGTTGTCGGAGGAAATGAGACGGAGAAATATGGAGGGGAAAAATGGAAATGCCTTATCTGTATGAGGAAGGTCCCAAAACAGAAACAAGAATAAGGTTTCAAGTGGGAGATCCAAATCTAGAGGGAGACCTAAATCTCCTGGAAAGTTTCTAAAGGTATGTTGGAAATGCGGAAAGGAAGGGCACTACAAAAGGGAGTGCAAATCTAAAGCTCCTAAGAAAGGAAAGGGATCTGATGATGCTCCTTCTACAGAGGCAAAACCCACCTTGGATGAAGGTGGGGATGTGTATTTGGCTTCTTCTTCAAATACACATGTAGATCATGAGTCATGGTTGATTGACACAGGTGCATCCTTTCACTTCACTCCCCATCGGGAGTGGTTCTGCGAGTATGAGAAATATGATGGTGGTGATGTCTTCCTAGGGGATGATAGGAAGGCTAGAATCATTAGACGTGGGAAGGTCAAGCTGAAGCTACAAGGTGGAAGGATGAGAACACTTCCTGGTGTTCTGCATATTCCTGCATTGGCCAAAAATCTAATTTTTGTAAGCAAGATGGATGATGCAGGTGTAAAAACAGTGTTCGAGAAAGATGCCTACAAGATGGTTCAGGGAGCACTGGTATTAATGCGGGGAGTTCGAACTGGAACTCTGTACAAGATACAAGGTAGCACTGTTATTAATGGGTGTAACAGTTCTATGGTTCCTGAAAGTGGAGCAGAAAGCCTAGCTGTCTCTGGAGAAAAGACCATGTTATGGCGTCAAAGGCTTGGACATATTGGAGAGAAGGGCCTTTGGATACTGCATAGAAATGGTATGGTAGAAGGTAGGTATGGTAGAAGGTATGTCTAATTTCTCTCTGGATTTTGATTTCTGTGAACATTGTGTATATGGGAAGAAAAATTGGGTGAGGTTTCCTTCTGGTGCTAAGAGGGTGAACAAGATATTAAAACTTGTGCATAGTGCTGTGTTTGGACCTATGTCGGTTCCTTCACTGGGAAAGTCTATGTACTATGTTTCATTCAAATAAGACTTCTCAAGGAATACATGGATATATTTCTTGAGGAATAAATCTGAAGTCTTTGACAGATTTAAGGAATTTAAGCCTCTAGTGGAAAACTAGACAAAGAAGAGGATAAAGGCGCTGAGGACAGATAATGGAGGGGACTTCTATAAGAAGGAATTTGAAGAGTTCTGTAAGAAGTGTGGTATAGCACGACAGAAGACTACTCCATACACACCTCAGCAAAATGGAGTTGCAGAAAGAATGAACATAACATTGATGTAAAAGGCAAGAAGCATGCTTAGTGGTACCGGGCTAGGACAAGAATTCTAGGTAGAGGCAGTGGAGACTGCATGCTATCTGGTTAACAGATCAGCTTCAACAGTGTTGGAGGATAAGACTCCACATGAGGTATGGACTGGTAAGAAACCCTCTCTTTCACATCTAAGGGTATTTGTATGTGATGCATATGTACATGTTCCAAAGCAGAAAAAGACCAAGTTGGATAATAAATTTGAAAGGTGCATCTTTATTGGGTATAAGGATGGTTTAAGGGGTTACAAGCTCTGGAACCCGGAAACAAGGAAGGTTGTGTATAGCCCTGATGTGGTGTTTAGAGAGGTGAGAGATGTTGTTAAACATGAAGTCATACCAAAGGAACCTGAGAAGATAGAGTTTGAGCTAAAGGAGGATGAATCAAACTCTACAACAGAAGAAGACTCAAAAGGGGAAGAGCCACAAGCCAGAAAGGTATAGTCCATCTTCTTTCTATTCAAATTTTGCCTTAAATATAATTGATGATGATCCCAGAACTGTCACAGAGGCAATAGATTCAGAGGATGGAAAACTCTGGAAGGAGGCCATGGTTGATGAAGTGACATCCTTGCACAAAAATGAGGCATGGGATATAGTGGAGTTTCCGGCTAGAAGGAAGCCCATTGGGAGCAAATGGGTGTTTAAAAAGAAGATGAATGTATAAGGCAAGGTGGAGAAATACAAAGCTTGGTTGGTAGCAAAAGGTTATTCCCAGGTGCCATGAATTGATTTTGGTAATATTTTTTTTCATGTTGCCAAAGTTACTTCTATTAGATTACTTTGATCTATTGCTGCTACATTTGATTTTGAGATAGAACAGATGGATGTGAAGACAACATTTCTTCATGGGGATCTAGAAGAGGAGATATACATGAAGAAACCTAAAGGCTTTATGGTGAAGGGTAAGAAAGAACTGGTATGCAGGTTGAAGAAGTATCTGTATGGGTTAAAATAGTCACCAAGGATGTGGTATCAGAAATTTGATACCTATATACAGGGACTTGGCTTCACCAGAAGCAAGGAGGATCATTGTGTTTATTTTAAATTAATTGGTGACCGTGTTACTTATGTGGATGATATGTTGTTGATTGGAATACCCAACTGCTCTCCAAATTCAACATGAAGGATCTTGGCGCTACAAAATATATTTTGGGCATGGAAATTAAGAGAGATTGGGCAAAGAGGAAGCTCTGGTTAAACCAGAGGAAGTATGTCGAGACTATATTGCAAAGGTTCAATATGTAGGATAGTAAACCGGTAAATGTTCCTATTCTTGTAGGTGTAAAGCAATCTGCTGGACAGTGTCCCAAGACACAAGAAGAGGAAGATATGTCCCGTGTTCCATATGCAAGTGTAGTGGGTAGCCTGATGTATGCAATGGTCTATACTAGACCAGAAATTGCACATGCAATGGAAGTATTGAGAAGGTTTATGTCAAACCTAGGGAAGGAGCATTGGACAACAGTGAAGCAGGTTTTCTGATATTTACATGGCACTAATGATTATGGATTGTGCTACCAGGGAAGACCAGGATTGGAAAGAATGTTTGACATTCGTGGTTTTGTTGATGCAAACTGGGTTGGAGATCTGGACCAAATAAGATCTACAAGTGGGTATGTGTTTAGCCTATTTGGAGGCGCAGTGAGTTGGATGAGTAAAAGGAAATCTGTAGTGGCTCTTTCAAATATAGAGGCAAAATACATAGCAGCCACTCATGCAAGAAAGGAAGTAGTTTGGTTGCAGAGATTGTGTTCAAGTATGGGGTTGGTACAACAAGCTATAAGGATAGACTGTGATAGCCAAAGTGCAATTTTCTTGGCTAAGAACCATGCTTATCATTCAAAATCAAGCACATTGATGTTCAATATCACTTTGTTAGAGATATGGTTGAGGCTAAAAGGGTGTTACTGGTAAAGGTGGACACTTTGAAGAATGTTGCAGATGCATTGACGAAGTCTGTGAGCACTCAAAAGTTCTCTTGGCGTAGAGAAACAATGGGCGTTGAAGAATTGGGAAAATGACTAAGCTCTCATGTGGCCCCCTATGGAAAGAAAGCAAAAAGTGGGAGAATGTTTGGTATGTGTTATATTATTTCCACGACTAAGCATGCGTGGGGGGGTAAGAGGGGGGGCGATAGCCCCCCCTTTGCACTGGGTGCAAGGGGTCTAGGGCAGCGCCCCGACAAAAAAATTTTGGTCCTTAATTTATGGTGGGTAGTCCGCGCCCATGGTTTTGTGCATGGTTTTGCACATGGTTTTGGGGTACAATGGTTTTCGGCCCCTAGTATTTTTGTAGATGCGGTCAAGGGAACTACAGTTATGTTATAATCCAGGGTTAATGGATTAGGGTTCATGTATGCTTCGGCATGTATATATATGTGTTGTAACACCAAAAGGAATATAATGAAAAATCAAGTTGGTCATCTCGATTTGGGATCTAGGGAAAAATCTCTATGTTTATCTGTTTTATGTTTTATGCTCTCGCTATTGCTTATTTTCTATTATAATATTTGTGTGTGGATAATTTATGTTCAGGGTTAAAGCCTACAGATGAGACTTATGTATCTCATGATGAGTGGATCAATTTGATGATTGAAAAACATCTTATTGATGAATTACTGTTTGGTGAGAAGGAAGGCCTATCTTCACATACTGATAAAATATAGAACATGGTTGCAACAACAGAATTGGATGAAGGCATAATTATGTCAGCAGAAAGGGATGAAGTAGGGAGAGATGGTGAAATGAAAGCTCTCCTGAAGGAGCAGGAAGATGAAAGTAATTGTGGTCATATTTATAAATCTAACATTGTTTTTTGTGCAGATATTGGTAGGAAAGAAACAACAATGAATTTTGAAGAAGAATTGAAGTTTCTTGAAGCATGGCTTGAAAAACCATGTCTTTATGAAATTAACACAGAAATTGCAGTAATCAATGGTGAAGATATCATCGCTAATGTTCAGATGATTGACACTAGAAATAGTGAGAGAAAGCATTCTCCTATTAAGCCTACCATAATTCTGAGAAGGATGAGAACAAGAATTCAAGTTTTCCTTCACAGGGGAAGAAATGAGGTGCAAGTACATCACTACCTCACGGTGAGGAAAGTGAAGATGAAGCCTCGACTCATAATTATGGCAGGCTTAATAGGAGAATGTTTTCTCTCACTATTTCCGGTGTCAATCATCTGAACATCAACAATGATATCTTCACCATTGATTACTACAATTTATGTGTTAATTTCATAAATACATAGTGTTTCAAGCCATGCTTCAAGAAAATTCAATTCTTCTTGAAAATTCATTTCTTTTTCTTGCCTACCAATGTCTGCACAAAAAACAATGTTAGATTTATAAAGATGACCACAATTACTTTCATCTTCCTTCTCCTTCAGGACAACTTTCATCTTCTATTTTCTTACTTATACAATATTGTATATATATTTGTATATTTCTTTCCATATATTTAATATAATCATCTAATCTTTGTGCATGGACAAAGTATTTCTTTTCCAAGAAATATAGCATAGTAAAGTTTTAAGTAAAATCTACTTTTCCACATAAACACGTAAACATGGAAAATATTTTGAAGAAAAATAATCAAACACCATAAATTAACCAAGAACATTACTTATATTTTTCACTTTCTATGTTCTGAGTATGGCACTGGTCTCCATACTATCGATTCTAGACACAGAAAAACTAGTTCTTTCACGTTCTTTCCCATTCCCCTTTCACTGCCTGGCGAATCGTGTTCTTCATATTTCTTTCTTTTTTTTCTCTCTATATTGCAATTGATAAACAAAAAGACTTCAATTCCCATGTCCATGAAGTATATAGTGGCTATGATGTGGAAGAAGGAAAATGGAGGTTCTATGCTTATTTGGAAACGGTATCATGATCTTCAAACATTTATAAAATCATCCGTTGTGACCACTACTAGTCGGGAAACGGCGCAAATTTTATGTAGGTTTTATGCGAGACAATGCTTTCTGATACTGCTCAGCCATATCGCCATTCCCATCTAAACGTTGCTCATCTTCATCATTTCCTTTGTAACTCTGTTGGAGGTGCAAGATCCGATAATACATCTTAGTTGGATCTAGAGAATAATTCATATAGCATATATGGCTGTGTGCAATCATGTGAAGGAAATGATAGAGTATGATTTGTTACCTATAATTCGGTTTACATCTAAATGTTTCTTTATTTTCTTGATAAAACCCTTAAAGTAAAAAATAGATTTACCATATGCATTTACGTAAGGTTGAGTAGTTCTAACATTTTGTTTAAAATCTAAAGAAAATTTATTGAAATTGTAAATTTAAACTATGTACTCTACACAATAGAGGTGCATAAAAATACTTTCTACCGCATGGAATCTATTTTAGCTTTTGAACATTTAAAAATGTGAATTCAACCATGAAAATTTACACATGATCTATATGAAGAGAGAGAAGCAATATAGATCCATTATAATCATAGGCATATCAAGTATCAAGAGAGATCAAATATCTTAACATGTAAACATTTTTCCACTCTAAAAGAATTTCAGACATCAAAAAAATTGATCCCTCTCAACACTTGCTAGATCCATGTTAAAAATTAATAGATACTAATTTAATTAACTTTTATGATTTTTGTATTTTAAACAATGTAACATATATCATAAATTAATTTTTTATTTTTTTTTAATTCTTATTATATATTTATCTATATTTACCAAATATAAAATATAATTTCACTGATATATTTATATAAAGTTTTACTAAAATATTTATATATATTATACAAATAGCATGTTTTCTTTACTCCATTAAACCTATTTTTCATCTCATACTTATTCATCTCAATCAATTCAGACCATGTAGCTTTTCATCTCAAACTTGTTCTTCAATAAATTCACACCATGTAAAAAGGGCTGAAACCCATAACTATGTCTATTCACTTGTGCGATTTCTGTTTATGAATGTCTACCGCAAGCACCACATGAAGACGACTCCTCTGGTCATAGGCATGACTTACTTAAATGTGTTGATTTGGTGTTCGATCATCTATACTGTAGTGAAGTTGTTTATTCGTTCACAAATCATTGGGTTCTGTCGTTCATAAAAGGAAACACTTTCTTTATGACCCAAAAATTTGAAGTGTATTTTAAATGTCTCAGCATATTAAGAAATCCTAAAGCTATATGTTGGAAATATTGTTATTGATGGCAAAGGAGACAACACTCAGGAAAAGGCGGCAGCACTTAGG